>JAQFVV010000045.1:2977508-3461652 GCA_028023455.1 Epiperipatus broadwayi
TGTCACAATATATATTCATGGAAAATATAGAAACTCGTGTTTTAGAATCATCATCTTTAAAACCTCTCATTTGGCTCAGTTACATAGATGACATTTTTGTCATATGTCAACATGGAAAAAATAAATTAGATGATTTTTTTCTTACATTTAAATAATATGCATCCTCATATTAAATTTATAATGGAGACAGAGACTGATGGAAAACTCCCATTTCTTGATGTTCTAGTCACCAGAACACCAAATAGTTTATCTTTTTCGATTTACAGAAAGGATACACACACAGTCAGATATTTACATTTACATTCTCATCATCACCCAATTCATATAGTTTCTGTAGCCAAAACTCTTTTAAATAGAGCAATTAACCTTTCAGATGAGACACCTCTGAAAGAAGAAATAAATCATATTAATAGTGTTTTATTAGCAAATAGTTATAATTATAAATTTATTAAAAAAGCTTTATTTCAAGCGCAAAATGGACAAAATAGGAAACAAAAAGATGATAAATCAGCTATTAGGATTTGTGTTCCATATGTAAAAGGAAATACAGACAGTATTGGATGTATATTAAAACACTATAATATAAATACAGCGTTTTCTATTCATCAAAAGATCAGAAATATAATGACCAAGCCTAAGGATTCAATCCTTCTTGAATCTCATGGTGTTTATCAAATCTCATGTGAAAATTGTAAAGCTCCTTACATAGGTATGAGTAATCGTCACATCAGTGTTAGGAGAGATGAGCATGCTAATGTAGTTAAACAACACTCATCATCATCAGCACTCTCATTCCATACTATAGATTCAGGTCATACAATTGATTTTTCTAGTACCAGGATCATATCCAGATGTGATAATCTCTACCAGTGCAAAATTAGAGAAGCCATTGAGATACTTAAAAGGCCAGATTGTATCAATAAGTGAGATGATACATGTAAACTTCCTCCTATTTGGAAAGGTATTTTTTTAAAAAAAGCATTAACATTTTTGCTATTAGGGAACTTTAACATTTTTTTCTCAAATCAGTGATTGTAGCGCCTCTACAACCATCTTTCTACCTTTTTATCACCCAGTAAATGACTTGTGTGATCAAGTTGAAACATCGGTATATCAATATTTAAAATTTTTTAACATAGATGTCTTTTATATATATATATATACAATGTAACTGAAAGATCCAGACTGCAACAGGCAAAATTAATGATATAACATAAGATTATTATGATATAATCCGATCATGGCCAGGGTATACCATGAAGACCCATCACAGCATTACCTAAAGGTATATTAAATTATCCCAAAATAAATTATGTGACTATTCATTTAATAACTATCTTCATTAATGAATGTATTTTAAAACTACTTTTCAAAACCTTAAACTGAGATTTTATTTACATGAGACTCCATGGCCAACCATGAACAAGATGGTGTGATCTATAAAACTACTAGATTACTTTTCCCAAATTAAATATGTGATTCATGGTGAATATATGCCATTTAACAAGACAGTAATAATTACAATCAGTCATAACATGATTGGGCGCAACTCAGATATAGTCAGGATTTTAATAAAGCAATGTTATGTATGGTATTTGCTTTGCAATAAAAGGTAAACAACATGAACTTTAGATTCTTTCATCATTAATTTAAATGTCTATTTGAATTGATAGCAACGACACTCTTATTGTAATAGGTAAAGCATCAGTTATAATATTAGAAAATAGGTTCAATTATGATGTTGGCTAAGGAATTTGTTGATTAATTTAGGTTCTAATATCACAAACACAAATAGAAGTAACAAATTCTGGGTTATATTCTATCATTAACAAAGCAAAGCTGAAGTGATGAAAGAGGTAAATAGGATTTTATTATACTTTGTACATCCCTAATTACCCAAGAACAAAAGCATTAAGATATTCTCCTAGAATTTCAGTAAACCTTGTGTGCATTATCAATGACAATATGCACTTTAATATCTGACTTATTTAATATGATGAATTTTCTGGTTCTATGTATGACAAATAGCTAATATAGTTAGATTAAATTATAAAATTAACATTTATTTACCAACTCAATCAATACTAATAAATAATTGGTTAATACAATGATCAAAAATAAATAAACAAAATAAAATATTATCATCTGTTCTTGTTTTTGTACATAGATAATGGGCATAAATTCCAAAACAAACACAATATAAAGTTTTTTTTACAAATGGATTTGATTTCAGTCTTTATAGGAGAGAGGATGGGTTCAAACACCTAGTCAATAACATCTCCAATATGTCAATACCAGAACCTATGCACCTATACCCCAGATTTATATTAATAATAGTAATAACTGATATTGGTAAACATGCAAAAGCTGTCCATGGTATTCCTGCAGATGTATTCATTCACACAAAGGAATGATGAAGCATTAAATGCTCTAAGGGGTTTTCGAACCATCATCAGAGCAAAAGCACCATTACAGAATGTTCTGTGGATTAACCACCGATGCAGAAACGAATATAAAGAATATAATAAAATGGCAAGAGATTATTCTGCATATTTAACCACCAGCACAGAATAGTGCCATATAACATTAAAAAATAGTGCAGACATTCACTTCCCAAGTAAAGGGGATAAAAAATTACCCTAATCTATAAAACTGCTAAATTAGGACCATTGTCAAGTCTTACGAGCGTGAATTAAGACATAAAATGAAATAAGTACTTCAGTGTGGGAAATAAGTGAGATAACAGCCAACTCTGCCTATCAGGCAGAAAAATGCTACATAGTAAATACAATATGAGCATAGGCACAAAAACCCTGGAAAGATGTACAGGACTAAGCCATATGGTGTTGGCGCATGTTATAGATTTACTAATAATCATTAAACTTTTACACAAGCGCTGTTCCCTAATAATTGATTCTTTTCAATTCCTATATTATATGTTCAATACAATTAATTTACATTGATAAATAATTATTTTAGGCACAGTATAATATATACTATCAGACATCAAACACGTAATAGAAAGCAAAATAAAATACATACTTGTTCAAATAATTATAAAATTATTCAAACAGAAGTCAATCTCTGATAATATGCTATTTCTCAAATATTACAAATTTTCACGCACTTGCCTGCTGGTAAGTGTTTAAAAAACTTAAGTGAATCACTTAAGTTTAGAGCATACATTCTATATATACCAACTCTCACAGACCATGCTTAAATCAGGGCTTGAGACTATTGTGCACCTGATGTTATAATCAAATATTCAATTGTACAAATCTATTCAACCTATTGCAGGAGATGGACAATGTCTCATTTTTAACCACCTACAATTAGACAAACATGACTTATAAATATAAATCTATTATTACAAAGGACTGAAAACTTTGAAATTATTCAAACGGAAGTCACTCTCTGATAATGTGCTATTTCTGAAATATTAAATTTATAATATTTAAGAAATAGCGCATTATCAGAGATGGACTTCCATTTGAATAATTTCAAAGTGTTCAGTGCTTTGTAAAAATAGATACAAATAACTATACTAAATTAAAATATATAATATTTCAAACATATTGAAATATTCACCAATGAAATCAATAACACATTTTCTTAAAACTTAATGTATAACAGATAAATTAAATAGTTTTTTCAATTATAACATATAGAATTTTACAAGTTTGATTGTATTCCTTTTCATTTTCACCCATCATGAATATTTATAAATTAATTGTTTCACACTAGGCAATTTAAATATGTGGGATATTTATAAAAATAAGACATGTATAATGCTATAGCATGTGAAAATATATCAACTCCATCTAAATAATCTTCTTATGAATGTTTGAGGCTGATTCTTTTCTTTTCTTTTTTTAATACACTGTCACACAAATATAGAACATCCCTCTATACTAACCAATTTCATTATTTATAATCACAGTATCCCACAAAAATTAATAAACCTTTTCACTTCTATTTAGGTCTTACTCCAAAGTTTAAAATATTTCATTAATTTCAATTTATTTAGTGTCAAAGACTAGGAATGATTGTCTAAACAGATAATTATTCCATGATTGCTATGACAGTGATAAAATAACTGTCTGATTAATTGTTATTTCCTTTCAAGAACTATATTATTCTTTAACAATAAGATGATGACTCACATAGCAAGAATTATTATCTCCTACATAAATCCAAAAGTAGGATATAACTAAATTTTCACTGTTCCAACACTGGTATGCAAAACAGAAAAAATGTTATTATAGCATTCTGCTCCACACATATATGGTAGAACTATATAATTCAAAATTATAAAATGAAACAATATATCCAAAGTTAATATAGTCCGTAAACAATAAGAAATATTTCCAGATTGACAGAACTTTAAAGACGTTTATTCCTATTATCACGGTCGATAATACCAGTACATTTCAATTATAAACATTTTGAAAGATAATCAGCAGTTAGATTCTCAGCAGTCTCAAACAGACTTGTTTAAATTTAGCTACTCATATTGTTATTAGCCCATAGTGATTAAATTTAGCTACTCATATTGTTATTAGCCCATAGTGACGTCCCAAATTTGAATTATATAAGAAAATTTTAATTTATTTCTTTGTTCTTAATTTTAAAGAATAGATTTCATATTTGTTACATGTTTAACAGTGGAATTTTTTTTTTTACACACTTATCGTCTTTATCTCAGTTTAAAAAAAAATTCTCTGAATGTTCTCTTTCCCTTTAATCCAATTTCATTTCTTCTCATTTACATATTTCTGTTAAAAATGAAAGCAAAAAATGCATTTATTGTATTCCATTGACTAATTCAAGATAATTAAATAAATCATCTTAATTAAACTAAAGGTAATCTTTATGGTTAGTTAAAAGGAAACAAATAATGATTATTATTACTTATATCTTACTAAATTTGATATAATATGCTGTTGATTTTGCAGGTGAAACACAGCTCATCCAACTCAGTGATTGGAAAAAGGCAGAACCAATATAGGGAATAAATAATAAGCAAAAAAAATGAAATTACATAATCTCACATTGAATCAACTTGAATATAAGTATCAAGTATACACAAAGTGCTAACTATAGTAATTAAGTTAAGTCACCTAGAAGAAGATAGAGAAATTTTAAATCAGTTCCACCAAGCTATACATTTTGTATTAAAATATAATGTTACAATATATATATATAATGGTGGAATCGGTAAACTAAATTTATCTTCTGAATATAAGATCTGCAGAGTTACTTATAATAGATAGTTGGTCCACTGATAAACTCAATGACATGAAATTGACATAATTATCCTTAGTTGGAGAGTAAAGTGAAACATAAAAGTTTTTTATTAAGGAAAATCCAGCTATTTGAGAGTCTATTTTCTTTAATATTAGTTTGTTATAAGATTATATTCTCTCTTCTTTTGTGCCATCTGGTCTAAGGTTTATTAATCAACTACAGCTTACATTAGATAACATAAAAGTAGTGTGAAGAAAAGAATATGCTAAAGAGTAGCAATGTGCAAGCTAAAGACATGTGACTTCATATTTGTCATGTGACTTCATATTTGTCATGTGATGTCTTGATGGCTTTGTACCAGTTGTAGCCAAAGAATACAGGTAACTAAAATTGTAAGAAAACGAAGAGCACCATAATATAAATAAACTGAATCAGATCTATATAATAATGCAAACAATAAAGCTTGGATTGAAAAAGAAATACAAGTTTTTAATTTGGATTGGTAACTTGATAATATTGGAAAAAAATTAAAAATGGCTGTTAGAGAAAAAATGCATTAGATCCCAGAAGATCTGACTACAATGTTCCAAAAAAAAAAAAAATCCACAAAAATCCTCATCACTGATAAAAATCATAAACTTAAAGATAATATGGGATATTTAGGTAGGATAGCACTGGCTAAGGATTTATCAAGTACTAGCCTCTGGAATCTATTGATTACTAGAGCTTAAACTAGATGGCATAAAAGTAGTGACTATAGAAGAATATGCCAACAAATAGTAATGTGTGAACAGATCATATGATTAATGAGTAATCTTTCTGTTGTATAATTTTCACTACATCACTCTCAGGCAAGGTAGGGACTGGTTTCTATCTGCTTTTAATACTTTGTGAAGGATGTAATCTTAAACATGAGATGAAAGGCATATGAAAACATGTTTTTCATCATATATATATATATATATGATTACATCTCTCCACAAGGGGTTCCTCACATAAGGTAGGGACTGGTTTCTATCCACTTTTAACACCTTGTAGAGGGGTGCAATCATAAACATATGACTGAAGACATGTGAGGAAAATTATGATCACCAAAATGCATAGTTTGTGCTCAACCAGCATTCATCAGTTGGACCATATCACAATCTCTTACACACGTCATTATCATTGTGCAATATATAGATAGTCAATTACTACAGTTTAATTGACTATCCTCACAACTTTGACACAAACAACTTGATGTGATAATGTCTTGATAATCATGTGAAGATTGATATACTGGACAATTTCCATTATATTTCAAGGTTTAGATATTAAGTCTGCGAAAATCTTTAATTTAATATATACAGGAAACTCTTTGCAGAGACGCTCGTTACTTGAGGAAAAATTAGAAAAATTGTTAGATTTTGAATTTTCATACATACAAAGAATCTGTCTGCGCTTTGTAATCGCTATTTTAAACTATAGCTTTGTTTTATGTCATTTCAAAATGGTTTTATTTCTTGAACATATCTAAATAATCGTTGGTGCATTAATTATCGTTTTGCCCCATTGAATAGTTACACAAATATCAAGTTTTCTATTATGAAGTACCTTTACCAATAAGTGCTCTTTCAATATAAATGTACAGTCGCTACTTTGCTAATTAACTTCGCCCTTAAATTTCAATAATTGTACATTACTTTTTCTAAAACTAAAATAGAAATATATTGTAAAATTATTTTTATAAATATGCATTATAAAGCTAATTAATTTTCACTATCTCCAACGCAGCAATTAAATTTGTTTAATGGAATGAAAAAAAGAAAAAAGCAACAAGAAAGAAAATATGATTTAATAGAAAAGAAAATCAATTGCTTTAAAAAATAAGTTACAAACTAGCAAGTAGATAGGAAGAAAGTAAAGAAGTCACCGAAGAATTAAAAAAATATAAAGCCGAATGAGAAAAAAATTAGTTTAAATTATAAAAAACTGAATTGTTTTTTTCTTTCTAAAAAGTAACATTTTAAATTAATAATTAAACATTTTATCAGCGTTGTAAAAGTGATGAATAAAGTATGAATGTCGAGTTTTTTATCAGACCGGAAATGACGTAAGTAGGCAATGCAGTATTTACTATGGCAAAGAAAGAACTTTTGACCAATATCAGTAGAATTTGCACTGCATGGTTTAGTTCAGTGATCGAATGTCACTTTCTGGAGCGAAAGATGTCCGATTATTTCCAGTGCTTGTACTTCCGGTTCCCCTACTAGTTATGAACTCCCAAACAATAAAGCTATTCATTCCGTCTTAGCCCTGTGAGTTTTAGCACAGTGGTAGAGGGTTAGACCCATACCAGAATGCTTCCAGTTCTTCAACTTCTTATAACCTTATGAGCAATAGTCACTCGATTATTAGTTAATGAAGGTTTACCATCTCTCTCCATATTATAAACACAATTTCGTTAACTACCTTTTGTACGTTTGAGTAAGCAATGGATAACAGATGATATAACATTATAAAATCTAGGTATTCACATATTGATTTGCACAATTATCACGAAACCATCTTTAACCATTTATTCATCTTTCAGTGTGGGTGCGCATACAGTTTCTTTTCTTTTTCTGGTGTTAAAGTGAGCATACTGGTTTATAAATAAAAAAACTGCTAATAAAGATAAATATATTCTAAGCATTATTGTTATTTTATATATAAAATGGATTTTAAAAAAACAAAACTGAACTAGACTTTATAAAAAGTAGGAAGAGATTAGTCTTACAACTCAAAAGTAAGAGCTGAAATTATATCTCTTTCATTATTACTCTAGAAATAATATCATCTTTGATCAGATCAAAAGAAGTAAAAAAAATCCATTTATCAAAAATATCTTTTAAAAGTTATAAGAAAACAAACAAACAATTGTTATTTATAAAAAATGTAAATCACAGTTTTAAAAAAGCTACAATCTTTTATCTGACATTAACTTTAAAATTTATTGAAAATACATTTAAATAGATATCCGATTTATTTATTTATATAAAAGACAAACTTACAAATTCAAACATATTATAAAAAAAAAAAAGAGGGGATTTTTTTTAAAAAAAAAACAACAACATAAATATTAAAAAAATTTGCTAAGGAAAATTTTAAATAGTTGTGTTATATATATGCTCATAGTCGCCATGTGGTTACATGTAACCGCAGGTGATCGATCTATTGTGCTCTCTAATCAAAACTAAATAAACATATAGGTCATTCATCCATTTCATAATAAACATTTTTTATATAATAAAAATATAAAAAAAACCAGATATTTTCCCATTTTTTTATTAGTATATCCCTCATTTCAACATTAGGAGTCTAAAAACTGAAATTACCCTATCTCACCAAACCCAACTTTTGCTCATCATGTGAGTTAAAATATCTGAATCATCACGTGTATGTTAACTTACTTTTTTCGCAAAGTAATTCTACAAATATAACTTTTTAATATCCCGAATTAAATGATGTGATGTGATGTGATGTATTATGGCTTCTCCTTAAACGAAATCAAGAATATCTCAGCAATTATGCAATTATTATGAAATAATAATTATTATGAAATAATAATAATAATTATTATTAAATAATATTTTTATGTGATGTGATGTATTATGAAATAATAATAATAATTATGAAATAATTATGCAATTATGAAATAATGCGGAAGTACTGGAAACCCTTCGCGATCTATATGTAAACTAACTGTCAATAAACGTTAAATGTAGAATAATATGCTTATATATGATCAAAGTTAAAATATAAGTGGGCTTATTCTTCATTTAACATTTACTGGCAGTTAGTTTACATATAAAGTGCTAGGGGGGGGGGAGATTCAGTACTTTCACATTGTTTAGAATAGTTCTACCTATCTATTTATAGCTACAACATATTGAAGTACTAAAAATAATGATATAATTACATATTTTGATGACGTTGAAATGAAATGTTATATTATTTCCACACAATATTCTTGTATTGATATTTATTATGTGTTGGACTGTTTCCATCATCTCATATTAAATATTGAATGTTTTTTTTAAAAAAAGTATAGTGGATTTAAAAGACTTGCTGTCAAATCAACATGCTTCAGACTGACCTATATAATTAAGAATTTAGGTTAAACATAAGATGGATACTCTTATTTTTATAAAGTCTCTATCTTGTGTTGAGGTTTGAGAGCTCCCTCTATAGTCAAAACCACCAATTGGCTATTATTCAAACATTTAAGGTGCATGTGGAAAAAAGTTAAAGCCTTTCTTTTTATAATTACATATTTTCTATGTGCTTGCTAAATAATCAGAATGTTATAATAGTATATAGGTAGTTGTAACACATTTCAAGTGATACTATTATCCTCTCTTCTTTAGGTGTTGCTGGTCTTTACCAATGACTACTAAACATAGGAATATTGAATATTCT
The DNA here is from genome assembly GCA_028023455.1 of Epiperipatus broadwayi. Lineage (NCBI taxonomy): Eukaryota > Metazoa > Onychophora > Udeonychophora > Euonychophora > Peripatidae > Epiperipatus > Epiperipatus broadwayi. Next base: position 2,987,196 of record JAQFVV010000045.1, read on the forward strand.
ATTGTAAGATAACACCCTAACCAACTGAGCACAGTCAATGAAAATATCATATACTAACCAGTTTATTATTATTAACAGTGAATGAAGTTGAAAAGTTTAAAATTTTTCTAAAGACATTTAATATTTAATGTTAGATGATAGAAATAGTCAAACATAACAAAAACTAAAATGCCACCTCCACAAACCTTAGAAAAACATATTTGTATTAAGCTGCAACAAAGGGTGATGTGGTTGCGCCAATATATCACTCAACATGATTTTATAGACAAATACAGCTATAATTTGATTGGATCAATATAGTATCCAAATTGACATCATGGATAAATACATCTCTGCATTTTAATTCTTTAAAAAGGAAAAAAATATATAGATAATAATCACTGATAATTTATTATCCTTATGTACTGCACAATGTTTATGAATTGTAATAAAGTAATGATCAGCTTTTCAAGCTAATGCATATGCACTTTATGAATCTTGATAATAAATGAATACTCTCATTTTCAACACAAGATAAAGTCTTTGTGAAAGAATAGAATGAATCCATCTATTCTTTCAACCCAAACGCTTAAGTATTGGCAAATCGTAAGCACTGGAAATGAGAGCGTGAAGATATTAACCCATCACTTTAAATTACTTTTACTATGTCTGAATGAATGACGCCTGTGAAATTTACTAGAATTTATGATGTGTCATTCTTAAATGAAATTAAACATATATAATTGCACTATATAAAATAAATATCTCATATGTCTAATTTCATTTAAGAATGACACATTGTAAATTCTAGTAAATTTCGCAGGTGTCATTCATTCAGAAATAGTAAAAGTAATTTAAAGTGATTGGTTAATATTTCCATGCTCTCATTTCCAGTACTTAAGATTTGCCCATACTTAAGCGTCTGGGTTGAAAGAATAGGTGGATTCTTTATATTCTTTCACATAAAGCACATGTGCATTAGCTTGAAAAGCTGATCATTAGTTTATTATCCTTATGTATAATAAATTGTGCATTTTCATAGGTAATGGATAAGTATATATTTATATGTCATCTACAACTGATAAGCATAAAGTTTCTGATAAATAAAAATTAGTCTAAAACATAAAATGGATAATATATATTTAAATGCTTTTATATTAGCTTTGTCTTGTCAGTGTTTCTGTCAGGATGCCCAATTTTTTTCATTTTTAACAATGAAAATAAATCAAGGCCCATTTAGCATCGAACCCATATATTTATACTTCCCCCAAAACTCATTAACAACTGAGACATTTATAGAATAAAATTTTGTTATCGGGAAATTAATTAATTAAAAGTAAATATTTAATAATATTTCAAAAATATTTTGTGAAAAAAATAATAAATGTGTAAAAAAAAGGTTAGAGAGTTATATGTTTTTTTTTTTCATTTCCAAAATCAAAATGAACACAATTGATGTGATGTGATGTGATGCACTGTGACTTCTCTTTATACAGAGTCAGGAATCTCTCAGCAATTATGCCCAGAGAAACCTGTTAGCCACTTTAACTTCTCTTTCCATTCCCCACCCCAAGGTTTTCCATATTTTTCTCTATCCTGCTCCATCCCATTTCCGCAACATAATCTTTGTCAATTTCATAGTCTTTATATCTATATTTGAATTCATTCCACTATGCCACCTATGAATAAAGCACCCAACAATGAAAACATATAAATTAATTAATCATTTAGTTTAATGAATTGCATATGAAAATTAATAATTGGACTATAAGTTAAATCTGAATATTTGGGAATTGGAAAATTGACTTATTGGTGCATTTCTATATTGGAACTTTTTTTTTTACAATCTCTTTTTAATGCCAAAATGTGATAATTTCCACTATTTAGATTTAATCAAGCATATCTTTGTCAATTGCTATTTGAATTAATTTGTTTAATTCAGCATATTTTATTTTGAGAATTAAATCTTATTTATCTTGCTATTTATTAAAAAAATAATTAATATTTGTCTAAATCACATGTTGTTAATAAATTGGTAATAATTGAAAGTTTGCTAGTCTTTCACATGCTCGATTATTTCTCAGACAGCCAATCAGATTTTAAACAGCCGTCTTAAGAACAATCAGGCTCCGATACATGACAGAGATTTTGACAAGAAAAGGATGATACCAAAAAAAAAAAGTTTAAAAAAGTTTTTAAAGTTGAGAAAAGGTTGGTATCATCCTTTTCTTGTCAAAATCTCTGTCATGTATTGCAGCCTGATCGTTCTTAAGACAGCTGTTTAAAATCTGATTGACTGTCTGAGAGATAATCATGCATGTGAAAGACTAGCAAACTTTCGATTAGTAAAAAAATAATTGTATTTAAGTTTTAGAAAGCTTTATTATGACAGAAATAATTAATTGCACTGCGTAATTAAAAAGAACAACATCTACTTTATTTCTATAAAATTATAACTTTTTATTTGATGGTAATATTAAAGATATGACTGATAAGGAAATTGCTTCAAAAGTGCCTTAGTTTTCATTTCTATAAAATTATAACTGTTTTTAATTGATGGTAATATTAAAGATATGACTGATAAGGAAATTGCTTCAAAAGTGCCTTAGTTTTCAAAGTTTACCTTTTCAGGAAGTCATATTTTAAACAAATAGTCAAAATAGGAGTCATAGATCCATTTCTCATAAGCTTGTAAGATATAAACAATGAGCATTGCCAATTGCTCAACAAGCTTTGTGATAAATGCTTAGCCAGAGAAAGCATTTTAAATATCTGTCAGGAACCCCCCCTTACCTCTGACCATGGTTTTGTGCTTTGGTACTCCTCAGAGAGGTGCTAGGGTAGCTTCATACATATCTTAAAGGTCATTGCAATTGATAGAAGATGCTTTGTAAATTATAAATTTATACTGTTTTATTATAAAGATTATATAAGAATTAAAGATTTACAGCGATAAATTATTTACTCTTATTATTAGAGGCTGCCAAGTGAACAATTCCTGATGGTGGTAAGAATAATATTTTAACTATCACTAAATTTTCAATATAATTTATGAAATGATTTAATAGCTTGCATTGGACACCTCAAATATTGATTACAGTATTGGGATTAGAAAAGTTTCAAAAATCAAAAATTAATTAAAATAAGATTTAATAAAAAGATTTTTTTAAAAAAATAATACTTTTATGCAAATAGCTCATTAAAAAGTAGAAAAATAACAAAATATTAATCGGTGTGATAAAAGCATTTGAAGCCTTTTTGATTTTTATAATTTGTTTGAGCCTCAAATGCTTTATTGTACAGATTATTACTTTATTTTTCTATTTTTTAGCAGGTTAATTAATAAAAGCATTATTTTAAAAAATGTTTAATCTTATTATATTTTTTAATTTTTTAGTTATGAATAAAATATATAATTTCAGTTTAAATAAAATAATTTTCTTCATTGGTCTTTTTATTTTATGATGTTTCTTGTTCTTTCCACAAGAGAGCACCTCCTATCAATGATTTTGATATAAAGGCCATAGGGTTGACAAAGATTATGTTGTGGAAATGGCATGGAGCAGAATATGGGAAAATTTAGACTGGGGAATGGAAAATAAAGTGGCTAACAGGTTTCTCTGGGAATAATTGCTGAGAGATATGACTTCCTGAAAAGGTAAACTTTGAAAACTAAGGCACTTTTGAAGCAATTTCCTTATCAGTCATATCTTTAATATCACCAACCATAAATTAAAAACAGTTATAATTTTATAGAAATAAAGTAGATGTTGTTCCTTTTAATTACACAGTGCAATTAATTATTTCTGTTATAATAAAGCTTTCTAAAAGTTAAATATAAAGATAAATAAGATTTAATTCTCAAAATAAAATATGCTGAATTAAATAAATTAATTCAAATAGCAATTGACAAAAAGATGCTGGATTAAATCTAAATAGTGAAAATTATCACATTTTGGCATTAAAAAGACATTGTAAAAAAAAGTTCCAAGATAGAAATGCACCAATAAGTCAATTTTCCAATTCCAAAATATTCAGATAACAAATTTTTTAACTTTTGTGGACAGGCTTCAATCTTCTCCAACTCTTCAATTGTTCATCTCATTGTTCAAAGCCCTTGTTTGCCAATTTTGTTGTCACACACAAGGGCTTTGAACATGCCACCAACAGATTTTCAATGATGTGGATGGCTGACGAGTTGGAAAGTGGAGAAGATTGAATCCTGTCTATTAAAGTTTGAAAATTTGTTATCTTAATATAAACTGAGCACTGATTATATATATGTGTGAGTGTGAAGATGATCTCGACCAACTGATGAGTGCTGTTTCAGCATGAAATATGTATAATGGAGATCATTTGTCTTTTTTGTATATATGTAATCATGTATATCAGCTATATAAAAAGTAGAGAATGACAAAATTCAGCTTTAAAGTCTGGACTCAAACCCTTATAAATACATTTAACTTAAAAGTATGTATAATATGCTTGTATTTAAATATTACAGATCCAAGAACACTGTAATTCATATGAAAACTCATTTTTTGTCTAGATTTAAAAAATTAAAACAAACTTTCCATAATTTTTTATATATTTATCATAGTTTTGGCAAAATAGGTATAAAATATTTTTTACAAGATTGTTTAGGATAAATTCAGATTTTATTTGAAAATATTTGCTTTTAAAAAAAAAGACAAGTTCAGAGCATAAGGCAGAAAGCTATTGCAATTGGTTGAAAACGAAACGTCATAATTATTGCAGCAGATATTTGTTGTCATTTATCTTAGTAATTATATTTGAAATTTAACATTTTAAATCATAATTTATAAAATTGTAATGTCTTAATAATATTTTATTTGAGTCTAAAACAATTTTTGTTTCATTTCTAAAACACTTTTATCAGCAAATCACAGTCGTGCTCTAACAAAACATAGTATTCTGAATATGTATTTAAGTTTATTATTGTTGTTTTTTATATTAGTAAAATGAAATAATACTTTTAAAAACGATTTTTGTTTGTACACTTACGTTTCTAAAAAATAATTTGAATTCATTTCGATTATAATGGAGAATAAGAGTCAATTTGGTAAAAGTTGGAAATTTAATTCAAAAATTATCAAAAAATATAAACCTGCAAAGGATTAAAATGTGCATGAAGGAAATAACAAATAGAAATTATTTTATATTTGAATCATAGGAGATTTAATAACTAATGCTTGAAAACTTCTAAAAATAGCCTACAAGTTATTATATAAAAGTCACAATAATGGATAGAAAAAAACATTAGTGGGCCAAAACATACACACTCTGGTGGAATAATTTTAAACTCCCCCCCCCAAATTTTATTAGTTCTTTTTTCCTGGTAGTTGTACAATTTATCCTTTGATGATACCTGTAGTTATAAACTTGGTCCTTTGACAATATCTGTAATTGTAAAGTTGGTACTTTGGCAAAGTAATTGTACATACGCTATCTGGTGTTTGAAATCCATTCAGAGAACTCATGTGAGAATTGCGTTACTTCATGACTAACTGCAATAAGGCTATGGCAGGCATAAATCATGTAACACTTATTGTGCTACTAAATAAAATGTTAGATCTTCTGGTTATTTGTACACCATCTTGGTGTTCACAGCAATTGATGAAAGAACTTTGAACTCTAGAATTAGCCATGAAGTGGTTTGTGAGACTGCTCCTGCTAAAGACCAATAACCTACATCAGCATTGCGATGAACAGTTTTCACTGGTGAGATATGCTGAAGACACAGATGATGTTAGATGGCAATCCAGATTGTGTCGATGCATGCAAAATGTAAGCTAAGACGGTAATTTGCTATCAGCAATGCCTTATTTTCATCTGCAGAACTTTTTATTCAGGATTCTTTGCAATAATGGCACCATTTCTGTTGGAATATATTATATGTATTGCTGAGAATTAAGCATTGTAGTTTGAAATTATTCCACCAGAGCACTATGTTTTGGTGCGCTAAAGGTAATGTTTACCCAATAATGATAAATAACAATGTGGTTTTAAAAAATGTTAATAGTAATGTAAATTATTGTTATTAAATGTAGAGCTGTAGCTCCTTTTATGAATGAGCAACATTTTCAAATGACATTGAAAAATTGAACACTGTCCTCATGAGTGATTTAGTCGAATACTATAGTAATGTCAGGTGACATAGGCATTAGCTCGAATGTCTACAGGCATTTGATTTTATTTACCTAAATAAATTAATAACTTAATGACTACACATATAATATTAAATGTGATAAGGCACACAGTTTAGATATTAATATTATGTTCTGACTAAAAAATTCACATCGGTAATGTCGAAAAGTAATTAAAGTTTTATGAGTGTGTGTATATATAATTAATCAAAAATAAAAGACATTGATAAATGCTTTAAAAAATTAGTTATGCATAATAATAAAGATTATACTAACATGAAAATTATACTAAGTATGCTAATTTACAAAGAAGGAAATGTGAGAATCAATTATTCAAATTAGAAAAGTAAAACACAGCTGCCAAACCGTATGTATGTGTGTGAGTAGTGGATCGCATATCAGAAGTACACATAGAAACTTGCAGACAGTGATGCATTGAAATGGAGAGTTAAAAATGAAGAATTACCAGTTCCAAATATAAGTGCAGTTAAGTGCATACAGCACTTTAGTTCAACATTATGAAACTTGCATGTATAGACTACTGCAGAGATATATACAAGTTAATACCATACAAGGAAAATGCATAAAGTTCCCCTATTTACATCTGCTAGTTAAATAAACTTAGAACAACCAGCAATATCATTAGCTGATGTTACTGATATTTACTAATATATGATACATACAATTCAGAGTAAATAATCTCTTTTATTAAGTTTAAATTTGATTTGTCACTTTTTTCGTAATGATTATTAATGTATATGTAGTTAACTTAGGTCAATCTGTCCCCTACATTCATCAAATGTGACTAACAAAATAAATAACATGTCATAAACATAAAATATTAGTTTTCATATATTTGATATACAACTTTAATTCATTATTTCAAATAATATACAAATATTACATAAATTTAGATTTAACATCTCGGCCTCAGGGTGGCCTTTGAACATTCCATCATCGGATTTTCAATTGGATGGACGGTTGAAGAGTTGGAGTGTGGAGTAGTTTGAAGCCTGTCTATTAAAATACGTTTGGCTATCTTAATATATATCTGAGTACTTATAGCATATATATGTAGAGATGGTAATCTGGACCAACTGATGATTGCTGGTTTAGCATGAAATACGTATATTGGTGATTATTTATCTTTTCAACATATGTGTTCAAGTGTATCAGTATTATGAGATAGTGTGGAGAGTGGTGGGTCATGTGAAAGTCTGTGCTCATATACCCTATATATTATATATATAGACACAGGTATATAATAAGCCTATCTGTTTCAGTCATAACTGACAAAGTAAATTTTGACAATCATATATTAAATTCATAAATATTTCTTGGTTAGGATATGTCAAAATTTACTTTGACAGTTAGGTTAAAATCTAAACTGTGTATTACCTGACATTTTAAAAAAAAACAATGTTTGTAGTTGTTAAAGTAAAGAAGTAAAGTAAGATAACAGTTATAAATAACATGGAAAGGTTATTAATGTCCATGGAAATATAAAGAGTAAAATTAAACACATTTCCAATTTGGATTGTATGTTTTGGGTAGAATTAATTTAATGCTATTAGGAAATATGCTTAAATACATGAAGAGGTAAAAAAAAATTTATTTATGTTTTAAACTTGATTGCAGGAGTAAAACTACAGCTAAACTACCAAAATTTGAAGAAATGTAGGTTAGGGTCAACAAAACATTTTAAAAAGTAAGAGTCATGTCACGAAAATAGATATTTATATCAATGAGAGAATTAAAGAATTTGAAATGAAATTAGTCTAGACATATTATAAAGGAAATGTTGATATTTGGGTAAGTTCTAAAGAGGTCCATAATACATTTTAAGAGTTTTAAAGATAAATTATGTGTCACTTGAAGGAATAAGATAAATGCACTTTCTGGACCAATATTCAAAAGTAATGTTATTTGTCACAAGTATTGGAGTAAACTCAGAGAGACTTCTATGCTAAATAAATAATGGAGTGGATTAATAATTTTTATTAGTCATATTTACTCAATGGATAATATTTTTGTAGTGTAATTTTCAATACCTCAATCTCATGCAAGGTAGGGACTGGTTTCTGCCCAATTTTAACACCTTCTGGGGGGATATAATCATAAATAAAACAAGGACATGTGAAAAAGATCTATGATTCCAAATTTGCACTGAACTAGCATTCATCAGTTGGCCAGATCACAATCTCTTATACATATCATTGTTCAGTATATACAGACAGCCAATTGCTGCAAAATTTAAAAAACAGACAGAAAACAATTCCTGCCTTGTGTGAGAGTGAGATAGTTGGGAAAATTAGACTAAAGAAATATTATTCATTATTGAATAATCTCTAGTCTACTGAAAGTAATAAAAATTGTCAATCTACTTTCATTGAGCGGTTTGTGTCAAAGTTGTGAGGGCAATAGGTGTGACACATCAAATAAACTGTAGTAATTGGCTATTTATATATACTGAACAATGAATGATAAAGACATGTGTAAAGATTGTAATCTCAGCCAACTGATGAGTGCTGGTTCATTGTGAAATGTGTATCTTGGCATTCATTGTTCTTTTTCAGATGTCTTTGGTCATATGTTTGTGATTACACCCCTCTACAAGTGTTAAAAGCAGCTAGACACGAGCCCCTACCTTGCATGAGAGTTGTGTATTAAAATTACGCTACAGAAATATTATTCATTAAGTGGATATTCTTCTGTCTGATGAATGGGTAATAAAAATTATTGCTACACCTCTACCGAGAGGTTCATATTAAAATAGTGACGGCAGTTATTTTGATACTTATCAATTAAACTGTACTAATTGGTTATCTATATATATTAAACAATGATAAAGATATGTGTAAGAGATTGTGATCAAGGCCAACTGATGAGTGCTGTTTCAGCACAAATTACGTTCTTGGTGATCATACATCTTTTTCACGTCTTTGGTCATATATTTACGATTACACATCTCCACAAGAGGTTAAAAGCAGACAGAAACCAGTATGCAAAATAAGAGTCGTACATCACATGACCCTATTCTCTTAAGCTTGTAAGTTATAAAGAATAAGGATTGCCAATTCCTCAACAAGCTTCGTGATAAATGTTTAGCTAGAAAATTTTAAAAGAAATCAGTATCTATTTTCGGTGAAAGTGGTGTAATGACAATTACGCTACAGAAATATTATTTTAATTGAATAGGCGAGAGTTCGTAATAAGTTCAATCGCCGGAAATGGTAGAGTTGGGTTCGATCCGATGACTTTAAACTCCAGTCTTGGTACCGCAGCATTAATCCACGCAAGATACTTCCCGACTTTTAACATAGTAATAAAGATTGAAATAATAAAACAAATTTAATTGTAAACGGATTATATTAAAACTCATTTTAAAGATTAATCTCGTGTTAATTATATTAATATTTATTTTTTAAGTATCAATTATATTATTATTTCGAAAAACATTATTTTAAATATTTTTTTTTCGATGTGCATTCTTAGAACTGAAGAGCAAGAAGGGGGGGGGGTATATTTACAAAAATAATATATATAAAAAAATCCAATGTTGATTAAAATTCCACAAAGATTTTCTCATTAGTGTTAAAAGTAAAACACAATAAAAGAGAAAGAAAGAAAAAATAATCTCAGAAAAATTTCAATGCAGGCAAATATTTGGTCATGGAATGAAAAAAGAGAAAAGAAAGAAATTTCACTTCGCAACTTAATGTTATTTCTTTAATTATTGGAATTTCAAATTAATTAGCACAAATGCTTTTATGGAACAAAGAAAGAACAGATACAATAAAGCTTTCAGTCGCATAACAATGAAGAATTTAAATCTTTTATGGAGAGAACTAAGCCTATAAAATTATCGTAAAACTTGATTATAAGCAGAAACATTAACAAAAAAAATTTTTTTTTTAGATCTATGCCTATATATATATCCAAGTTCACGTCGTCTTCAAAAGCATTAACGCACCATTCCAACTTCAAAAACGAAAAAAAAAAAACAGACAGCAAGACAAAACACAAGGGATGAATTTAGCGGCGACTATACATATCAATGCACGAATCATAAATATGACTTCTTCATACTTTTACGCCTGTTATATTAAAATAAATATTAATCGTATTTGTATTATATACAATCTTATATCTTCGCCTGATGCTGGTGGCTTGGTGTAGCTTTAGTTGCCATGCAACTATAGAAAGAAGGGACTTCAGGTGTCATTATAAGTTTACCTACTATTTCCAGCTATACCTTGACACTCTATCTCATGAGTAGGTACGGTTACATGTCCAGCTATACTGTGTCAGCTTACCTCATGTCTTAGGTTCTGGAGCTTTCAGTCCTGAATGTGGACACATCTCACTGCATTAGCCATACTATAGACAGACAGCCTACTTTTGTTCAGTTTTAACAGTTGTTGTCCAAGCAGACTTCCAAATGGCTTGATTATTTATGGCCAAATCCCCACCCATAATGAGAGCAATCAGATTTAGTGAGCTTCATCAGCTACTGGCTCGTTTTTGGCATTGGATGGAATTTGGATTAGTATATACATTGGTTTGTGGCGATGAATAAACAATTCAATCAAGATAAGATGGAATTTGGATTAGTTCATTATTTGAAGATAAGGTGAGATATAACAAGGCCTCTTAGTTTTGGTAAATGTCAGATAGTAGTGTTAAATTCCTATCCAGGGCTACCCCAGATCAGTTACAAGTTTTGTGTGTTTTCCAGTGGAAAGTTTTAGATCTTGGAACAGTGCATTTAGACCTTTAAGATCTAATGCACCGTACCTCTAGTAGTCATTGTTTAAATCCTTTGCAGAGTGAATTAAATCTTTAAAAAGTGGCCTAATTACAAGAAACACAAAGAAAAAAATATTTTAGATCTACAATAACAATGTAATATTTCAGGGCAGTTTGTGCAGCCTAACAGTGTTGGTGGCTGAATATCAAACTGTTGGTATTGGTTTAATCAATTTGCAGTGATGCACAAAAGATGGAGATATATATTTTTAAAAAATAAGCTTTCATTAAATTTACAATAGAAAGGAAAAGAAATGTAGGGTGACATCTTAATTTATCTTAACTGTTTAATATATAGGGAGTTTGAACTCAGACTTTCACATGACTCTCAACCATCCATGCTATCTCATAACATTGAAACACTTGATCATACACATGTTGAAAAGATAAATAATCACCAATATATGTATTTCATGCGAAACCAGTTCTCGTCGGTTGTTTCAGATTATCATCTCCATACATATATACAACCAAAGCTCAGCTTATATTTAGATAGACAATCTTCATATCTTTAATGGACAGGCTTCAAACGATTCAAAATTCACATTTTATAATTGTTTAATTAAATTTTCTTTTTTTTAAACATTGCCTTCATAAACCCACAAATCTTGTAAATGATTTTTAATATATGTGGATTTCTTTTCAAATATTGGTAAGTCCAGTGCCATAGTTTCATTCTCAGCTTTTAAAATTTGAATATAAATAATTACAAAAATTCACTTGCAAAATATTTGGACACTAAAAACAAAAAAATAATATATATATATTGTAATATAAATATTTTGTAAAAAATTTTTTATTTAATTTAACAAGTAATACACTATAAACTCACAAAAAAAATTTTTTTTCATTCATTATTTTGGTTATTATTCTGTAATTCAACACCTAGTGCTATAAACACATAAACACAAAGCTAATATTTAATATCTTATTAAATCATAAGCTGAGCACTTTTGAGAATTATGGCTCTCATAATTATAGCTCTTTGTGAAGTAACTGTTTGTCTGATATTATGCAAATTATGCAAAGTTCAATTTTCCATTTTCTGGATATAGAATAACATATTTCCTTTGTGTTGATGGTGTAGCTATCTAGTGCAATGAAGCAGACCTCTTTTATTTTTCTACTCAAATCATTTCCTTCTCTGCAGACTAAGTGAATTATTTGGGGTTCACATGGATGTCCTGTGAGCTTTTGGTGCTGTGCTGGATCCGATTGTGCCTTTGTATATGAATACTTGTGATGAGATAATCTAGTTTCCAATGATGCTTTGGTTTCCCCATAATGTGAGGCTTTGCATTTTTTGTCAGAGCATGAGATATTGTAGACATCTTGTATAGTTTGAGAATAACATCAGACAAACAGTTACTTCACAAAGAGCTACGATTATAAAAGCCATGACTCTTGAAAGTTTTCAGCTTATGATTTAACAAGATATTAAAAACAAAAAACTTCACATAAATATATCGGAGAGACTTTCTTTTCAAAAAATTTATTGATATACATTATATAAACTACATAAATAAAATATAAATATCCAACGTTTCGTCCATTTTTCAATAATAATATGGACTTTATCAAGGTTCTATAAAACAGAGAAAAAACAACATTAAAGATAATAAAAATAATAAAAAAAAAAAATAAAAAAAAAAAATAAAAAAAAAAAAAAAAAAATAATAAAATAAAATACCTATAAACCAAAAAAAAATGGAAAAATTGTATAACATAACATCTCCTTACAAAGTGAGAAAAATTTTTAACACCAAAAAGAAAAAATATTCACATAAAAACAGTCAATTCTTTTGTATAAATATATAAACTACTTTAACATTTTATTTAAACTAGGATTTAAATGTTCTATATAAATACTCTCTTTGTTAAATCTTTCAAAGTAATTACCAATACATTCCAAAGGTCGAATTTCATAGTCTTTATGTCCTGTTTCCAATTTATGACAAAAGATAGCAGATTTCTTATCAATCATATGCTGATATAGTCTGGTCTTTAATTTATTCTTGCTTGTTCCAATATAGAATACATTGTTTTTACAATTCAAACATTTAATTAAATACACTGAATTCATAGCTTCAAGCATATTAAATTCTTTATGATTAATCAAAGATCTTAAAGTTCTCTTCTTTTTGTATACAGGTTTCATATTTATACAGTATTTTTTATTAATTTTATTTAATAATTCATTTAATTTTAAAAATACAAATTTAGATAACTTAAAACCAATATAAATATTATTATCTATAAAAAAAATTTTATTTTCGTCTTTATTACCATCATGTTCTTTAATTGTTTCATTATTTACATTTTTATTTTTATAAACATTCATACAAATACTATTTCTAATTTTATTCAAATTTTTTGTAGAAAACAAATAATTTACAATTCTATATGGATATTCATTTATTATAAATTATTTATTGTAAATTATTTGTTTTCTACAAAAAATTTGAATAAAATTAGAAATAGTATTTGTATGAATGTTTATAAAAATAAAAATGTAAATAATGAAACGATTAAAGAACATGATGGTAATAAAGACGAAAATAAATTTTTTTTTATAGATAATAATATTTATATTGGTTTTAAGTTATCTAAATTTGTATTTTTAAAATTAAATGAATTATTAAATAAAATTAATAAAAAATACTGTATAAATATGAAACCTGTATACAAAAAGAAGAGAACTTTAAGATCTTTGATTAATCATAAAGAATTTAATATGCTTGAAGCTATGAATTCAGTGTATTTAATTAAATGTTTGAATTGTAAAAACAATGTATTCTATATTGGAACAAGCAAGAATAAATTAAAGACCAGACTATATCAGCATATGATTGATAAGAAATCTGCTATCTTTTGTCATAAATTGGAAACAGGACATAAAGACTATGAAATTCGACCTTTGGAATGTATTGGTAATTACTTTGAAAGATTTAACAAAGAGAGTATTTATATAGAACATTTAAATCCTAGTTTAAATAAAATGTTAAAGTAGTTTATATATTTATACAAAAGAATTGACTGTTTTTATGTGAATATTTTTTCTTTTTGGTATAAAAAATTTTTCTCACTTTGTAAGGAGATGTTATGTTATACAATTTTTCCATTTTTTTGGTTTATAGGTATTTTATTTTATTATTTTTTATTTTTTTATTTTCTTTTTATTTTTTATTTTCTTATTTTTTATTTTTATTATTTTTAATGTTGTTTTTTCTCTGTTTTATAGAACCTTGATAAAGTCCATATTATTATTGAAAAATGGACGAAACGTTGGATATTTATATTTTATTTATGTAGTTTATATAATGTATATCAATAAATTTTTTGAAAAGAAAGTCTCTCCGATATATTTATGTGAAGTTTTTTGACTTTATAAATTTGATAATACATTTGAAAAGATAGAAAAAGAAGAGGAAGAAGTTTATATATTAAAAACAGTAGCTTTGGGTTTATGTGTTTATAGCACTAGTATTGAATTACAGAATATTAACCAAATATGCAAAGTTTAAAATTAAGTTCATATTACAATTTTGGTTATTATAACAGTGGAAAAATTTTCCATACAATAGTCACACCCAGAGTAATCAATGAACATAAGAAGATTTGTGTATAAAATCCCTATCTAGTGCCTATTCATCCAATACCTCCAGACTAGTTTTTAGCTTGTCATTTTTATCAGTGAATAGCATTGGATCTGAAAGCACTGCATCTATATTTTAGAATCTCAGACCAAAACTCCTTACTGATGAAAGCCACAAGATAGAAACTAGTATGGGATATTATATGAGCAGGCACTAGATAGGAATTTTGTACCAAATCTTTTTGCATCCATTGATTACTCAGGCTTGCACCGGATGGCTTTACTGCATAGAGAGTTTGGCTTCTGTTACAACAGCTTGGGTAAGCCTAGAAAATAGTGCGGTTGTGATGTTTAGTGGCTTAATTTTGTTATTGTATGCAATTGGAAATAAAAGCATGGGGCATTCTTAAAATTAATTAATTCAATATTATTCTAAATATTTATTGAGCACACAGGTGATATGTATTGCAAAGAGAAAGGCTTTAACCTTTTCCACAGGACCTTTAAACATTTATAATAGCCAATCATTATTGCAACTTGAAATAAATTGTGGAACAAATTCCATCACTATTTTTAAAAATAGTGAATGAATTAATTTAGAAATGTTCCATGTTTTTATTTCAAGTTATATGTTTGAAAAAAGTTTTTAATAAATGTGTTTTACCAGTTCTTAATTATGGATCTGAGACTAGGACACTTAACAGAAAAGCAACATAGAGATTTCAAACCATTGGCTGAAGTATGGAGAGATGCATGTTAGGAAAAACAAGATATCAAAAATGAAATGCATGTGTGAGAAAACAAACAGGTGTTATGGACACTACTGAAAGAATTAAAAGATTGAAGTGGAATTGGGATCAATATAATGCTAGACAAACTGATAATAGAAGGACAGTTGGAATCTTAAACTAGATTCCAAGAGTTTATAAAAGAACTAGAAAGAAACAACATGTGAGATGGATGGATGAAATAAGGAAGTGTGCTGGAGTGATATGGAGAAGAGACTAGAGATCAGAGAATTTGGATTACACTTGGAGAGATCTTCATCCTGCAATGGATAAATAATGTTTGAAAATGATGATGATTATATCCCTTCTTTTTTATATTTTTCTTATTTTACTAAAAAATTCATTAGAGATTTGCAATCTAAGTAGCAATTCTTTGTAGATAATCCATTATTTTCTTACTTAAATCTATGGGCCATCCCTGAAGTCTTTTTATATTTTCAATTGAACTGTGAATTCCAGTATAAATTCATTGGAGAACTTTTAAGAGATGGAGAATCAATTATTAATGCTGTATATTTTAATAGTTTCCAATTCTCTAACCTGAATTACATCTCTCTTACAGCTCAACAATTATTTACTGTATTGAATTCACCAGGTATACTAGAGTCTTGAAAGATGTATTTTCTGTTGGCACAAAAGACATTCTAACTACTATTGCATTGGAGTAATGAAATAGTCTAAGATATTATTTACAAGGTAATTGGATAATGCAGATGTGAGATTTTTTCTTTCATCCTTTAAGTTAAACACCTTTTCACTTTTTTAATATACAACTAATAGCAGTGCAAAGATCTCCCAATAATTTCATGAAAAAACTATGAAGAACAAATCAGTATTCATCAAATATTGCAATTGTTAGATGGTGAGGATTTGAGCAGAATTTTACTCTTATTTTACCCTCTAGCTAAAAATATATAGATGCCCATTTACTGACCAATTGTAGTTAGTTATACGAACAAGCTAAAGAATATCAACTATGACTACAACTCTAAAATTCTTTGATTTCTTTTAAGTTGGCCTGAATTCAAATACAAGATCACAGGCATAGCAAATGGATATACCAACTCTGCCCCGTGATACTCTTCAAACTATCTAATATAGAATAGCTAAATATGTATTTACCAATAAGTATATTTAAAGAGGATTTTATGTTATAGGGATAATCGATGTATAACGGACTCCACTTCTCCCTCTTTTCATTTTTCATATAAAGATACAATAAAAGACAAAGGGATAATGTTATTACTGGCTATTCCTTCAACCTTGGTTCAAATCTGGATTAGATAAAAATACTTTTCGAGTTTCAAACAAAAAAGCGCTTTTTCAATAACCTCATATCAACTCAGCCAACAATCTAATATTTGATTGGGAAATCGATCTTTAAATATTCTTAATTAGAAGATAAAATGACTAACGAAAAGCATTCGAATGTTGTGATTCAGCGATTGACGAGGAATATTTCTCTGTAAAGGATTGTCGGAAAAGTCTAAGTAGGTTGTTTTAAACTGCCCCCCCCCCTCTTTAATTAACGTTGTTTTACGTCTGTAATGTATATGTAGTTGAGACATTTTTGCAAAACATTAAAAAAAAAGGTTATTTAGTGAACTATCTAGTTACGAATTATTTTTAATTAAATGAAATGAAAAAGACCTTTAAACTTGGCCTAATTTTATAATGCATTTTCCTTTTGAGGAATAAAAATTTTTTTCTTTCCCTAGTATTTGTTCAGTTTTCCATTAAAATAATCAATAAAATTCATTGTGTTTAAAATGAAAATCTGATATTTATTGCGAAACCTAGGGAATGTTAAACATTTACAATTTTAATATAAATATATATGTAGCTTTTTATATATATATTTGAATCATTAAATAATTAGATTTATCGATCTAGAACAATTTAATGTAACAAACTCACTTTTAAGTATTCATTTAATAAAATAACTTTATTATTTGATAGTTGAAGAAGTCATTAATCAAAGCTTTTGTTACCCTGTTTTGGTGGTATAGTGTGAGTGGCCGTTTCTGGTGCTCAACCTCTATGGATTATGATTCAAAAATTCTATAAACTGCTGACCAATAAACCATTCAATTACTTCTGCCCAATGACAGGAACCGGAACTGACCGCCATTGGATTGCATCATTTCCGGTATCCAAACTTCTTTGGATAACAAACTACTTAATAATCATTTTCTCCTTACATCGATTGATGGAACAAAACATTGCCAGACCCTGGAGCTCAAGGTCCATGGATTGCGCACAGCTCTGGCGCCTTCGGTGCTTAACTTTTTATGAACTCCCAAACAACAAAACCATTCACATTCAATTATTGTAATGCTTTTGTTCATAAAAAAGTTCTGTTGGTATAATTTTAAACATCAAAGCTGATTAAGAGAATGGCAAATAACCCCTAACGATAATTGCGTCTTATTGTTCGATCGTATATCTGCCTAGGTTTAGATTAAAAAGAAAAAATAGTGAGTCAAGGCATAAAAATACCTGAGACAATTTTCAGCTAATGAAAGTCAAAAAAAAAAGAGTCTCAGTTTAGTTTACGTGAATGAAATTGGCATGATCAACTTGTTACTTGAAGTGTATGAATATCTCATGACTTCCCAAAAAACTGATCAAATAAGTACTTTATTTAGTCAATTATGACTGTTTAGCTATCTCAAACTCTGTTTGGTAATAAATTAACATGCACATACATATATAATAATACATATTTAAGTTAAAGATATAATCAGTTATGTAAAATTTGCTTTCATTAATAAATCACTGACGCATGCGCAGATACACGAGCTTCATTTTTTTTTTTTTTAATGTTATTTGGAACGCTTCTGAATATCTACTGTAACGTTTAATTTTCTTTATAGTTATTATCCGTTATTTTTTAATAGCAATGAACAATATATTTTTTATTTACCAATTATTTACTTAGTCAACTGGAATATAGTATACCATAGTTTGGAACAGGTGTAGAGTGTAAAACTCCTGAAGCCAAACATCCTTGGCTTGCGGACAGTCTAACACCTCCGGTGTTCGAAATCCTTATGAACTTTCGAGAAATAAACCAATCATTATTTTACCGAAATGTACAAAATATATAGATTTATTTTGCTTACCTATAAAATCAAATCATTGATAAATAGTATAATACATTAGTTTGTGTATCAATTACAATAGAATGTAATTATTGTTGAATATCAATATACTGTATTATTGAAACTGGTACAGAAAGGGATGTTAAACTCATGACAGTACATAGCTGAATGTGGCATCGAATTGTTTCCTGAATATGATCTTGCCTGTATAAAGTAGGAGTACTATATTATTTGATTACAATGCCATATCTAGTTTATGATGTTTCTGGAAGGAATTTAAGGACATATATGTAACTACTATTGTTATTTCTTTTAAATATATTGTACATTTTATAATAAAACACGAGAATAATTTGATACAAGCAATAGTATACAAAATATTCTAGGAAATCTGAAAATTGAAAAATTATACACTATATATAAATGAATGAATATTTATATGTGCACACACACATGTATATTCTAACAGTTTTAATAAACCATTAAAAAGTCATAGTTTATAGAAACACACACATACTATGTACACCCACATATATTTTAACAATTTTAATAAGCCTGTAAAAAAGTCACAGCTTATGTACACGAACACACATATATTCTAACAATTTTTTTAAGCCCATAAAATCTTGCAGCTTAACAATTTTACGTGAATAATTATTTAAAAAGTAAGTAATGTTTGATCTGGGTCCCCTTTCTTCATGAAAAAAATGAGACCCACTCAAAAAATTAAGAATAAAATAATTTTCAAAAATAGCATTGAAAGGAATAATTTTTTTTAAATGTTTTTCCATTTTCTACATGCATGGATTAGAAAACATTTTTATGTGTGTTTCACTGGAAATTGCAGCTGAGACGCTTCATGAAAAAGCCAAGCATTAGATTAAATCAATTTCTGAGAAAAGTTAAAATCCCAGTTTATATTCATAGGAGGAAATATAATTTGCCACAAGGTACTTTCCTGCACTATATCACTTGTATATATATTAAATATATATATATATATAACATAGTCTTTTAAATTGGATTCTAAGAGATTACAAAAGACTTAGAAAGTGATCACATGTGAGATGGATGGATGAAATAAGGAAGTGTATTGTGTTGATGTGAAGAAGAGAGGCTAAAGATTGGAAAGGTTGAATTAAACTTGAAGAGACCTTCCTCCTGCAGTTGATTGATAATGATTGAAATATGGTGATGATCTTATTTTACAGAAGCCAACCAAAAAAAAATTGTAAATAAACAAAAAAACATTTATGGTTCAAAAATGTTATATTTAGCAGTCATTTTTCTTTCTTTAAACATAGTATGCAATCACATTAAAAAAAAGTACAATTTGTAAAATATATATATAATATACTAATAACCATTTTTCCATCATGGAATGTCAACATGATTTAGTTAGTATTCGCCTGAAGATTTGGGATGGCGGTATTTTCAGTATGATAATATGTTGGATTATTTCCTTCATTTATCATTAAATGTTGTATGTCTAAACTGTTAGTAATAACACACAAATACACAACACAGGTTAGTAGATTACATAATGATTCGAGGGCTATTATTTTCAGCTCTTCTTCAGGTATTGTTAGTTTAACCAGTGACATTACTAGCCAAGGAGTTGAACTTATATTTTAGATTCTTGAATATTAAATTTTAAGGCAACACTCTAATCAAATGACTTGTTTGATCAAAGATAACAGTAAAAAATTCATATACTTGTCTGTGAGGATTCCACCTGATTCCTCCACTTTTCTTTATTTTGGGAGGGGGGAGGAAAATATACAAAGGAGAAAATTCAAAGAAGCTGTTCACATGACAATGGAAATAATTCTATGAGTCAACCCAGTGTCAATATATGGAAGCCTCTAATTAACCTTGCTTTTAAAATAAAGTATTAAAAAAAGAAGAAAAGTGGAGAAATCAGGAGGATTTGAAACAACCCTCATAGATAAGTATATGGAATTTTTGTTGATTGTTGCCTTTGACAGACTGACTCAGTTGGTTAGAATGTTGCTATATTCAAGAATCTAAAAATGCAAGATCAACTCCTATGTTAATTTTGTCAGGCTAGCCACACCTTAAGAAGAGTGGAGAATAGTACCACTCAAAACATTGTGTAATCTACTAACCTGTCCTGTCTATTTGTGTGTTATTACTAACAGTAGTTTGTGTTTGAAAAGTTTAAATAAAGTTTAAAATTTTGTAGACATTCAACATTAATGATAAGATGATGGAAATAGTCTAATATATTATTGCATCACACATGATTATATTTATATAATTTTTTTTAGTTTGTTGAAAGCATATATATATTACTCTTCCTCTACTACCCTTTCTGAATTTGATGTGCATAATAAAATATTTTTTACGAATAACTGTTAAAAATTTTAAAAAATTTAGAATATAATAGTTAATGTTACATGATTACCATTTTTTATGCTTGCTCATAACTGTTGTTAAAACAGACAAAACTCTCCATACAGTAGTCTGGAAATATTGGATGAGTAGGCACTAGATAGGGATTTTATGCACAAGCCATCTGGCACCCATTGGTTACTCCAGCTTGCACTGAATGGCACTACTGTATGGAGAGTTTTGCCTGTTTTAATGAAAGTTAATGTTGATTTAAAAATATTAAAATGAGTGATTTTATTTCTTAATAAAGAGATTAGTCTATTATGTTTCTATAAAAAAGTTATTGAAAATAAAGAATATCATCCATATTGTAATTAATAATGAAAGTCAGATGTTTTGCTAGTTACTTTATTTTAAAATAAAAATACAGTAGTTGTTTTTTTTTCTTATTTTTAATATCTTATCAATGCATAAGTAAACACACATTTCATAAAATATATACAAATGTGTCCCCCCATTTAATATTTTTAACTATATTATTATTTTTTTACAATTTTATTTATATTTGTATAGATGACCGTTAATAAAAACATCCACAGAAAAGGTTTTTTTTTTTTACATTTATAAATATTCAACTTTATTACTGTCTAGCATGCTTTTGATATGACATGAATATCAAATTCATGACTTATAGTAATATTACTTAAGAGTTATTGGTCTTAGTTTATAAGTAGTGACTAATTAGCTATTTATAATTTATTTAAATGATCCATTTCTTTACGCTTGTGTCTTTTCTATTGACTGAAAAATGGTCATTTGTTATTGCACAGGCTTCTGGACAATAACAAGGGATCATTTTTTAATCAATAGAAAGACACACCAATATCAAAATAAGTGAGCCATTTAAATAGACATTAATATTTTGAATAGATAATTATTTACTATTTATACATCAATACCAAGTCATATTATTATAAGCCATGAATATGATATACTTGTCATATTGAAAGCATGCTAGACAATAATAAAACTGAATATTTATTAAAAAAAACTATCTTCTCCGTCTGTGTTTTCATTAACAGTCATGTATTACATTAACTCAGAATAGAAGGAAATTATTTATACTTTAATTATATGTATATATGTAAAAAGCAACTGTTTTATATATTTGTGCATGTCAAAAAGTACTGTAAACTTGCAGTTCAATAAACACTACATTTTCTATTCTAATCAGTGTTTAGCAACACAATATGAACTATTATATGCTATATACATTTAAATGTGAAGGAAGCTTAGAATAACATATAACACAGTTTGCAACATCACTGTACAATAATTATGTTAAAAATAGCTGTACTATACATATATGTACACGTATGCAGTGTACAGTACTGTATTTTTTATTGTTAATTATTCTTGATGACTTAGAGTACTTCATGTGTATTTTAGATCCATGAGATGAAAAAGACTTCAAATCAAATGGCGTAGTTTCAGAAGTCATATGTGTTAATATGTTCAAAAAGAGAGAGAAACATGAATAAGTTAGAAAATTATATATGTGCAGTTCTAATACAATACTGGGCAAAGTGTGTTGAGCTGCACATGGTTTCTAAAGTTACTCTGAACAATTGGGAGACAATATGAATATTGATTTATATTGCCATTTCCCGTGAACTTTTGTTTTAATAATATGTACTAGTGTTTTATGTGTCAATATTAGAATACTTTATTGCATAAATGCTTTAAAAATTAATGAACATCAGATATTTTGAAACATTTAAATGTCTAGCTTTTAAATGCTAACAATCAAAGAAATTAGTATTATGGATTTTACTATTGTGTTTACTTGGTAAATAGAATTTCAATATTTGAGAGGCTCTACTGCTTCCCCTTAAATTAGTTCTAAAATGATTAATGTGGCTCTTAAACCTTCAAAAATATATGAAAAATGATGTGGCTCTGTTACTGAAGAATGCAACCAGCCCTGCTATAGCTAAAACAGAAAAGCCCCAAATATTATTCCTTTAATTATAGTATATATAGTATATAGATTGTAAAAGACTCAGAAAGAAACCACATGTGAGATGGATGGTTGAAATAAGAAAGTGTGCAGGGGTGATGTGGAGAAGATAAATATCGAAGAAGATGGATTAAACTTGGAGAGACCTTCATCCTGCAGAGGATTGATAATCGTTGATGATGATGATGATATGAGCAATCCTCTAATTATAGGATATATAAACATTCAAAAATATATGAGAAGTGTATGTGACTATTATTAGTGAAAAACTCACCCACCATTGTCCTAATCAAAAAGAAGGGCTCCAAGTATTATATATGCGCATGTAAACTACTTTGTCCAATAGTATTACTCTATTTCCATTACAGTATCTGCATTCATTGTACAATCTTGTTTTTGTTATAAAAACTATGTTAAAGCATTTGTTCATTAGAGAAGTGCTCATACTAGCAATACCTCAACTGTGTGTTCATAGGTAACTATAAAACAAAGCAAGAACATTTACTGAGAATTACTGAATAGTAAGACTATCTAATAATAAATGTCTAATAAGAAATTCATGAGAACAGTACCTACAAAAATATCTACCCTTTTTACACCCAATGATTAAAATATCTTACTTTTTTGTTTTTAAACCAACTAATCTGTATTAATCTAAAATATTTATCTCTAGCTAATCAATGATTAGGAGCTATGCACTGACTACCTATGAGCTAGTAAACATAAGTCACCAATCCAGATTCAAATTTCCAAATTGCGAAATCGTGAAAGGAGGTGTGAATTGTTTTGCCACAAGTCATTCTAATATTATATTCCTTTCTTATGGAAAACCTCATGTATTAGAGGTAGCACAACTGTTTGGTAGGACTATAGCTTAGGGTTTAAAATTTAAGCCAAGTGAAATTCTTTTCTAGAATGTTAAGGTTTTTTTCTTAGATAACAGTCCACACATCGTTTTGTAAACAAGTAAGTAGTCTACACTCTAGGATTTGGATCCATGCCAAGAAAAACTCTTACTGAAAGGTTTAGGATGTTTTCTCATTTAGTGGACCCATAATCAATCCAGGTAATAATAATTTAACATTATTTAATTTTAGAGAATTTGAGCACAGACTTTCAAGGACCCTTCAGCTATCCTCTTTATCTTATCCAACTGATACACATGAGTCCACAATTGTGAAAAAGCTAAATAATCTCTGATATACATGCTTCATATTTAAATGCAACATTGTTTAGCAAATGAATAAATGAACTATGGTCTAAGAATCGAATTGAGGTCAAGTGATTATTTTTTAGAGGCTTAGGTTTTTTCTAAGCTAGCAGGCCCATAATCCATGAAATTGTCCAGCAGTATTTAGTAAGTGAGAAAATAATCTGACAGGATTTTCTTCTCATGTATCTAGCTCTCAACAAACTCATGCAACATCCATATTGGATAGTAAATGAATATGCAACTATACTTAACTAGAAGGCGAAACAAGAACACAGAACTGCCAAACTCTGACACTTGGAAATTGGCAATCTGTTGGTACGGTCTCTATTTTCAGCTTTCTTTTATGAAGAGGCCTTTAATGAGATATCTATTAAAAAGACTATTTTTGTCTATTATTTACTTTATAGTTCTTATAATAAGAATTTCAATGATGTGATGTGATGTGATGCACTGTGACTTCTTCTTAAACAGAGTCAGGAATCTCTCAGCAACTATGCCCAGAGAAATCTGTTAGCCATTTTACCTTCACTAAGTTTTCCCATATTCTGCTCCAGCCCATTTCCACAATATAATCTTTGTCAACTCTATGGCATTTATATCTAAATCCCCCTTATCTTTTCTCAAACCCAGCATAAAAACGAATAACCCACTTTCTGTATAATCACTTTTTTCATATTTATTCTTCCATAACTTCATTATTTGTACCCTTTCTGTTTTCAAGCATTTACATTCAATTAACAGCTGCCTAATATTTTATATTCCTTTATTACATAATCTACAGATTAAATCACCCATATTTTTCCATTTGCATGTATATTTTCTTGTTGCTAAATATCCTTACTATTTTCATACATTAACTCGCACCTAATGTTCCGTTTACTTCTATATATATTTAAACTCACTTCATTTTCTATACTAGTTTTCCATCTCTCTAACTTTCTATTCTTTATTAATGAATCTATTCTTTAATTCCATTCCACTATAATACTCAACACTTCTGCTAACACAATCATTCCATCTTTTATACAAATATACTGATATAAATTCTTTATCCAAATCTTTTGCATATAGCATTACCTTTCTCACCCATCTTGTTGCATGCCCTTTACTTGTAACTCAATTAAATACTATTTTGGCTATTCTTTTATTATCAATAAACTGCAATCTACCAAATATTTTCATTTTACTTTTTGCATCTCCCATATAAAAACTTAACCATCCCATTTCTCCTTGAATTGCCTCTCTTGTTCTCCATATATCTACATCCAATGCATGTTTTCCTACTTCTCCTTATACTTTTTCTAAGTAATCTAATACCCCTTTACTAACACATAATGCATCATTACCATATGTTAATCCTGCTACTGCAACTCCCTTCCACATAATTCTAGGTAATCATATTTATTATATGAAAACACTGTTAATTTCTTTATCAATCCCTTTCTTTTCTTTGCTTCATTTATCAATTTTTTCTCCCATTCATCCAAACAATTTTTCTGATTACTTAAGATAATTCCGCAATAACTATATCTATTCACAACACTTAACTTTATAGCCCCCAATAAAAATTCTACATCTTCTCTTTCCTCAGTATTAACCATCATTGTATTTGATTTTTCTTCATTAAATTTAATTCCCATCTCTTTACCCATCCTTGCACATGTCCTCAGCATAACTTCCATATCTTCTCTTCTTTCTGCACACAGAAAGATATCAACCACAAAAAAAAAAGACCTGACAAAGTATATACTCCTTTGCCACCTATTAATGGTATCTCTATTCCTCTTCCTAATATTTCTATTACTATTTCCATTTCAATCAAATACAACAAAAACAAAATAGATGACATAGGGCATCCTTGCCTTAGTCCCACCCTATTTTTACCTTTAACTGATTCTACATTCCCTAATTGATATGTATAGTAATTATTTTTCATAAAATTTCTTAATAATATCCACTAAAGCTTCATCCATTCCCAAGTTTACTAAAATTAACCATAATCTACTTCTATTTACTCTATCATATGCCTTCTCTATATCTATAAAGCTCACATATAACTGTCTACCTGAATTTCTACTCATATCCGTAAGTTGTGTAACTACAAATAAAATATATGCCTATCTAACCTAAAACCTCCTTGCAATTCCTCCACTACATTATCTTCCATTCATTTTACAACTCTTCTAGTCACCATATATGAGAAAACTTTATATAAAACTGATGTTACCGCTATCGTTCTACAATTATTTAACTTTCTATGATCCTTACCCTTTCCTTTAAATAATAAGCTTACTCTTTACTTTTGCCCTATACCCTAAATTCATTAACATCTGCTGCCCATCCATATAAACCTCTTGCCTTTCCACTTTTCAATTTCTTCTCTACCTCATTCAGTTCATATTTTGTAAACCTAATATTCTCATTACTATATGCTTTCATATTTTCTATCACTATCCTTCACATCTAATATCTTTTCTTTATTCATTACATATCTATTTAAGATTCTTTCTAAGTCTTTTCTAGAGCTACATTCTATTCCTCATCATCTAGTAATATTATCCCTCTCTCCCCTACATTTCTCTTTTTAATGTACTTCCAAATTTTTTTACTCCCATCTCTGCCACTTTTATTAATATCCTCCAACAATTTACTATTCAATTTTTTTCTCTCTCTATAATTATCTATTTTATCCAACTTCTTCTTTTGTAAGTACTTTTCCCATTTAGCATTAATATCTTTTTCACTTTCCTTGTTCTTAATAGCGACCTCTAACGGATTATTTACGTGGATATGGAACTTTAATGATTACGTTTTCAGGTTCGAAATAACATTTTAATAAAATTTTGTAGTAATGTTAATATAAAATATGAAGTATTTCATTGGCAGATAACTAAACTAAATTGAAAATCATTTCTAAAACTTTTCTCTTTTTTTATTCAGCACAAGAGATATCAATAATTTCAGTAAGTCATTTTTTTTTCTTTAGTTTTTGACAAGTGAAGATTTTCTTATAATCTTTTAAAGATTTCATATGGCTATCAATTTTTTTTTTCCGGAAACCATTATTTTTACTACATCAACCATGTTGGTATTGTACATACTTGAATGACACCAGGAAGGGAATGAAAAGACAGAAACACCAAAGAACTAACAGAATAAAGTTTTAATGTCAAATGTTGTGAGGAATATACTAACATTATGGTAATAAAAAATCAATATATTTTTCTCTTTTAGTTTTTTTTATTTAAAAAAAAAAATTATAAAAATGCAGACTTTATTAATGTTTTAATTATGAAACAAAAAGAAAATGATTTTACTAATGTTAAAATGTAATAAATATACGTTTACAGGTGGTTTATGTTTTAGCTGAGTGGCTTCGTGGTAAGCAGAAGTTTCCTGATTAATTCTTTGAAGGAAAAAAAAATCTCAGAGAAGGAAACTTAAGATTAATTCTGAGAAAACTGAACATTGAACATATCCCAGGGTCAAAATAATCCACTACCAGTGGATGATCATAGACTTATAATAAAATGTTGGCAGGTGACATATCTCAAAAATAAATCACTGATGACGGACAGGTTTCAGAATCAGAATAAATTACTGGCAGTGAACAGAACCTCAGAGTTATAAGAAGTTATTGGAAGTGAATAGGTTTCAGAGTTATAGTAAACACTGAAATGGACAAATTTAAGAGTCATAACAAACCAGGGATGTGGCTTTAATCTTTTAAATGTTATTTATTAATTTATATTATAAAGCATTTCAAAGAAGCAGTTTTTCTCATAAACATAGCAAACAGTAAATTAAATTTTCTTTATAAAATGTTTTCAAGTTTTTAAATTCCATCACTATTGCATGATCATAAGGGCAAAACTGAAGGTGAAATGCTTGCAAAAATGTAAACTAATATACATTGTGCTACTTTACTTTAAAAGTATTCACTCTTTCTGATTTGAGGAGTTAAACATACCAATATATTATCACTATAATTATATTCTTTATTACATATTGTAATGGAATGGTTGGGGGTCACATGCTGTAAATACGGGAAGATGGCAAATAATTATTATCCACAATTAATAAAATAAATAAATATAATAAGAGCATCAGTATTTCATAACTATAAGTAGTTATAATAATAAGTTACATCACTATTCTTCATTATGAGTAACCAACAGTCATCAATTGTGATTGGATATAAAAGATTATGTAGGGTAATTATTTAGCCAATGCCATTATTAGAGCATAATATAAAATAATCTTCTGTGAGTGTATACTTATTGTAATAAAAAATGCTGTAATCTAATATATGGTGGTGGTCATCAATGCTCTGGCCATATTCATCCATGAATATACAAGCCACTTATGTATTAATTTGTAATCTGAACAAATAAAGTGAAGTGAATGGACATTAAAATTGATCTTGAGCTTTATGCCATGCAAATAACTATCTGGATGTCCAAGCACAAACATATACCCAACATACATATAAATTAAGCATTACTGCTCTAGATCTAGCTCAATATCACAAGGACCCTAAGATCTGTGATTGTGAACAAGAGACAGTATAAATATATATGTTGAATCTACTTTAATTTAAATAATCATACTGAAATAGTTTAAAAATTCCCTAAGGCACAGAACAGATAGATGGAAAAATAAAGACATTAACACTATTATTTTTTAACAATTATTTAATAAAGTTAACCAATATATAATAAATAAGAAAAATTAAAAAAATGATATGATAATTACAATCCTATGATGTTTTTACATAAAAAACATACTTTCATAAAACAAGATTATTTCCTGTGGATTCTTAATAATTAATTAATTAACATTTATTTTAAGTTATTTTCCTTTTCAGTAATTAAAACAAAAAGGAATATTTCACTATAGCATATAAGATTTTAAGATTACTTAAAACCTTTCCTTTTGTTATAAAAGTGAGGTCTCTTTTTTGGAGGTAAAATAAATAAAAATATGATTCAACAAAAAAGAACTAAATTAACATTACTATTAATTATTATTGTATTAAAAAGTATTTGTAAATGTAGATGTACATATCACAATATCTTATATTATCATGGTTTCATTCTTTTGAGTCTATATAGTGACAATTTTTAATTTCTTTCCTGTTTGTTTTTCTTCTTGTTCATTCAAGTGTTCAAATTAAAAAAGAATAATAATATTCAGGGTGGGTTAACACAAATTTAATTTATCCATTATTTGCATTAAAAGTTTTCCATTAACTTCTTCAGTAGCTAATATTAATTTCCAAATGAACATAAATTTCCGAGATATATGAACCCAATTTAATTTAATCCATTTCCAATACAATAATTTGTGTATCAACACATTTTCCTGGTAAATTAATACAAGTAAAATTTGTCCATTTTGCTATATAATAATTTGTAGGTCAGATATAAAGGCTGAGACAATCACACTTATGAATGGAAGCATAAGGATTGTTGCAGATTTCTCCTAGGGATATTCACATTTTTTACATTTTCTTTTAATAAACAGATTATACATTGGTTAGTGATGCTTGATTTCTGGCTAAAACATAGCATGCAATTTTTTTCAAATCCATTTAAAAAACATTTTTTTCAAACTAGCAGTGAGGTTAGTTTTAATTAAGTCTACAAACTTAACTTTTCACTGTTATCTTCACAGATAAACTGCTACTACTTTTCTCCTCAACAACTCACTCCAGAATGCCTGCTCCTCACAAGACAATGAAGTCTTCTGATTTGATCTCCCCCCCTATTGTAAATTTTTATAAACCTTGTTAATACAATCACATATTTTAGAAATGACTGTATTAAATATTGACCAATAGGTTATTTCCCTTCTTTTCTATTTTTTAATTAATTAAACATTCCAATCATACCCCATTGATTGAAAAACATTTTTGTAGATTTTTTTTTATTAATTATCAAAAGCAAGATCATCTTTTAATTATACCAAATATCCTTAATTTCTTTAAAGAGGTAAGAAAAAAAACTTTAATTAATTGACAACAGCATTATTTAACAAAAATGTTAAAATTGTATTTTTTTTTTCTTTTCTCTCTCTCTCTGCCTTTTTAAAAAAAAACCCCGATAAACATTGCATAAAATTTTACCTATTTATCTCTTATTATTTTCTTTACAATTAAAAACTAATAGTAAAATTACTGAAAAGAGAGAAAAAAGTTCTTAATATTTTATTCATCTCCTTTATTTATACTTTTTTTTCTCTTTTTTGAGTTATAACCAAGTATAAATATTCATATTCTTTTTTAAAATGTTTGAAACTTATCATTTAATTAGTATAATTTTAATAAATTTAATAATGGGTACTCTGAGAAAAAACATGAGAAAATAATTATTTTCAGTACATATATATATAATGCTCAAGGCTAAATAGGTTTATAAGTAATCTTTAAAACCAGTCAACACTTCGACAATCTCAATATCAATAACAATCTCAACCTGTTGTCAAGGCAACCTCATTTTAACAATAAAAATGGAATCCCTTTATTCCACCTTTATTGCTAAAAGGTTGCCTTGACAACAGTTTGAAATTCCTGATTGTTATTGTTTTCTCAGTGTTGACTGTTTTTAATGATATTATATATATATATAACATCAAATATAATCATTTAAAATGCTGCTACAGTGAATAATACACACTTCCACTTCAGTGCATGACTACATATTACAATATTGTCATGTATTAAGGTGGATGAGTGTATTTGTCACTTTATTAGCATTTAAATTGACTGTATTTAATGTTATATATATACATAGCAATAAAAATACTAAATATAACAGTAATTAACTATTGTATACAGTCTTTTAATTTGCAGAGGTATTTTCGGGTTAATTCCTTAACCCTTGTCAACTGCCATCGAGGAAAGTTAAGGAATAATCTGAAAGTACTTCTGTGGATTGAAAGTCTTTATATAATAGTTAATTACCATTATGCCTATTGTTTTTATTATTATTGCAATAGTTTTTAATTAACAGACTTTTTTTTGTGTGTATATATATATATATATATATATATATATTCTTGTTATCAATTACTTTATTACAGATACATATAATAACATTCATTACGCAGTTGAGAGCAGATGTGGTCCAACTAAAATTTTTGTACAATAGTACTATAAGTTGAACATGGGTGAAATGCATGATTTATATCTGCTATCTATGAACATCATTTTAACACTTATATATATATAATCAAATGGTTTTATTGCCTGAGAAGAACTGAAATCAATCTAAGGATCTTGCTCTCAAATTTGACTGAAGAATTTTAAAACTTGTGATTAATACATCATCATGCCATAAACATGACCTGAGATTCAAATGTAGGTGATACCTGAAATATTTTAAGGTAGCCGGCTTAGAATTTATTTTACAGACAACTCAGACAAACACCCAAATTACAGATTGATACATCTATGTACATATTATTAATGGAGGATTTAGAAAGTTCTTCTAATGTAGTCGTTTCTGAATTTGTCTAATATATCCATAACTCAGGATTGAAATCTGGGCCACAAAATTTTTGGAAATTCATTCAAACAGATTTTTTTTTTAGATAGATAACCTATAGTCACCTCACTTGTCTATCTGAAGGTGGTCAGTAAATGGATAATTTAGCTATTTTAAAAGCTCATGATTCGAGTTCAATCTGGATTCATCAAATGAGTATTAAAGAACTGACTAAAAATAATTATAGTATGATGAGATTTTTATTTCTGATAGAGAGGGGTGACATAATGTCCTAGGTTATAAATTATGGTTATCTTTATCTTAACTTTTAACTAAGAATTTGGATACCTATCTTCTCTCTCACCTGAGCAGAGTATATATTTAGATTTGACATAAATAAATAGATATATAGTTGTATAGATTTAATATATATAGAATTTTACAACATTACATAGATTTATATGTAATAAAATCATGTAAAAATATAAAAATCCTATGACTAATTTTTAAATTAAAAAAAAAAAAAGCTCCAGTTGAGATGTCAAATGCGACCATATTTTCTTAATGTCTTTGGAAAACCTGACTTTTCTACTAATAATACTTTTTAGTATTAACTGTCTAACACCACAGTTTAAACAAATGATTAGATAAAGGAAAAGAAGAAAAAAGAAATGAGCCAGATGCAAGATTTAAAGCAAGCCAAAAAGTCAACTGAAAAGATTTTTTTAAACCTCAGAAAGTAAAGCAATTATTTGTAATATACTAAAAAAGTTGTAAGTAATTGAAGACAGAAAATGCAATCTGCATTTATAAAGACATATAGTTATATCTCATTAAATAATAAAATAACTCATTACTTGGGTTAGTAAAGTGGAGTGAGTGGGGTCATATGAACTAAAGGTCACTATGTCAAACCCCACTTTGGTCATTTCTGGGGCATAAAAGTCACATGATAGGCAATTTGATTACTCATAAAGTAGTTGAACTAAACTGAGATTCCGTCAACCTACCATTGTGCTAAACTCTGTAATTATGCTTGACACTTAAAGTATACTAAGGCAAGCAGAAAACTCATAAAAGAATTACACATTTTTCCAGGCATACTTACATATACGAAGTTATTACAAATAAACAATTAAGTGAAATTAAAATTACATATTAATTACATAATTGATTTGGATTCCACTTTGGGCTGTCTCTTCAATAATCAACAAGACACCATTGAGATATTATAACAAAACAGTACGGGGCATGGGTTAAGATGAAAAGTCCTAACTGCTTTTTCTTGGTAACTAAAATTTAATTTCAATGTTTTGTAAATGCCCTCAGATCTGAGACAGTCTATGATGTCACACTTCAGTTTAGGGTGAAAGAAATATCTCCATCTGGTTTAAAAACAGTTCATCATTTTTTGCATTAAAGCAATAATCCATCCACTTTAGTCTTCTGTAGAGGGATATATTGTAAGACTGAGTAACCAGTAAGAATTATATGGTATTCCTATATTTAAGTTCTGAAGCTTCTTCCTGGTTCTTTTTACTTCACTATTTTCCCCTCATTCATTACCTCATTCACTTTTTAATATCTTTCACATTCGACAAGATCTAACGACTCTAACGAGCATTTAAATAACTTTGTGACTTTATCAACTATATAACAGTAAGAATATAAGTCTATTCATGGAACAAAAAGTTTAAATATATTACATAAAGACAATTTACACACATTACTTCAAACACTTTATAGTAAAAAAAAGTTATATATATATATATATTCTCACACTATCTGATGCTTTGACAGTTCTTACCATTATTATTACACACATACACACACACACACACACACACACCATAATCTGATGTTTTGACAGTCCTGCAGATTTTCTCAGAGCTACTAACTATTCAGTAGTAGCTCTGAAGAAGACAAATCCATTTACTTCTGTTTCTAATCACGACTCAATCCTTTTTTTTCTTTTCAAAATATACATTTCATATAGACATATAATTCTATACTTCAAAAATGAATTTATTTCCAAAAAGGAACTAAGTCTTTTATTGTAACAATTGGTTTTTTGGATAAAAGAAAATGTAAAAAGGGAAAGTTTTTTGAGAAAGGGGTCAAGTAAGTGTGGTGTATATTTTGTGTTTTAATTTAATTGATTTTAATGTATTTTATTTATTTTTAATTTTTATGGGGTTTATATATTTCTTTGTGTGTTTTTTATATTGTTTTGGTTTTTTTGGGTCTTTTTGGTTTATTATGTGAAGTTTGTTATAATGTAATATGTTTTTTCTAGATCCTTGAAAATGACTATAGGGTAAAAATAGTCGAAACGTTGGAACAAGTGGATATATAAATACATCAAATAAAGTTTTTGAAAAGAAAAGAAGTGTTTTAATTATAGAATTATATGGCTCTGAAGAAGACTGCAGAACTATTAAAATGTCAGATTGGATTTGTATATATATAATAAAAAATTTGCTATAAATTATTTAAAGTAAGATGTACAAATTGCACTTATGTTACAGCAAAGTAAAGGAATCACCTGATCACTATTTCCTATGCTTACCTTCTTGTATCCATTAATTATTCAGGCTTGCACTGGGGTGGCACTACTGTATGGAGAGTTTTGCCTCTATCAAAGGAAAGAAATGATAGATTTGTGAAAGTTGTTTGAATATGTTTCTAAGGTAATTCACAAACCTTTTCAAGTAACAATTCTTGAAATATTTCTATATAACTAATTGAGAGTCAGATATAAGTAATCTTCTCTTATTTGTCATATATAAACATGGCATTATTTACAAGTTCATTTAAAAATGGTACATTAAGAATTTAACTTGTGAATTATTTTAGTAATATATTCGAACTTGTTTGTTGCGTGAATAGGCTTAAGAGATTTACACAGTATATTTGGAACCAGGATTAAATAAAAGCATATAAACAGGCAACTACTTTCTTTTAAACACCAGTGCAAAAACACTGTCCACATTTTTACGATACTTCGACCAACTCAACAGTTCTGTAAATAGAAAGTTCAGCAGATAGATGATATTAATGGACTTAATTCATCTAATTCTTTTAATTGATTCCCATATTTGTAAATATAGTGGTTATATTGTATAGGTCTGTTTTTCAATCTTTTCCAACTTTCTCTTGTCTTATTTGTTAAATATTGATCTATGTTGTGCAAATTGGGTTAGTGGTAAAGCGACCTACTTATGAGCAAAAAGTATTTAAACTGAAGGTTAACCATTACTCATTGATTAGTTCAGTTAATATTGTCTTCATCTTCACATATCTAGAAATGATGGAAAGACCACTGCTCTACTCAGATATGACATGCATTCACATATATATATATTATTTATAACATTTTAAAGAATTTTATAATTAACATGCATTACTTTGTAATTAAATCATGTAATTATGTAAACCTGTTATTTCTTAAATGACACCAACCCTACTAAAATAAAATCCATATGATCACATGTCTGGTATGTTTTTATTTATCTTAGTGTACATTTCAGTCAATCTGCCTGTCTGGATCAAATTTTAAATCTTAATTTTCATCCACTCCCCAATTTCCAATCTACTTAAATCTTTGCATACATATGTATTTACAATGACATTTTTTTAAAAGCTCGCAAATTATTTAAAAGTAAAAAAAATTAAAATTTTAATTTTATACATAACATTGATGCTAGCAATGACTGATGGCATTCCTTATAACTAGAGACTGAATGATTTATTTGAAAACTGACTTTGATAAATCAGTGTTATATAGATAAAATATAAAACGAAAAATAAAAAAATGTAAAAGAAATATTAAGAAAACAGTTTTATTCATATAAATGCACTAAAAAACAAAAAAATAAATTTTCTTAAGCTTTTGCAAATAAAAGCATGGGGGCGCTCATGTTTGCAAATATTCTTAATTATACTTTACATAAATACAAATTAGATTCTAACAAATTTAGCAAACCCATAAAAAAAGTGACAATACTTCATAAATGAGACCCATTTAAATAAACCTGTAATTAAATACTCATTTTTTACATCAATGCCAGTCTATTAATGAGATAAAAAAGTTCCTTTTTTATTTGACTTTGATATAAGAAAGTAGTAAGTTTATTTAAATGATTTTCTGTGAATATGACTTGTGAATTAACATAATATGTTTGGCTTTACCTTTTATTTGTGGAAGCTAAGAAAAATTTATATTTTATTCTTTAGTTCATTTATGTAAATAAAAGCGTTTTTTTACAATTATATATATATTAGAATAACCAACCATATGTTTGATGTTTTACATAAAAATGAAGATAGACCAGTTTCTAAACATTTTAATTTACTTAATCACTCGACTGATGACTTAAGAGCGATTATATTAGAAGATAATTTTTCTTCCATGAGAGAAAGGAAACAGAAGGAAAGTTTTTTATTTATTTTTAAATTTAAGACATTACATCCTCATGGTATGAATATGAATATAGACACTATTACATCATTGAAAGTACCCTAGTTTCCTAGATATTTGTTGTTGTTTTTGATTCCTAGGGAAGTGTTTTTTTATTTTATAGGTGAATTAGTACTTGCAGGTTCACCTCCCGGCCGATGCTATGACATATGGAAAAAAAAATACATAGAGTAAAATATATATATAGTGGGATTTTTGATGTGCATATATATATAATAATATATTTCTACGGTTTTTTAATAAATAATAATAACAACAACAACAACAACAACAACAACAATAATAATAATAATAATAATAATAATAATAATAATAATAATAATAATAATAATAATAATAATAATAATAATAATAATACATTGCTTGAAAGCATTGAGAGCATCAAAAACAAAGTAACACTGAAAAGTCCAATAAAATGTACATATTGGCAAATACATGATTTCCTAACACAAAAACAATCTGAGAATAACCAAATATCTGTATTGGGAATTGATAACAGCCAATTACTTAAAAAATTTAGGAAATGGTATCTGGAACCAAAATTTTATGATTTCATAATTAAAGTCAATTTGAAAGGCACTACCTACAAGTCATTTTATTAAATACAGAAGATTCTATACAAATATAGATCCCTTGTGTATGCTGTGTCACAGGGATGAGGAAACACAGGACCATTTCATACATAATTGTTCAGGACTTGAAAAAGTAAGGCAGATGATGGTTGGTGGCTATAGGAAAAATGGAACCACAATAAATGAGATTCTACAAACATTCAAAAATAATAAAATACCCACCATAAGGGCAGCCACTTTCAGCCTATATGCATTCTGGTGTACCAGTTGCACTGTTACACTGGGCAACAACACGAAAAGGCACCCTAACACCTATAGGAACAAATTGCAAAAAATAAAAGAAAGAGACAGCATTATTGCACCACTTGATATCTTTGCAGCAACGTGGTCTCTTTTTAAAATTCAGGCCACTTTATAATAAAGGATATAATAGAAAAGGACAAAGGCAAACGTGAAATTCAGTGTTGCAAGAACATGAAAAAACTACTGAAACGATGATCATTGATTTATATTGTACATAAACTTGGACAATAAATATTTCATAAAGTGTGAAAAAATCAAAAACATTGTGAAAGCCACTATCTAAGTTCTAAAAAGTCAATTTTTAAGTGCAAAGAGACTCTAATCAAATATACAGACTGTAATGTAATAACTGTGTAAACCTATGTATAACACTATGTATAATCAACAACCAATGTAACCACTTGTTTTTGAATAAAATTATCTTTAAAACATAATAATAATAATAATAATAATAATAATAATAATAATAATAATAATAATAATAATAATAATAATAATAATAATAATAATAATCATCATCATCTTTAAAATATTATGACTTTCAGTGAATGCTCCATTTAGATAATACTATTAAATAACACTTCTTAAATAATTATATTTTCAAGCAATGAATCATTAATTTATCA
The DNA here is from genome assembly GCA_028023455.1 of Epiperipatus broadwayi. Lineage (NCBI taxonomy): Eukaryota > Metazoa > Onychophora > Udeonychophora > Euonychophora > Peripatidae > Epiperipatus > Epiperipatus broadwayi. The sequence continues at coordinate 3,024,694 of JAQFVV010000045.1, forward strand.
AGTTTTCCTTCTTTACAACATCTTATGCATAAATTATCCAATAATTATATTTTTGGTTGTAATCATTTTATATAATTTATGTGTTTTGATTGGACTTTGTGATAAAAATAATTCCCAGTAGAAATAAAGCCACCAGTCTAAAATTTATATTAAAATAACTGTTTATTTTAACAATAGTTATAGATAACAACTCATCAAATATTAAATAACATAACTAACCTCTAAAATATATATGAAATAATTAAAATATATGTACAATTATTTACATTGAAAAAAAAATTGAATGAACATACTTTTTTTCAATTTAACATTTATATTATGTAAGTATTCTATTCCTCAAATATCAAATTCATTATTATCTTCATGTTAATAATTAATTTTACCATCCAGGAGCTTTTCTTGTGGGTTCAACTTTTTAATCCTCTTTCATCTAATGACATAATACATTACCTTTTGCAATATTTACATAAAGATACAATAGTTTATTACCTTTCATAATATAAATCTGCATAAACACTATTCATAAAATTTACATATAAAATTTTGGTTTATGTTACTATAATTTTCAATAAAATGTTGATATTAAACCACTAAACATCACATGATCACTAGATAGGGATTTTATGCACAAGCCTTCTGGCATCCATTGATTGCTCTTGTTAGCACAAGATGGCACTACTATATGGAGAGTGTTGTTTTGTTTTGAATTGTTTAATAAAATGTTGATATGTTATTGTAATAATAAATTGCATCAATATTCCTTACTAATAAATGGTCATTCATCCTGTTTACTCTTTACTTCTTTTCAACCACTTTTTCATTCTTCTTCATTTTTTTTTCATAAGTCAAATGCGTTTACGGGGATGCGAACCCGGGCCAATTGCTTTCAAGGCAGCTATGCTAACCATAAGGCCACCAACGCTTGACTTTTTCATTTTTATTTTTGATCTCATATTTTATCTTTTAGCATTAAATCAGTCAGATTTTATTTAAATACTAAAATATTTGTTTTGTGTATATTCTTGTTCTTTTAAAACCAATCTTCTACTACCTAGGAAGGAAACTATAATATTTCTAAAGAATAACTAATCTACATACGATGCTCATTATATACCTTTCTTTACAATATCCCAAAACTCTACAGATAAGAAACTGATTTTTAATAAATTATTATCTCTAAATATAAGAACGGAGGTCTCCTTTCTTAATGGATTGCTATAATTTGGCAAGTAGTAATTTTTCTATTATTGATTCTACCCAATATCCAAGCTTACCTATAAAGTTCCTATGGAAAATAATATCCATGGCTTGTGGAAATTTCTCTCATCTCCTCATGCTAATGTATACATATATAGGTGTCACACAGATCAATTCCATTATAATATTTTAATCGGTTCTTCAGGAAGATATTTCCATTCTATCCTAGAATTATAATTTATCTTACTGTGCTGTATATTTTTAGCATCAATGACAATAAGCTACCTCACTACTAATATTACAATTTCATCTTTCCTTCAAGTATTCTTGTATAATATTAACAATTACATTACAAAACAAATTATGTCTAATGACAAAATGTCAATATTATACTTTTTATCACACCAAATTGAGATCCTACCTATTTTATTACTTTTACCATTCATTCTCTTGCATTTACTAATACTTTCATTTGAGATTTCCATGAATCACATCTCTTAATTCATCATTATAACATCAATTTACTCATTAAATATATTTTATATTAAGATATTACTAAATTAATTTAATACACTAAAGATCAGCCTTTCAAGCTAACATACATGCGCTTTTTACGAATGTTAATACTAATAAATGAATACTTTCATTTCCAACACAAGATAAAGTCTTTGCAACAGAATAAAATGAATCCACTTATTCTTTCAACCCAAATGCTTATATATATATGGGCAAATCTTAAGTACTGGATATGAAAGTGGATTCATTTTATTCTTTCACAAAGACTTTATCTTGTGTTGGAAATGAAAGTATTCATGTGTTCAAGTGTATCAGTGTTATGAGATAGTGGGGAGAGTGGTGGGCCATGTGACAGTATGTGCTCATATACCCTGTGTAGTATTAACATTCATAAAAAACGCATGTATGTTTGCTTGAAAGGCTGATCTTTAGTGTATTACAATTTATAAACATAGCGCTATATAAATAAATGCCTCATTTACATAAATTAATTTAAATAATTTTACCTCATAATTATAAAGAATTGTTTTACCCATAATCTCTTGTTTTTATATTAATGTGTACTATATTATATTAACTTTTCTAAGCATATTTCTTATTATTATCACTTTTAAAAAATATGACAAACATATAAAATATATTTTATTATATCATAATATTCAAGTCAAATATATCTAATATTATCTTATCACTAAGCTTAATATCTAATATTACATTCACATTAATATTAACCATAATAACCAAAGAAAAAAAATATTATTTTCCCTTTCCTTATTCCTCTTCCTAGTTCTGAATCATTATGGTTTTCAGCATGACACTTCACACCTCCTCGCAAGTTACTACTTCATTTCTCCACTTGCCAACAACTTCTAGGAATCTGGGTAAAACATGGAAAATTACTAATAACAACAATTAAATAAACTTTTTAAAAATTCGATGCATCTTTGTTTAATCCTTCAGATCTCAGCATGTTGTAATATTAAATATGAATAATTATCATAGAAGTTTAATAAAACTGCAGTTGAATAACTAATTCAATACACATTTGAGTATTAATCTCTTCATTATTAAACTTTACTATACATAATATTAATCCATAGATCATTCCTACTTCCACTTTTTTTCCTCATTAAATTTTACTTAATAATCATTTCTTTCCGAAGTAAACATAAATAAGTTCACTTAACTCCATTATTTGGCAATATACTGTTTTAGCAGAATTTGTCATAATCAAAATTAATCCCTTTTCTTGCTAAATTTTTATCATTTTAGTATTTTATACTATAGAATAATCTTATTTTCTAAACAAAATGTTTTTTCTTGAAATAAGCTTTTATTTAATATTAACTATAATAAACATTTATTATCATATTTATTTACTTAATATTCCTTAATTATTAAATATACCTCGAATGTCTATTCTTCTTTATAGTTTCATAAAGTTAATTTGAATAATACAAGTTACTTTAATTTAAAAGTTGTAATTATAAATTTATTAAACGCTCACTATTATTTCAGTAATAGTTTTAACAAGGCTGTAAACCTTAGCAATGAGCGTCTGAAAAAATCGTCACTAGGGACCTCTGTAGGTCTTTAAAACACATGCTTACGCTCTCTTTTCTTCATAGCGTAAGCATTTAATTTAAAAGATAATTATTTTCGTTTGTCGTCTTGTTTCCATTAATAAAACTATTTTAAAGTTCGGTAAACTAATTTAATTATTTTATATAAGTTATCACATATTTATTTTTGTTTCTCTTCATAATTAAGTTATTACTTAAATTAATCAACAACAAACAAAAAATATTTCCTTATGTGAAAGTATTTACAGCTTTTAATTAATTGAAGTTTCAAAAGAACATATGTCAGCCATGTGTATTATGTATAAAAGATTAACAAAATTCAATAAAGTTGATGCTCATCCATTACAGAAAAAGGAAAGGAAACAGAAGAATGTTACTGGAGAGAAGCGTTGAAAAGAATTGTATCAACAATAAAATTGTTGAGTTGCTTAGAATTAGGATTTAGGGGTCATGATGAAAGCAAAGATTTCAATAGGAAAGGAAATTATTTAACCTGTTTGGAATATCTAAGTGAATAGGATGAGTTTTTAAAGTTACATCTACAAAAATATGCCAACTCAAGGATGAGAAAATGCAAACTATTAATCTCATATTATTTGTGATGAATTTGTATGTCTTATTGGAAATCAAGTAAGAGTGGAAATAATCGAAGAAATCAAATCTGAAACTTATTATAGTATAATTGTTGATTCCACTTCCAGTGTTTTGCATGTTGATCAAGTAACTTTTATGATATGTTTCATCCTGTGGTAATATAATGGAAAGATTTGTGGAATTCATTCTCATAGATAAACATGTCTTCATATTTGGAACAAGAAGTTTTGCAAACTTTAATAAAATTAGGAGTAAATATTAAAAACTGTTAAGGACAATCATTTGATAATGCTGCTAATATGTCAGGAAAGTACTCAGGTTTGCAAGCACATATTAAAGAACATAGCCCAAGGGTGGTTTTTATTCTGTGTGCTAATCATTCCTTAATAAATTTAATTGGAAATTTTGCTGCAGATAGTTGTAGCACTGCAATTGAGTATTTTATATCTGTGCAGAATTTATTCGTATTTTTTTCTGCGTCAATCCATCACTGGAAACTTTTAACCGTGTGTAAACATTTCGTCACAGTGAAAAGAGTTTCTAATACAAGCAAGAACTAATGCTGTATTAGCTATAAAAGTTGTTTTCACCCTATGTAAAAGAGGCTTTGTCTGAAATTTGTAATTCAGAAGAAGTAAAAAAAATTACCATAGTGGAGGGGACTTTGAAAGAAAATGGACAAATAGGAAACCATCCTAATGGCTATGATTTGGAATACTATTTGACAAAGAATGAATGCTACTAATAAATCACTGCAATCAGTGAAGTGCGAACTATTGAAAGGATCTAACCTACTGAAGTCAATAGAAAATTTTATCAATAATTTCAGAGAAGAATTTGAATTGAAAAAGAAGCAACTGATTTATCAGGGCTGTCATTTAATGTTTGAAGATGGACAAACTTGCAGATAACAAAAGAGAAAAATGTTTTTTAATGAAAACAAAAAAGTGGGACATGATATTACAATAAGAGAAAATTTAATAGTCAATTTATTTTATGCCATTTGTGATAACACCAAGGCAGAATTATCTCAAAGAACTCAGACGTATGAAATTGTTGTAGAGCCTTTTCGAATATTTTTTGATTGGAATTTATTAATAGAAGAAAAAAAATGTGATAAAAAAGTTTAAAGATATTTATAAAAATGACATTGATGTTTGTAATTTTGAGGATGAATTGACCATTTTTTAAAATTTCTAAAAGTAAACAAGGACACCATAAAAACCACACCACACATCTATAGAGCCACCAAAAAAACGTCTTGCACATTTCCAAATGTTGACATATTATTGAAATTTTTTTTAACAATTCCTTTTATCTAATGCATCAGGAGACAGATCGTTTTATGTATTAAAGCATTTAAAAAATTATTTGAGGAGTAGAAGAAATATTAAATTATATATGGCTATTCTGTATATAGAGCAGGAAGTTTTACACTGCAAAAATAATTGACGAATTTGCAAGAAATAAAGCAAGACAGAAATTCATATAAAATATGTTTTTTAATAAATTCATTTAATGTGATACGGTATGAAATTTTTGATTACTTTTCTTTTTTGTTAATAATTTAATGAGAGTTTTCTTGAAATTTTTTTTTTTTTTCTAACTTGAGTTTGAGGGTCTCAAAATTTTTACCGCTTAGGGTCCCTACTTGGCTTGATCCGCGGATGCATGAATGAGTTTATATTTTCAGCATTACATATTTGATAAGTCATAAAGTATTTAGCAAAATTATTAGAATTTCATCTAAATTAATATTTGAAACTGTAAGCTGGCTGGATTGAAATAAAAACTAAAATCATCATTAATAAAACTTTTCAACCATTTCAAATGTTAATGTTTGATTTATTATTATATAGCAAAACAAAGATCAAATAAAAGTGATTATTTTTCTCTAACAAAATAGATTGATCTTGATATAACAAAATGGGCATTGTTTACAAGATCATTTAAGTAATTTTTTAGATATATTTCTTGTGATTTATTTTCTTAATGTATTCAGATTTGTTTGTTCTGAGAATAGGTTTATATATTTTAGCATTATTAATACCATCAAAAATGGAAATAATGAATTCCAATTTGTAGTTACTTCATATAATTTACAACAACCCCCAAAAATCATATAAAACAGCTAATATGAATATATATTAATCATATATAAAAAGACTTTTTCAGTAGATGGTTTAGTTCCCTTTTTAATTGTTAATAATCTATTATTATATTATGTGATATGATGTGATGCACTCAGCAACAATGCCCGGAGAAACCTATTAGCCACTTTACCTTCCCTTTCCATTTCCCACCCCAAGTTTTCCCATAATCTGCTCCATCTCATTTCCACAACATAATCTTTGTCAACTCTATGGTCATTATATCTAAATCCTCCTTATCTTTGCTCAAACCCAGCATAAAAACCAATAACCCACTTTCTGTATAATCACTTTGTTCATATTTATTCTTCCATAACTTCATTATTTGTACCCTTTCTGCTTTCAAGCATTTACATTCAATTAACAGATGCCTAATATTTTCTATGCCTTCCCTACACAATTTTCAGACTAAATCACCCATATTTTTTCATTTACATATATATTCTCTTTTTGCTAAATATCTTGTTCAAGCCTTAAACAATAAACTACTTTCCTTGCTATTATCATAAATTAACTCACACCCAATGTTCCGTTTATTTCTATATATATTTAAACTTTTTTTACTCTCCATACTAATTCTCCATCTCTCCAACTCCCTATTCTTTATTAATGTATCCATTATTTTATCTCATTCCTTACCACTATAACACTCAACAATCCTCCTAACATAATCATCCCATTTTTGTACAAGTATACTGAAATACATTCTTTATCCAAATCTTTTGCATACCGCATTACAAATTATTACATATACAATACCATTTAGTGTTCCATAATAGAAGTAAAACAACAACATTAACAAAAGTAAAACATTAATAAAATAGAATAAGACTTTCATATAGCAATCTAATATAACTGCAAAAAATGTGACTATATAACATAACAATATACAAAACAACACATGTATTATACAACTCTATATATATTGTCTTACCTAATTTCCCATTCATTTCCAATCAACCAGGTGTTAACTAAGTTTATCAAAGTTTTGTAAATATTTATGCAATTATTTAAGTTATGTTTAATGTAATATGTTTCATACATTTGTCTTCTCTTTGGATTTTTAATATATTTAAAAAGTTTAATATTTTTATAACATCTATTTTATATCCATACTAGATCAATCATTATGTTATATATAGAGTAAGTTAAAAACAAACTCTTATGAAGCTTCAAAAATACCCTCAACCTCAGACCGCGGTTTCTGCCTCTAGCGTCATCAGTGAGGTGCTAGGGAATAAAAATACTAGAACTAGTCCAGCATTTTATCAAGGCCTAACTATTGAGAAGAAAATCTGAAACTTTCAGACATTTAAATGTCCAAAAATCCAGCTATCTAACTCAAATAGCCGTATGGGACTGAACTAAGTTCAGATATACCATATATTAATAGCTCTAGCAATATAAAATTGCCAAAGCATTAATAGCAAAAAACTAAAATTAAATTGATAAAAAATCAAGTCAGATGACCTAATTTTAATAAAGCTCCTATTTACAAATGTTATATATAGAGTAAGTTAAAAACAAACTCTTATGAAGCTTCAAAAATACCCTCAACCTCAGACCGCGGTTTCTGCCTCTAGCGTCATCAGTGAGGTGCTAGGGAATAAAAATACTAGAACTAGTCCAGCATTTGAGTTAGATAGCTGGATTTTTGGACATTTAAATGTCTGAAAGTTTCAGATTTTCTTCTCAATAGTTAGGCATTGATAAAATGCTGGACTAGTTCTAGTATTTTTATTCCCTAGCACCTCACTGATGATGCTAGAGGCAGAAACCGTGGTCTGAGGTTGAGGGTATTTTTGAAGCTTCATAAGAGTTTGTTTTTAACTTACTCTATATATAACATTTGTAAATAGGAGCTTTATTAAAATTAGGTCATCTGACTTGATTTTTTATCAAATTAGATCAATCATATCATCTATTAATTGCATTGTACTGTTTTTTGGTTCTTATATCTGTTCCCTGTATGAGCATAATATATCATATTGCAAAATTCACAGTTAATTTTATATACTATTATTTTTTTGTATTTTATATTACCTCTTAATTTTTTTGAAGATATATTGGATCACTCTATGGAAGTTTTATTCTATTTTACTAATGTTTTATTTTTATTATTGTTGTTGTTTTACTTTTAAATAATGTTGTATATGTAATAATTCATTAATGTAATAAGGGATTATTAACCTTTGAACAGGGTATTAAACCTTGTGCTAGAAAAGGCTTTTTATGTATGATTAATGTATATTTATATTAACTGTTTTATATGATTTTTTTTATTGTAGTTGTAATCTTAACATTACATATTTGATAAGCAGTAAAATAATGTTAATGTTCATTAAAATCATTAAAATTCTAATATACATATGTCTTAGCTGTATATCTATAAGCTATATTTTCTGATGGAAACCAAGTTCATGTGTTTTGTTTTTTATTTATATATATATATAATATACTTTAGTTAGTTTATATATTTTGTGACTCCATACATATTTACTGTAGTAATAGAAAATCTGTCCTACACACAAGCTGGTTTGAAAGACAGACAGGTAAAACTGGATATCAAGTTTAGGATTTTTGCTTCATATAATCTAGTTTATATGAATTCAACAAACCATCTGATATTGGTTGGTCAGTAGGTATTTAATTATTTTTAACATTAGAATAGAGCATAGGAAACCCAACCCTTATTACCTGGAAATTAGGCAGCCAGTTGAGAAATACTTTCTTCACTGACTGTCTAATAAAAGTTGATTATAGAAGTCTTTGCTTTATTGTAAAATATTCAAAAGCTGTTTTGCCTACATAATATCAAAAAATAAATAAATAAGAATATACTATGTAATGAAATATAATCTTTAGACAGTGCTAATCAGTGATGTAATTAGAAAAATTGAACTTTTAAATAAAAGTATCAACACCCCACCAATCCCACACCAACTTCAAAACGCTAAAATTTCACTCTCATTTCTTTTAGTTAACATTTTAAAATTATTTACCATACAAAGTAAATTAATAAACCCACTCATTTTAGAAATTCTTCCTTCTGGCCTTTGCAAAATCATTTGTTACTTTTTTAACATATTGAATACAGAGACTTCAAACCACTCAAAGAAGTATGGAGAGATGCATGTTGTGAGTAACAAGAAGAGATCGAAACCGCAATGTATGGATAAGATAACAAACAGGTGTTACTGACCTCATTGAAAAAATTAAAAGACTGAAGTGGAGTTGGGCTGGACATATTGCTAGAAGAGATGATAATAGATAGACAATTGAAATTTTAAACTGGATTCCAAGAAATTGTAAAAGACCCAGAAAGAGACCACATGTGGAAAGGATGGATGAAGTAAGAAAGTGTGCAGGGGTAATGTGCAGAAGAGAAGCTAAAGATCGGAAAAGGTGGATTGAACTTGGAGAGACCTTCATCCTGCAGTGGATTGATAATGGTTGATGATGATGATGATAATGAACTACATATATATACATAGTTATATATTTTAAAAAGTGACTATAATCCAACCCCTTTTTTTCAAAACTGTAAAATACTCTTATTTCCACGCATGGCAATAAGATGGATCCACAAAGAAAACATAAAAATAAACAGCTATTTATATTCTTTTTTTTTATTTGTTTGTGTAACATACTGTTATTATATAGCTTAAAGATTTGTCATTTTTAATCTTTACAAATGATGTTAAAAAATAAAACGTAAAAACTGTCTGAAATAATAGTGTGCGTTTATTTAAAATTAATCGTTTTTAGTCGAATAAACGTAGAAAAAATGAAACATTAATATATATATATATATGTGCGTACATAATTTAAAATGTTCTTATATTTGCACTGTTGTAGTTTCTAGTACTCCTTATGTCGTAGATCTTTAAGCGTCGCTTAAATACGCTTAATAGTAGTTATATTAATTATAGTAACATAGTTTTGCATTACGTGTGATTTTGTCTCACCCTACGTAGTTTGGTGTAGTTGATAGTAAACCAGGGAGGTCCCAGGATCGATTCTGGTGCTCGCAGTTCGAACTTCTTATGAACTCCAGGTCAATAAAGACATCAGCGGGTGTGGGGGAGGGGGGAGGGAGTCATAATAAAACTATTCAAATAAAAATGATAATTCTAGTCGAAGATTTTCAATTGTTTTGCATTCTAATAGATATTTAAACAAGGCTTTTTATGTAACATTTAGCATGAACTATTTTGGTTGCTTTTCTATTGGCATTATGAGAATATATAACAGTATTCTTAAATACTATTAAAGCTAAGACAATTGGTGATATCAGTCTATTTTTTTCATTTATTGATGCTGAAGTATTAAATTATATATAGCTCATGTGGAAACGTAATGGATGAAAATAATCATAGAATTAAACTTGGTTGGAATGCTTTTGGTAGAAATAACTTGATACTAAAAGGAAATATGCTTATGTGTTTGAAAAGGAAGGTTTTTAATAAATGTGTTTTACCAGTTCTTACTTATGGATCTGAGACTTGACACTTAATAGAAGAGCAATACAGAGGCTTCAGACCATTCAAAGAAGTATGGAGAGATGCATGCAGTGAATAACAAGAAGAGATCGAAAACACAATATATGGGTAAGAGAACAAACAGATGTTATGGACCTCATTGAAAAAATTAAAACACTGAAGAAGAGTTGGGCTGGACATATTGCTAGAAAACATGATAATAGATGGACAATTGAAATCTTAAACTGGATTCCAAGAGATTATAAAAGACACAGAAAGAGACCATGTGGGAGATGGATGGATGAAATAAGAAAGTGTGCAGGGTTGATGTGGAGAAGAGAAGCTAAAGATCGGAGAAGATTGATTAAACTTGGAGAGACCTTCATCCTGCAGTGGATTGATAATAGTTGATGATGATATAGCTCATGAGGGGGCTTACTTTTACTTTTGCTTTAATTTTATGGGAACATATACATATATAGTTTTTTGAAGTTAAGTTTAATTATATCTAAAAATGTATATGCGAATTTAAATGGTTAAAACTTGAAAAAGTGAAGTGGGTGTTTCAAAAATTCATTCATTGTGAAAGACGTTGATCTTGACTTCCCTGTTATTGGTTGATTAGATATAAGAACTAAAGAGAAAGATGTATGGATAAACACAAAAAATACTTGAATATATACATGTAGCTTTATCAATCTATATATTATAATTATAAATAGAGGGGTTTGAATTCAGGATTTTTCAGTCTGTTCATCCACTATTCTATCTCAAGCAACCAGTATACATGACCACCTACATGAAAAAGATACATGATTCCCAATATACATATTTTATACATATCAAGTTGGGCCAGATCACAATCTCTCACACATATATACAATCATCTTGGTTTATATTAAGATAGCAATTCCTCAAACTTTAATGGACAGCTTGGGTATGATTATAATATTTATCCAAAAACGGCTTTGAGCATTCCATTATCAGTTTTTCAATAAAATGGATAGCTGAATAGGTGGAAGGGTGAGAAGATTGATGCCTGTCTATTAAAGTTTGAGGAAATCCTATCTTAATATAAAACGAGAACTGATCATATGTATGTAGTGAGAGATTATGATCTGACCCAAGTGATGAGTGCTGATTCCACATAAAATACTTATATTGAAGGTCATGTATCTTTTACACATGTGTGTGGTCATGTGTACCATTTTCTTGAAATAGAGATAAATAAGCTGGAAAATCCTGAATTCAAAACTTTCTATTTACATTTATAGGAAATATTCATTATAAGAAAATGATATTCTGCCTTAGAATATTATAATTATATTACGATTATACAAGTGAAATAAATGTGAAAATTAGTACCTAATAGAAGTATGCAGAATGCTGTGATCATTAAAATAATTTGATTAGAGAGAAAATAGAAAAGTTATAGTTAATTTATGTAGGCAAATTAATTAAATTTTTAGTATTTATGCTAAAAAAAAGTGTAATAGTAGATCAGGTTATAAAGAAAATAATATACACAATAATACACACAAATATATTGAGTGTTTTAAAAGAAATGTTATGGTCAGGAATGAAAACATTAGAAACAGTAAAAAATGGATGATGCTATCATATAGACCATATGTTGGAAATAAAATTGGAAAGATTTGTGCAGGTATATTCAATATCAGATTTAGAACACCCATTAATTTAAATAGATTAATCAATAATACTAAAGATAAAATATGTAAATTATACCTATCTAATGTTGGGTATCCAATAGGATGCAGGCAAGGAAATTGTCTCTACACGTTATGGTGAAACAAAGACAAATTTAAAAACAAGGATAATACAGCATGCACTAATGTACAAGAAAACTAAGACTGATTTAATAAAGGTATCAGTCTTTTATAACCATCAAAAGGATTATGGGCATAGTTTTGACCCTGACACTGTTAAAATAATGTGTGAAGAAAGGAAATGATGAAAAATCAAAAATCAAAGAGATTTGGTTTATTGCACAAAATGAATACATAATGAATCAAAGTGACAATAGTCTTCACATTAACAAAAATGGATCTCTTATATCATTAACGATATACCATGAACTTATTGACAACCATGATTAGTCTTCTTGTATATTGAAAGTCTATTTAATTTGTTTTGTTCTCTGTTTTAGTATTTTTCATATTACTAATAATAGCAGAGTATCAAAATATTATATATACATTAAAAGAAGGTTGCCTTGACAACAGTTTGTAATTGTTGATTGTATTGATATTGGATTGTCTAAGTGTTGACTGGTTTTTAATGATATATATATTTAAAATGATTAATGAACAAATAAATGCACATTAAATGTATGCAGGATTAGTAATCATAATTTATTCTAAGAATTTACCAAAAGACTGAAACAGGTATGTTTTAATAAAATAGTTGTAAATTAAATACTATGACTTAATCTACAAACACCAAACTTTCTATGCTCACAACTTTGATATTAAACCACTGAACATCACATGATCACCATTTTCTATATGCTTGCTCTATGTTTATAAATTGTAATAAACTAAAGATTAGTCATTCAAGCTAATGTACATGCACTTTTTACGAATGTTAATAATAATAAATGAATACTTTCATTTCCAACACAAGATAAAGTCTTTGCAATGAATAAATGAATCCACTTATTCATTCAATCCAAATGCTTATATATGGGCAAATCTTAAGTACTGGATATGAAAGTGTGAGGATAAATCAATCACTTTAAATTACTGTTTACTATGTCTGAATGAATGACGTCAACGAAATTATCTAGAATTTACGAAACGTCACTCTTAAATGAAACTAAACATATGTAAATGAGGCATTTATTTATATAGTGCTCTGTTTATAAATTGTAATAAACTAAAGATTAGCCTTTCAAGCTAACGTACATGTGCTTTTTATGAATGTTAATAATAATAAATGAATATATAAGCATTTGAGTTGAATGAATAAGTGGATTCATTTATTCATTCACAAAGACTTTATCTTGTGTTGGAAAGGAAAGTATTCATTTATTATTATTAACATTCATAAAAAGTGCATGTACATTAGCTTGAAAGGCTAATCTTTAGTTTATTACAATTTATAAACATAGCACTATATACATAAATGCCTCATTTACATATGTTTAGTTTCATTTAAGAGTGACGTTTCATAAATTCTAGATAATTTCATTGACGTCATTCATTCAGACATAGTAAACAGTAATTTAAAGTGATTGATTTATCCTCACGCTTTCATATCCAGTACTTAAGATTTGCCCATATATAAGTATTTGGGCTGAATGAATAAGTGGATTCATTTATTCGTTTGCAAAGGCTTTATCTTGTGCTGGAAATGAAAGTATTCATTTATTATTATTAACATTTGTAAAAAGCACATGTACATTAGCTTGAAAGGCTAATCTTTAGTTTAGTTTATAAGCTTGCTCATAACTGTTATTAAACAGGCAAAACTCTCCATACAGTAGAGTCATTCAGTGCAAGACAGAGTAATCAATGGATGCCAGAAGGCTTGTGCATAAAATCCCTATTTAGTGCCTACTCATCCAATATCCCCAGACTAGTTTCTGGCTTTTGGCCTTTGTCAGTGAGGAGCCTTGGATCTGAGAGCACTGCACCTAGATATTAGGATCTAATTCAACTCTCCAGCAGCCACCTTTTATCTCTACTTAACTACAAAATATGAGATTCAAATTGACTTAGATTGAAAATATTTTTGTGTTTTCAATTTGATTCTCATAGTTTTGTAGGGATAATTCTAGATAGAGATTTTAAACACTTTCTCTTGTAGCATTTATAAAAAAAACATTGTTTAGAGCTATTAGCATGCTCTTTATATTACATTTATAAATACAAGCTTATTAAATTAAATTATGTGATGTATGACTTGATTTCCTTGCTATTAAGATATCTAAAGTAAATTTAAAAAAAAAAAAGATCTATAAAATATCTAACAGGAGATCAGTTAGTCTTAAAAATTTCAAACAAATTTATCACATCTTTAACTCTTGTATTGGATATAGCAAATCTTTAATACAGCTCTCCTTTTAATAAACTTTTCACAAGCTGTGTTTAACTTCATTATAACAATTTTGGCTGCCTAGCAGTTTTTTTTAGAATTCTCTTTAGTATATCCTTTCAAATTTGAAAAATTAATCAGAAGCATTACAAGTAATTTTTTAAACCTTTTAAAACTTAGACTTCTACTAATGCAGTTTATGAAATGCCTTATTTTCTTCAGATCTCTCTATAATGTATTATTTCAAATTAAAATAATATATTATGAAAAAAATTGAAGATAACTATTAGGTAATCAAAACTGTTAGAAAAGAGTTAAATAAAGTTCTTGAAAGAATACATTATCTAGAGATTTGAAAAAGACTTCTATATAGAAGAATTAAATAAAGCACTTGAAAGGGTACATTATGGAGATATCAGGCAGTTAATATACAGGAGAGTTAAATGAAGCATTTGACAAAATATAGATATCTGAAGAAGATCGGTAGGCAGTCGAAACTGTTAATAATAAGTTTAGTATTGAGAAAAATATATAGATACAAGTATAGTTTTTTTATATGTCAAATGCATTAACTGAGAAGCGAATCCGGGCCAACTGTTTGAAAGGCTGCTATGCTAACCACTAGGCCACCAACGCTTGACCAATAAAAGTGTAGTTTTTAAAAAGTTTTAAAAGTAATTTGTCATTTCTTTGAATTATTTCTTTTTCGCTAGTGAATTCATGCTGCTTTAAAATATTTATATTGAAACTATATGTAATGAATTACATATACATTCACTTTTATTTCCTATTTTTTATTATTCTACGATTCTTAAATGTTTAAATCTGTGAGGACTTGGTTTTCAAAAGAAATGAATCAGGTGATCGAATTTCTAAATTCAAAAAAAGAGAATATTCTAAACGACGTTTCTTGTTCCTATCACTGAACAGTATTTTAGACAGTTAATGCTTTTGACCACTCTGTCAGAGGTTGCTGTATTAAAAGATTCTTTTCAAAAACAGTTTCTAATTCCAGAGTTTTTGCAATTTCTCTATTCTTGAGCAGTTGATGTTAAGATTAAAAAAGAGAAATCAAGAAGCTTTAATAACTAATGTCTTTGTAACCGCCTTTAAATATTTCTTTACATAAAATGTTTTATCGCTTTAATAATATTATTCAGAACGATAATAAATTTCATATATATATATATCACATATACAATTTTTTTAATCACACACACACATATATATATAAAATTAGTAATTTTAACTAACTTTGAAGTCTGTGGGCCAGAATTGTAAATTGAGGTGTCCCTTGTGTATATATTAATACGTATGAACCTTTTATAGTTTTTTTAATCTAATAATTTTGAAATTTTTGTGTATATATTAATACGTATGAACCTTTTATAATTTTTTTAATCTAATAATTTTGAATTTTAGGGCATGAGCGGATCATTTTTCTCATGACCATGCTGACAATTAACATATTTTTTAGTTAATTAAGATAAAAATAAGGAACGGTTTATTGATGTGTAATTTATAAAAAGTTCGATTACCGAAAATGTTAGAGCAAGACAGCGATTCGTGGACTTTGAGTTCCAGATTCTATTTCTCAACTATTGCGCCAAATCATGTAGGTCATATTAATAATAGTAAT
Organism: Epiperipatus broadwayi; assembly: GCA_028023455.1. Lineage (NCBI taxonomy): Eukaryota > Metazoa > Onychophora > Udeonychophora > Euonychophora > Peripatidae > Epiperipatus > Epiperipatus broadwayi. Next base: position 3,040,910 of record JAQFVV010000045.1, read on the forward strand.
ACTTGTATTGGCAATTGCATGGTAAGTCATGTGACATTTGAATGACCTCTGCAGATTAAGCATTTAGAAATTTCATTCTGTTAGTTTAAATTAAGTGTTTATTTACATTATTCAGTTGAGAATTGGCCCTGGATTCTTTAGTTTTGTAATAAGCTGAACAGAAAAAAATAAAATAATAATACAAAACTGTATTTATAGAATTGTAAAACTCCCTATCACTATGTATATAGTCTATATCATATGAAAATCTTATTTTTACACTCAATGATTGATATTCATTTAATCATCTCAGATTAACCTGAAATCTTCACTATCTTCTAATAATAGATAATCACTTGATGACCATTGTTAGTTGATTAATTGGATTGCCTAGATGTTGACTAACTGAAGAAAGTTCCTAGGCTTGTTTGTATAACTAAAAATCTTTACTATCTTCTAATAATAGCTTCCCATTTGTTTACCATATGCTGATTACCAGAAAAAAGATCCTAAACTCGTTTGTATAATCTAGAATCTTTTTTATTTTCTAATAGTATATACCCATTTTCTGACCATTGTTAGATGGCTAATTAGACTGTCTATATGCTGACTACCTGAAAAAAGTTCCTAAGTTTGTTTATATAACCTGAAATTTTTACTATCTTCTAATAATAGCTATCCATTTGTTTATCATATGCTGATGACCTGAAAAAAGATCCTAAGGTTGTCTGCAAAATCTAGAACCTTTACTATTTTCTAATAATAAATATCCATTTCCTGACCATTGAAAGATGCTAATTGAACTATCTATATGCCTACTACCTGAAATCTTTACTATCTTCTAATAATAGCTACCCATAATTTTACCATATGCTGACTACCTTAAAAAAAGATTCTAAGCTTGTTTGTATCCCCACAAAAAAAGATTTAACAGAACTGGACTCAAACTTTGTCAGAGTCATGACAAGTGAAAGAATTGCTACTATTTCATAATAATGTCTTCACGTATAGCCTCATGGCAGAAACATTTAGCTTTCAATGCCATCACTTTATGATTGTGATAGTATGCACAAAAAATAATCAAATAGTTTGTTGCTTTGGAGATCAGGTGATGTTCAGACACCAGTAGTGATAGAGTTTCAATCCAGGAATTTATCGTTCTCAAGCCTATTACTCCTCACTGTGCTAAAATGCACAGGACTAAGTTAAAATAGTTTGTCACTTGGGATGTCATGTGTTGCTCGAACAACTGAAGTAACAAGTTGAATTTCTATCCAGGAACAATCTGCCACAAATTAAGTATTTATTCTAAAAATAATTTTGTTCCCTAAAAATATTTTTTTATATTCTTGGCCTAAAATAGAAATAATTTTTTGACTTCTTTCCAAATATTTATTTGGCTATACAGTTGCAAAATTAATTATTACATATTAAAAGCAATATACCTTCAAATGAAAAGCTTAATGTTTCATCTATGTATTATAAAATGATTAACTTGTAAAGCCTCATCTTTGTTGAAAATTGTTAAAAGTTTTTCAGAAAAAGTGTCATAATTTTATATCATAGTATTAATGCTATCCTAAATAATAATGACTGGTGGTTTTTATATAAAATAGATAGAATCATAATGCCCTTTGTTGGTCTTAAAGTTGAAAAAAAAACCTGAAGTGATCAGCATTTTATTATAGATTACCGTTAACATCAAAAGATGTCTCCTTTCTATTGACAGAAAAAATACCTAGAGTGCATTAGCATAAATGATTTTATGTTTTTTTATAAAGAATTTTTGATTATTTTTACAAATTGGTTGATCGTTATAATGAATTTTCTAATTTATTTATTTATGTTTTATTTTTAGAAGTAGAGTCTAATAAACTTGACTGTAATAGAAAGAAAAAAATAGCAGTATTTATTATGTTATTATCTGTCAAAATTGACTTTGTGTTAAAATCTTTTAAAATATTGTAATTTTTATAAGAAAACATATTTTAAAGCACAATTTGATAAAGTTTTATAAATGTATCTTCATTTATTAAAAAAAATAGAATTCAAGTTAAAACAAAAATGAATTCATTTGTTTTTAGTTTTCATGTTTATGTAAATATCTATAATGACATTTATGGTTCATAATTATATTTACAGGTAAGTTTGTAAATATTTAAAATGGGCAAATGTGATTCTTTAAAATATTATTTAATTACAAAATTAAATTAAAAAAAAAATCAAGTTAATTTATTAGGTTTTAGTATAAAATAAAAATTTTATAAAACGAGAAAAGTTGGACATTATTAAAAACTCCCATAAGGAATACAAAGATTAATATGAATTTAACCTTTTATTGGACAAATACCATAATTATATCAAGGTTAACTTTACAAAATTTAATTTTTAAATAAGTAGCCTTTTGTTTGAATAATGTTTTTGCCAAAATAAAATTATAGTTTACAAAAATATTGTAAAAGTTATAAATTTTTTTAATGAAAAAAATATCTTACTTTATATATTGACTAGATTAATATAACTTATATATTTTTCCCAAGATATTAAGCATAAATTCTTGTATAAAAATTAATATATTTCATATTTTTTAAATAGAAAAAAATCTTTGCGGTGATTTTAAACTCATAACTGAAATGAAAACAAGTGCCACCATTTTGTAAAAACTAAATTCTGCAATTTAACTTTTGAAATAGTTTTATATTTTTTTGATAACTCCTGCCATCTATTAATAAAAATAAAAACTAAAAAACAAACTTTATCATTTGAAATTACCGACCATGAAATTGCAATACAAATATTATTAGAGAGATTATTAAATGTCATTTGAGGTGAATCATGACTAGTATATTTAAATAGAACTTATCATTTCCAGATGACATGCAATTTGTGAGGAAAAAGTTAAGATTGTTTTTCAACCACAAAAAACAGTGAATGAATTTGAAATATTCAAAACATTTCTATAATACAATGAGAACAATAATAAATATTATAATAAAGCGTACAATTTTTTCTAATGTGTTTTGTTGTCCAATAGAAATTTTGATGAACTGTTTTTTTTACTTCATAAAATATAGAAAGATCAATTTCCAAAACATTAAAAAATTACAACTGATAAATAAATAATCAGGACATTAGTTGCTTGAAATGTCATGTGTCATTAAAGCACTTTCACAGCAGATTAGCACAGAACTTCTATTTAATTGACCTAAAAACTGTTGTTTCTCTTTACTCATTTGAAAATTGATTTAGAAGCGTTTTGCTCTTTATCCAAACACATTATTACTGCCCATACAGGACATCACAAATAATGAACATAAATTGCTAATTAATGTTTCATCATAAAATTTATTACCAAAAGATCTTTTGATAGTAACATTTATATGTGCCCTTAAATTTAAAAATGCTCATATACAAAACTAGAATATTTTTTTGGGAAAATTAAATATTCATGATAATTTAATTTGAATAGAAGGTTATTAATATTACATATGTTTAAATACATGAAAGCAGTCAATACTTATAACAATACCAATATCTTTAACAATCAACAATCACAATCTGTTGCCAAGGCAACCACCTTTAATCAATAAGGTGAAAATCTAACTTCATCTATGGTTATATAGATATTAAAGATAGTAACTTGATTACAGAGAATGAACATATTGCTACAAAGATCTTTAAATAAATCTCATTAAACAAGTAAATATAATCTGTTCTGAAAGTATACTAACAAATAGTCAATTATAACTTTCAAATTGCGCTCCATCTATATATTACGTAGATAATAAAGCAAATACTGCTCAAATATATATAAAAAGAAATAAATTGTATTAATTATGTGGCATCATGTTTAGACTGATCTGGTCAATCATGTGACTAGGATTACTCCAGAATTATCAAATTTCTGTTTATATACTCTCTGTACTCTCTTTGGTATGGTGTAGTAAATAGAATAGAAGACTGAAATTCAAAGTTCATAAGTCATAGCCCAGCTCAGACCCTTTTACTGCTTGAATTTCTTGTGAATTTTGAAGGTTTTGATTGAAATAACATTAACTCTCCTGAACTGTGAGAGATTTAATTGGCATCCCTGGTGGCACTTTTTGTCAATACTCAGCATATGGTTTTACTATTAAATCATTATTATATATCAGAATACAATAAATTGGGCTTGGTTTGGTAAAAAAAAATACATATATAAATAAAAACATTCTAAAAATCATATTAGAACTTTGTAAATATTGAAAAAATGAGATTGTAATGACCACAAAGATGTTCTCATCATTAAACAGTTTGGTAGAGTGACTTCAGAAAATGAATGAAATCTTTTTTAATTGAAATTTGTATTTAAAATGTGAAAGCAAATGTTGATTTCTGATAAATTTATTAAATTCTGTTTTAACATATCAAAATTGCTTTATAATTTTTAGAATATTTCAAATTATTCTATGTGTTGGCAATCATGTATTGCCCAGCATTTTCATAATCAGGGTGATCAGAATGTCATGGATTTTCTTGTTTAAGGCTATGCTAGAAGTTACTACTTTCTATTTTTAAAAAAATAAAATTTGTACATAGATAATAACAATGAAATAATATATATTTCTGATTTTTAATCCTAATATATGATTATTGTGCAAAAATAATCATGACTCCTAATAACTTCACAAAAAATTAAGTTTCTATTCATTCTAAAAAATTTTTCAGTATAATCTCACAAATGGTCATGAAACAAATTACAAAGAACAAAATCCATCAAAGATGTGGAAACAGAGTTAAAATACTGATCTTGTCACTATTCATTTATACTGGTTCCTTTAAACTTTTTTTTAAAATTAAACAAATCAAAATATAAGAGACATGATTTTCACTAATTAAAAAATAGTAAAATATCTCAATAGACGGCAGTCTAAGTGTAATTTAAAGACAACATGATGAACACAATATTATTGGATTTTTCTGAATAAAGGTCTTCATCTTTAAAAATACTCTTAAAATATTTATTTCATTGTATGAAAATATATATTTGAGTTATATATATATATTATGTTGAAATGAATGTTTTCATGAATAAAAGAAGCATGTTTTCAGGAGTAGCCATATTTAATAGAATAAAATAAGTTTATTACCAACATTTTGTGAAACAATTTTATATACTATATCTGAGTAATTGTTACTAAATATTTTTCATCCAGTAGAAGATAAATGTTATCTTATCAAAACCTTGATAATAAATTTATTTTATTCTATTAAACATGGTTACTTCTGAAAACATGCTTCATAATATATATATATATGTTTTTCTGAAGGTTTGTGATGATGGTGTTCTAGCTGTATTTTTATATTGGACTATTTCCATCATCTAATATGTGTGTTGAATGTCTTTAGAAAAGTTTTAATTTTTAGTTAAATATTCCAAATGCATTCAACTGTTAGTAATATCACAGCAAACAGGTTAGTATATGCACCAACTGTTAGTAATATCACAGCAAACAAATGTTAATAATATCACAGCAAACAGGTTAGTATATGCACTAACTGTTATGTAAATAAAGTAGTTTTTGGGTTAAACAATATATTATTTTGTATTACTTTCCAATGTTTTGATGAAGTAGTATCTGCCATTGTCAAAGTTACAATTTTTAAAAAAACCATTAGATCTCAAGTAGCAATAAGATTGACGGCAAGATCAAAAATGAGATTGAGCATCAATTAATTAAGCACTCAGAATAAACATGTTGTTAATCTATATATTCTGAATGCTCAATTATTTCATGCTCAATCTCATGTTTTATCTCAAACTCAACGTCATTACTACATAAAAACTAACAGTTATTCTTTGAGGTAAAAAATGAGATTGTGCATGAAGTCATGGAACATTCAAAATATACAGACTAACAATATGTTTATTCTGAGTTCTCATTGACTTTATGCTCAATCTCATTTTTTACATCACAATTAAATCCCATTACTATTTGAGATCTAATGGGTTTTTTTTTAAAAAATTAACCTTGACAATGGCAGATGCTATTTCATCAAAACATTGAGAAGTAATGCAAAATAGTACATGGTTTAACCACAAAACTACTTTATATATATATATGATTTCATACTATTATCTTCTGGAGATTCTATGTACTAAAAATAAAATAGCTAAGTAGCAAAAGTTTCGGTACAATAATAAGTACTTCATTCAGAAGTTCTCCCTTATATACCTCCATTCTGTAAACATATCTTTTTTGTAAACATTAATAATTTTAATTCTCATATTCTCGCAGATAAGAAATAATTTCTTACTATTATTTTCATGAAATTTCATCAGTTATTTAGCTATTTTATTTTTACTACATGGAATGTCCCTAAAATAATAGTATAAATTCATTATTTATTCATAAGAATATTAGAATTAATATATATATATATTAATTGTAAAAGTACAATACTCATTATAGAAAATATTATATATAAAACATAAATAATTCCCATTAATTATTTGTTATATATATATATCACATGATGAAGCATGTGCATTATTAAATGCGTACAATTTTTCTCCTTCATTTATTGGAAGACAAATTTATATTATGTATCAATGCACAATAAAATATGGATTATAATAATGTATTAAATCAATATTGATAATATCTTATTAAAAAGACTTAAATTATTTCTCATTTTATTTTAGAAGATATATATATAATATAAATATAATAAAGAATATTTTAGATTTATTCTCTAATAAAAATATCATATTGATGTGTTACGCATCTGTTAAAAGCACAATTTACGTAATAACTATCTAATACATAATAAAAATATAAAATATTAAATAATCCATTAAACTAACCCACTCAATGAAGCTAAAAATAAAATAATTAATACAAAATAAAAATGAAGAATTTAAACCATTTTAAAATTAATTATTTATGTAAATTTATTTATAATTGTACATTTGGTTATGTTTTAAACTTAAAACATTTTTAATATTCTAAATGTATTCTACACTACATACCAGTCATTCTTAATATGTTTTAATTTTCTGAAATACAAAATTTTCATTCATCCAATACAGTGTCTGACCTAATCTTTCTTACATATATTTAGGGTCTTACATAATAAACACTAATTATTAATAATTTATTTTCAAGATTTGCTTTATTAATGACATTAATAAAGATGGAAAAACAAAAGATGACCCATAACTGAAATGGATCAATTTACTCATGTATTTTATAAAAATGCATGAAAAAATGTAGATATTGTTTATATAATTATTTGTCTAATTTTTTTTATAAACTAATATTAAAAATATAATAAAATTAAGTCACATATTGTGACAGTCAGATGATGTATGTTGGTTTAACCCAGTTCGAATACTAGGCGAAAGTACCTCGAGGCCACCCATTCGTGAGATATTAAATCAAGAATACTATGACCTCTGCCCATTCGCCTATTCTCGAGGCCTGATCACAAACAAACAACACTATCTGAGCCATGCATAAATTATTTTTCAACCGGCGACAGCTTAGCATCAGCGGAAAGAAACATGGACAGGAAACTTATGGAACTAAATAGTTAAATGTGCAAAAGTACTAAGAAATATGGGTTTTGTGTGCCTGGATCATTAGAAAAGTAAAATAAAGCATTATAATAAAATTAGAAAACTCAAGCTTTTGATAGTTAAATAATATGTTTAATTAATGGCTCTAAAATATGAATAACGATTTAATAGCCTCCGCTATTCCTCTAAATTAATGAAACAAACTAATTAGACAATAAAAACGGATTAATAGGTTTGCGGTCTAAATCTTTTCCCAATTTTAATAAAATTGTCAACTCGATCTTCTCGATAAAGTACGATAAAAAAAAAAGAATCTTTCGCAAAGCATTTCTAATTGCTTTGCGCTACAAACAGTGTTTAAAAATTATTTAAAACGTATATAGTTAAATCAGATATACGTAAAGCTCATGGCGGACAAAAGAGGCGTTATCATAGAGATCAAGTTGGCACACAAAAGAAACTGACTCGTATTTAATTAACAAACATAAATAAAACTGGAAAGAGATTTTAAATGAACAAAAATTAACTATTAAACTTAACCGCAATGGAATATTAAATATTTACACAGGTTAGTAAGGAAGAATAGCGAAGGGAAAAGGTTAAATATAGATAGATGATCACATAATATATATAATTAAGACTAGTCTAATAAAAATGGTTACATCAACAAATACATATAATTCAATGAAGCAATTAAAAAAATATGAACAAAAGGTAGCATAAGAAATAGTTCAATAGAGGAGATACGATTACCGTCCTTTTTTTCCTTGGTCATGTTCCCTCCGGCGTTCGTGGCTTGATCTGACCGTCGATTAGGGATTTGTCCGGACAATGAAAATATGTAGTATGGTTTCACGAAAAGTTCTCCAGACACGGCACAGAGTTCAGATGACTATTGAGTGGATACTATGGCATTTTGGATGGTATTCAGGAACCTCGGCAATAGGCAAAGCTATTTATTTGCCTAGCCGAGCATATTCATTTCCTTCAAAATACTATGGCTTTTAACTGGAGCATGTTCAAACTTCTCCATTATTTGAAAATGACAGCTGTATAACTTTTTTGAGCACAAGCTAAATGTGAAGCAAATTGGAGAGAGTTCTCCAAAAAGAAATATGAATGCACTTTCAAGGAAACTTGGAATAACCAGCAAGAAAACTCTGAATGAATCCTTCAAAAGCAAAATCTGAATCAACGGAATCCTTCGAAAGGAAAATCTGAATAAATGAATCCTTCAAAGGGAAAATCTGAATACTGAATCCTTCCAAAGGAAAAATCTGAATAATCTGACTCCTTCAAAAAGAAAAATCTGAATCCTTCAAAAAGACAAATCTGAATCCTCTCAAAAAGAAAAATCTGAATCCTTCAAAAAGAAAAATCTGAATCCTGTCTTTTGTTCTCATTTCTATTTATACCCTCTCTGTCAGCTACCTTCTATTGTTTGTATGATCTGAGATCTTGATAAGCCTCCCCATGCTCCTTTGTTTCAAAATAACATTTTCTAAAAATAACTTTTACTTTTTTACTCTAGATTTCTTTCTTTAAAGTTTGAATTCTATTAATTAAAAAGAAAGAAAGAGAAGGCCATCTTTAATTAGACTTGAATGGCTCACTAATCAAAACTATACATTCTTTTAGAAAATGTTGGCGGGCTTATCTCAAAATCAAATCATACTAAATATTTTAACAAAATTTTAACAACAATATATTATTATTTTTTTATAGTAGAATAAGCATTTTATTTCAGCAGAATTTTGCATTAACTCATATATATATACGCTAGATGTATATATATGTTTGACTAATAGGTTAAGCAATTTTTATTAATAGAATGAAATTTATTTAAAACAAAATATTTAAATGTAATACACATTTGATAAGCATAATTATTTTTACTCTAATGCAAAACCCTGCTGATATTGAACTATAAACTTAATTCAGGTCTACAATACTAATTAAGTTTATAGGAAGATGTGAAGCATGGATCGGGCTTCAGATCCATTGCTTCAATATATTTTTTATCTAATTATAAGTAGTTTTGCATTAAAATATTTTAATATAAAATATAATATTTAAATTGTGCTCACCTCAGCCCATTTATAAATTTATTTCAATAATTCAGAATTTTATTAACCCTTTTAGCACCAATCAACTCTAAAAATTCCTATTGGCAGATCAAATTAAAGTTTCAAGCTTTTGATTGGTCAATCACAAAAACAGTAAAACATATTTGTCTTTTAATATTATCTTTGTTTTAGTTTAGTTTCTAAAATGTAAATTCATAATTTTTTAGATTATGAAAGTAAATAAAAGATTTTATAAAATGAATTTCTATTTATAATTGATGAAAATAATCTATAGTGGTCCACATAAAATATATTTTTGTTATCCAATTACAAATTACAGTGTATGTCATTGATTTCTATCTCAATTTCTTTTCTTGAAAAAGTAAATGTTTTCTACTAAAATCTGAATTATTTTTTTAAAATAATTAATATTTTTCAAATATTTTGTGAAAAAAATAAATGTGTAAAAAAAGAATAGAAAGTATATGTTTTCAGTGCTTAGACATTAGAGCTGCTACACTTTTTCTCATTGGTGTTGTTTTGCCCATAAATTTCTAAACTTGTGATCCCATCAAATAAACCCTGTGATCTTGTCAAATAATATGAACAGTAATAAAAACATTGTTATGATACTGAATAAAAACAAGTACTTTTGAGTTTTTGTTTCACCATGGCAGTAAAGTGACACTTTGTGCTCTCAAGCCATCATTCTCTCTCCCCACCTGCACAAGATATGGGATTTTGCAGTCCTAATAATGGCCAGATATGTCACATAAAATTAAAAAATAGTATGTATATTGTACTCTGGCATAAAATTACAAAATGGACACAAAGAAGGTGATGCTTTCATTTGCATTTTGTATGTTATTAAAAAAATAAGTTCACTTCATTGATTCTGTTTTAATGAAAGTTTTTTTACAATCCCTACCCCATCCCTCATAAAAAAGTGAAGAAGTACCACTCTGCTGGCTGTACAAAGACAACACTTTTGTTTGCATTCTGAATTATATTAAAACAATCAGTCCACCTTATTAATTCAATTTTAATAAAAGGTGAACAATTTTTTTTTACATTTTGATAAAGGTTTAATAATTTATTTTTTTGTTTCTTTAACAAAATCAATGTACTCAGGCATTTCTTGTTCAAAATCCAGTGCAATGATTATATTGTATAACCACATAATTTTACTGATGATTTTTTAAATATCTGATAAAAACATAAGTTGGTCTTTGTTTGATCTATCCATTTTTTATTTTACAGATGTACTATTTCTTTTATTTGCTTTACTATTCATTTTGTGGTGAATATACTTATTATTTTTGTTGTTAATATACTTATTTAAGCAATAGACAGCTTAGTTTTACTTCAATTATGGTTTGTAATCTATATATTGTGCTTAAAATGCACATCTGTGAAGCTATATTAAAAGTTTATATTTGCTTAGCACTTTCAGGAACTTCATGCTCCCATATTCATAGTTTCTAATAATAATGTTCATTGTTAGCTTGTCTAATAGAGATGTATGCAAATATGTATGTTATATATATATGTCTAAATGAAATTTTTCATGGGTTGCATAGATAAAATACATATTTTGTGGGTTTATCCATGTTAAAATTTTTTAAATATTAATATTCTGATGTTTCAACTTGTTCACACAAGTCATCCACTGGGCGATAAAAGATAGAAAGGTGGTTGTAGAGGCACTACAATCACTGATTTGAATAAACATTAATGTTCCACCAATAGCAAAAATGTTAAATTTAAGACTGGTTTTTAAAATAAATCTTTCCAAATAGGAGGAAGTTTGCATCATCTCGCTTATTGATACAATCTGGCCTTTTAAGTACCAGGATCATATCCAGATGTGATAATCTCTACCAGTGCAAAATTAGAGAAGCTATTGAGATACTTAAAAGGCCAGATTGTATCAATAAGCGAGATGATACATGCAAACTTCCTCCTATTTGGAAAGATTTTTTTAAAAAACATTCTTAAATTTAACATTTTTGTTATTGGTGGAACTTTAACATTTATTCAAATCAGTGATTGTAGCACCTCTACAACTATCTTTCTACCTTTTATCATCCAGTGGATGACTTGTGTGACCAAGTTGAAACATTGGAATATTAATATTTAAATTTTTTTAATACGGATGAACCTGCAAAATATGTATTATATATATATAATTTTGCTAATGTACTTTTATTTTTGAATAATTTTGCTTTAGTGCCTATTTTGTAATTTCATGCTACAGTTAATATATAATGTATTTGAAGTAAAATTGTGAGAATTACTGGCTGTATGTGTGATGACAGCAGAAAGCCATATTAGTGCATGGGGTGAAAGTATAACTTCAATGATATGAAGTGTTGTTTCTAAATTTAGTATTGTAATGTATTACTTTTGTATTATTTCTGTGCACAGATTTATATTTTTTACATTATTAAAAATGTACTTTTTCATATTTAGTCTGGTGTGGTTAAACGTTACATATTAGAGCTGTTACATCTTTTCACAAAGTATCAGTTTGCTGATATTTTTCTAAATTTTGTGAAAATGTTGTGAAATAACTTGTACATGTGGTTTGTCAGAAGTTCAGATGTGCATGTTATGTGATGACATCACAAGATTAAAAAGTGATTGATGAGCTGATACATATGTGAAAAGGCATAGTAGATCTAATCTGTAAGTATCATTTTTATTTTCAAAATCAATCAAAAAAACATAACTGTCAAAATCATTTAAAGGAACTCTCTTGCAGAGAGAACAAGAAACTATCAAACAGTGCCTTTGAAGGTAAGTACTTGTATCATTGTAATGGCATTAAATTGAAACATTATTGATTTATTAATTTAAAAAAAATCTATAGGTGGCAGTATTATTCACATGGTTTTTCCTATAAAATGAATGGGAAATCAGTAAAACATTGTTAAAAATAGTGGTTAAAGAGTGGGTTGAAGCTGTGAACACAATGACATAGTTCATGCGGTTAAACTGTTAATTAAAAAGTGTTCTTTTTTTTCCACTGTAACAAAAAAATTAATGTAAACATTTGGGAAAAATGATGTAACTCAAAAACTAAATGTTGCAACATTGTATTTGATATATCATTAAAAACTACAGGGAGTTATTTATGAAAAGATGTAACATATACATACATAATATGCATATTTTCTCTCCCTAGACTATTGAAAAGATGAACTGATATTAAAATTAATTATGCAATGCTGGAAAAATACAATGGAAGGGTAAACTATTAAATATATTAACATGTTATGCTCTGAAAAACACCAAAGAAGTAGGAAAAAATAGCACCCAAGAGAAAATGATTTACATTAATATAATTTTAAAATAAAGAGTTTATAATGAAAATACAAGAAGTGACAACAGAAAAAAATGAAGTCAAATTGAATCCAAAAAGTACACAAAAGACCTAAAAAAAGACCTCAAATAAGATAGAAAATTTGTGTAGAAAAGAGAAGTTATGAATTGGAAAAATTGATTAAATTTGGATTTGTGGTGATCTGATAATGTTTGATAATGATGATGGTTTCAGATAATAGTTTAACAATAATAATTATTTTTAAATTAAAAAAAAACGTGCAGGATTAAGGAAACACAAAGTTTTGAGTACTGGAAAAAGTTATCTCACATTTTTTTAAGGAGCGAAAAATGTGCACTATTTGCTACCAAAATTAATATTAGTTTAACCACCTACAATATTAAATCCAAATCTAACATTTTTCATTGTGATTTTAATATTTTCTTTTATCTCATGATTGAAACTTCAATTAAGTAAAAGTTGTGTGGAACTTGTTTTAAAACAAATACTAATATGTAAAAGCCATCTGCATAAAAGAAGGGAAAGAATTAAATTTCAGTTCTACAAATATAATTTTTCTGAAAAAAAAATCCTTACTTATAAAATCTAATAAAAATGATTGCTAATCTAGACAGAAGATCAAAAGAAGTATGTTTTATCAGCTTCATATTTGCAGGCGACATACTTTTTTCTTTTACAATAGAGAAAAAACAAAAAATGGTGAAAGAAATGGTGAATTAACCTTTGAAAAAGCTTTCTGCTGCGCATAAATCTTATTTTTAATAAAAATGCTGAAAATATATATAAGAAAAAACATCAATAATTAATTTGTGTGTGTATGTGTAATTTTTTCTATATTTTAAGTCTATTTATCATCATCATCATTTTCAAAGATTATCGATCCAGGGCAGGATGAAGGTCTGTCCAAATTTAATCCATCTTTCCTATCTTTAATCTTTCTTCTCCATAATATCCCAGCACATTTCCTTATTTCATCAGTCTATCTCACATGTGGTCTCTTTCTAAGTCATTTATGATCTCTAGGGAGGAAATCCAGTTTAAAATTGCAACTATCTATGCATTATAATCTCTTCTAACAATGGGTCCAACCCAGTTCATAATTTCTGACAATTGTCTTTATTATTTTATTTTTTTTTTAAAAAAAGGAAATATCAAAGTTAATACTTTTTTGTGTGTGTCATAGCATCGGCCGGGACGCAAAACCGCAACCCAGGCAACTGCCTGCAAGTGCAAGGCAGTCGCGCTGACCTCTCGACCACCAATGCAAGACATCAAAAATCTTGCGATCAAAGTTAATACTTAATCGCAAGATTCTGTTTTTTCTAAATTATGAAAAGAAAACCATGGCAACAAAATTAACAGCTAATTTAAAATTAATAATGCTAAAAAAGAGACGTAAACAGTTTATGATATTGGAGCTTACATAGACAATGGAAAATCCAGTAATCAAAACAGACGTCACGGAACAAATACCAGTGGGATATAAAGACTTTTTTTTTCATATGTCAAATGCGTTGACCGGGAAGCGAACCCGGGCCAGCTGCTTGGAAGGTAGCTATGCTAACCATTAGGCCATCAATCCTTGATATAAAGATACATTTTAAACAATGAAAAGTCGAAATTAATTAATTACGTTTTGACAGGTAAGAGATTGGTGGATAACGAAGAGATATAAGAAAATAATCGATGCCGTCGGATCGTGGGATTAGCTAACTTCTAAAAACACATGGACAACAACAAGGAAAATGATTAGATCTGAATTTTTGTTTAAAGCATAAAAAAGCAGATTAAAATATGTTTATGAGATGTAATCTAAATGACTAGAAACAAGTACAATGATCAAAAGAATCGGCAGTGGAAGACAGAGAAGATGACCAACAATAAGATACATGCATTTTATCAGCACAATAGTGAATAGATCATTGAAGATTCTAAAAAATCAAACAAAATGATAATCATTATGGAAAATGCTATTCATGTAATTATCAAAAGTCAACAATACTAATAGTATCAAGGTCCTGTGTAGTTTATCTCAGCAGTAGAATCACAGACTTGAGAGCTAAGTGGTTCATGGATCAAAACTGTTTTTATCACTTCTATGGCTTGAATGTGGCATCACTTCTTGGAGCAACTGATCATGTGATTTCTTAATCATTGGATCTTAGACACAATGCTGAGTTACTAAAGACATGTCATTATATCCTCAGCCATTCTTTTTAATACTCACATATGAACTGCATTTAATTTCAGTGATCATATTTTTTTTAAGGTAAGATAGTCCAATCTTTAACCAAACATTTTCTACAGAATCATTGTGTAGTCAAAATTTTGCATCCATAATTTTATCTTCCTTTTTTTCCCCATGTGTCATAGCATCAGCAGGGAAGTGAACCTGCTAACATGGCACAACTGCTTGTAAAAAAGCTGTTGCTGACCTCTTGACCAGCAATGCATCTTTCTTTAATCCTATCTATTCATCAATTAACATTCTATTGCAAATTTCTCTCAGTATCTGATCATTATTTTTTTTTCTCCAAGCAACTTTTTCTTGTCTACTTCTTTCAAAAACATGTTTCCCTACCTTCTTATATAGTTTTTTCTGCTTTCCCAAAGACCATATCTCACATCCATATGTTAGTATATACCAAGCAAAAGTTTTAACAAATTTACATGTTGTCACCATTACCATTGTTTTAATTTGAACAACATATTTTGACTTCATTAATCACACAACCAAAATAAAGATGCAGTGAATAGCTGAGAGGTACTTGAAAGTCAGTTTAAATTTCCTTCTAATTACATTTAAAGTTCAGTATATACAATATATTTGTATTTTAATATTATATGATTCGGCCTGAATTCTGCCCATCCCTCTTCTATGTATTTAAACGGACATATAAAGTATTTTACATGAAGGATCAGAGTGACTTAAAGTCAACATTGGTATGGCAACAATATTGGCATCAATAAGGGCTTTGAGCATTCCATCATCAGATTTTGAATAATATGGATGGCTGAAGAGTTGGAGGATAAAGATTGAAACCTGTCCATTAAAATTTGAAGATGGCATTTTAATATAAGCTGAGCACTGATTATATATATATGTGTGTGTGTGTGAGAGAGAGAGACATTATGATCTGGACCAACTAATGAATGCTAGTTGAACATAAAATACATATATTGGAGATCATTCATCTTTTTTACATGTATATGGTCATGTGTATCAGTTAAATAAGATGGAGTGGATAGCTAGAGAGAGCTTGAATGTTTGCATTCATGTCCCCTCTAATTGCTTTTAAAATTTCAGTATATATAATATACCTATATTTTAAATATTCATTAGAAAAATTAAATTTTAAAAAAAGGATGAGATTAAAGATATATTGCAACTCTCCATTTAACTTACATATAATTAAACCTATGTTTTTTTAGTGAGACTGTTAATTTATGTCCTTTAATCTAATAGATCCAGATATAAACAACACACGATCACCATTCTTTTTTTTCCATGTGTCATAGCATCGGTTGGGAAGTGAACCCACTAACCCAGGACAACTACTTGTAAGGCAGCTGTGCTAATCACTTTGACCACCAACAGTTGACAATAATCATCATTCTTTATGGTTACACAAGCTGTTTTTACAGAGACTAAACTTCATGCAGTAGTGCCAGTCAGTGTAAGCCAGAGTACTCAATAGATGCAAGAGAGTTGCATTAGATCTAAGATCTAAGTACAGTGCTCACAAATCCAAAGCTCCTCACTGATGAAGGAAACAAGATAGAAACTAGTCTGGGGATATTGGAGGAATAGGCACTAGATAGGGATTTTACACCCAAATCTTGCATCCATTGATTACATCGGCTTGCACTGAATGGCACTATTGTATGGAGAGTTTAGCCTCTGTGAGATTCATATCTAATTAGCTTTTCACTGAATGATTTAATTAGGCTGATTTGTTAATCCTTTATACTTTACATATAATCTGTAAGTTTAATTTCTATACTTTATTTATATGCAATAATTTAAGTACATGTACTAATATATGTATATATTAAATTGAAAATATCTATGGGCAGCAGATATAAAAGATATACCGTTTGAGTTTATCTGTGTAGAATTAAAAGTATTACTGTGTACTGATATTTCAGCTGGATTGTATTTATCTTCAACTGAATGAGAAAAGTTATTTTAAAGTCTATTTATAGATCACACTAAGTATAATTGCAATAAGTTAATATGTAAACCCTTTTCATTTATATATTTAAGTTGACACCTAATTCTCTTTTTAGACAGTAAATTGGTTCCCAAAGTAAAAAAAAAAAAAATACATTGTATATATGGAAAATAAGAAGATTGATTCCGGACAGAAGAAATCAATGTAAGTAATTAAATAAACCATATACAAAATTTTGTTACGATGTTATGTTTTTTGCATGCTATCAAATCTTATTTCATACACATTAATAAAAAATGAATTAGATGAACATAAATTTTATTTAAGAAATAAAAAAAAATTTGAAAGTGATAATTATTTCTTACGATGAAGCACTCATTGGAAGTCACTTTAAGAATAATAATATATGTCCAATAAAAAATTTAGCTACTAATCATATCTTACAGTAATATAACTTTTTTAACTAAAATTTCATTCAGAAATGGAGCTAGGTCAACAGTAAAACCTTAAATTTTTTGTATTTGTAAAATGATAATTTAACCTGAATGAAGTTCCCCTAGAGACAAAATGATGATGAAGAGCCCAGTCTTAAAGATGGCCGAGTTTAAATACTTTTGGTACTCCCCCTTAAATTTCTGAATGATACTTTTTGTAAATCAAATTATATCCAATTTTTAATTGATTGTTTGCTATTGTTTTGTAAATTATCTTTTCACATTTTTATAGACATCACGTGATTTTGTTGAATTTTCCCGCGCTCGTAAAAATCCCCCTGAGAGAATAAAAATGAAAGGTTTTTTTTTAATTTAAAAAAATAATAATACATGGCAGACCAACTTTAAACTCAAGATCTTCAATGGGAATTGGCTGATATGAAAATGACATTGAAATAAAGTAATAGTTCTCTCAAAAAGCTTTCCACCGATACCACATACTATACCTAATGATTATTGATTATTTCTATAATTAAAATTTTCTAATACATTTAACATATATGCATTTACACACACATATATATATATAACTCTATTTGAACCGATTTCTTAATACTTTTATTGATTCTTGATTTTTCTATACAACTTTCTTTCAATATTTTATAGTTATAATTTATTTTTACAGTGATATGATTTTTATCAGACACTTTATTTATTAAATAAACAGGATATTTACTTTATAAATTCCACCCCCTCCCTTTCTGATTCATCTGCTCTATTAATATGATCTGTAAAATAGTTTTGTCTTTAAATCTTATTAAATTGACTCTTTTATAAATAAACAATTCTTATTTTTCAGCATTTATGAATGAATTTTGCTTTTATACTAAGTAACTTTCTGAAAACCTATTTAAATTTTATTTTCACTCCAACTTAGTACTCTTTCAATAACTCCGTAACACAATTAATCCATTTTATGAGGAACATTTTAATATACTCTGTCTTAATTAAATAAGCTTAGCTTCAAACTTAGAAAGCTTTGGTTAAAACCAAAAGCTACAATACATAAATGTATTTATATTATTATCATTATTGATTTTTTTTTCTTTTGGCAAATAATTTGTAGCTATAATCACAAGATACATTTGAGAGGTAGTTTGTTATATTAATATTTTTTTAAATTATAAGTGAATATTTATATACATAAACAAAAAGAATCCCTTTATCATTTATGATAATTTCTTATATAAAGATATTTATTCGAGATATTATAATTTAGTGACAAAACCTCTCATTGGATTTTGAAATAAATATAATATAGAGAAATGCGTCAATCGTTTTGGCAATGATTAAGAATCATTTATAGCATAAAAGAGATCAGTTTAAAAAGTCTGCATTTGGCACTTTAAAAGAAAGAAGTGTAGTTTAGGAAATACATATTTAGGTTTAGCGTAGTATAAAGAGAATAGTGACATTTTTGTTGATTGCAAAGTTAGTATGATCCGACCTTAAAAAATGCATCTTTCATTTAGAACATTTGATATTATCAAATGATATCATCATCATCATCATCATCATTATTATTATTATTTATTCTTAAAGAGTAAATGGTCTTCATTCAGATACAAATGTAATCTAATAAACTTCTTGTTAACAAATGTTATAAACATGAAGGTCATAGAAATCAGGTGAAAAACCTATTAAATAAAAAATGGATACTATGCTTTGTTGTTTTAGTGTTATTGCTATTCTTCAGAGAAAAAGAGAATACAGATCATAAATAAAGATATCCCGCTTGTTTTTCTTAGTGACTATGAATTTTTCTTCTTAATTACTTATCAGTACACTTGGGTCATTGCACAAAGCACTCAAGGCGCAAGTACTAAGGTTTTATTCTTATTTAAGTATTACGAGCTGACATTGCGCTTAATAAGAATTAATATTTACAACTTTAAATTGATTCAAAATATTTCTAAATTTAACATCTGTCTATTAACTCATTGTAAATCGAAAGATTTCGTGATCGTTAATGTTTAACACAAATAATGGACTTAATCAGCGAAGAATTTATTAGCTTCATGCTCCCAAATCAAAATGCTTTAGATTTACCTATATAATTAGAAAAATAGGTTGAAGATAAGAGTGGCTGCTCTTATCTTTATAAAGTTGAATCTTGTGTTTAGATTTGTAGAGAGCTCTCTTGTAATAAAATTAAGCACACAAGGTGCATGTACTAAGGTTTTAGCCTTATTTAAGTAATACTTGAGTTTGTTAATTAAATTATTTTTACCCTAAGAATATTTAAATGCTAAAGATCTCTTGTGCAAACATTAATAAGTTGGTATAGAATATTAATGAATTTAGAGATATTAAATAAATTATTTATATTTAGTTGTTCAATAATATAAATTAGATTCAATAATACATTCTCTTTAATTCTATATAGAATATAATAAACATCTCCATACTTCCCCATTCTTTTTAAATACATATAAATAAAGATATAAAAAAAGACAAATGACCCCCAAGATGCATTTTGTGCTGAACCAGCACTCATGACAAGTAATCAAGTCTCAATAATTATTTTTAATGCTAAACCCTGAGAGCAAGCTGTTTTGAGAGAGATAATAAAACTGAATATGTTCTTTTTGGTTATGTTTTAGTTTGATATAGTTACTTATATAGGGTGTTATTTCAAAAAATAGTCTATTATCATATCAACTACCAATAAAGTTGGACACATAGCTGAAAAAACTTCTTAGCCTCTATTTGTTCATTATATAAATAAAAGGCCACTTTTCTGTAATGATGGTCTAGATGTTTAAAATTCAAAGAACATTTGAAATAGAGAACTTTTATATAGGATTAAAAGAACTCAATTACTCTTTTTCTCTCATTCCTAATTATGTACTATTTTAGTTTTAAGTATTGTTTTTCTTATTTTCATATTATTATAATTGGACATTAGCAAACATGAACTTTTCAATTTTTTGTATCATTAGAATTTGCTGACCAAATCTTTGAGTTATAACAAAGATTAAATCATCATCATAATCCTATATTTCATTTCAGTTTAAATTTCATTTGAACTATGTATTTGATAATAAAGCTCTTTGCCCTCTTATACCATTTAAATTTGATGCAATTCATGGTGCATCCTGATTAATTCAAACTTTGACAGACCCAGTACAAATAAAATATAGATGATAGAGGAAGAAATAAATAAATAATCAGCTTGTTGCTCAGAAGATCATGTGATTTTTAAGAATCAGAAGTGGCAAGTTGTGTTTAAATTCAGAAACTTTTAATTTTCAAGTCTCTGACCCCAGCACTGTGTTAAAATATATAGAACAAATTAATCAAACAGATTGTTTAGTGGGAAGTTAGGTGATATTTGGGCAACACAAGTGATAGGTTGAGCTTCAATCCACGAACCATTAGCTCTATGTCTGTAACTCTGCCAATGGGTTAAATGCATGAAATAATCAACTAGTTTGTTATTCAGGGAATCATGTGATTTTCAGATACCAGAAGTAACACATTGGATGTCTATTCAGGAAAGATTATCTGTCAAATTAATGACTCTAACATTGTGCTAAAATACACAAACCAAATTAATCAAATAGTTGTTTCTCAGGAGGTCATGTGATATTCAGCACCAGAAAAGATAGGTTATGATTCAATTAAGTAATTTTAAGTATCAAGTCTATCACTGGTCTAAACTGCACAGGATTTAAGTAAGTAAATGGATGATTGGTCCGAAAGGGTAAGGTTAAGCTTTAATTCAGAAGTCTTTAGATCTTGAGTCTGTTATTTTACAAATGTGCTTTAATATACAGATGTAAAAAAGGAACAAATGTTAGGTAGAAAATACAGTTAATGTAAATGCACCTATACAAAAAAAAAAAAACTTGATATATTAAAAACCTTTATGAGAATACCAGAACCCTCAATGCTCAAAGCTTATTATATTAACAGAAATACTTCTTTCAGTACTCTACTGCTATCTATACTAACCTTGATTATCTGTATTTACCAAAGTAGTACAATTAAATTCTGCTTTTACAAAAAAGGATTTGAAATTTAAAACTGGAACCAATGCAGGTATGCATCTGGAAGCCACCTTGTGGACTACCATCCCCACCCCCACACCAAATTCTCAACTCAAGAAAATTGTACAAATTATATAGATTTGTCACCAGGAATTATCTGAGATTCAGTAGCCCAAAATATATTCTAACTGTAGCTATTATTTTTTCTTAGGTAAAAGTATTAATACCAGTACATAATTTGACTTTAAAAGCTTTCTATATTAACAAAAGCATCTTTACTTTCTGTAGAAATTACCATAGTATAGTGTGATTTGGACTGGCATGAGTTCAGAACCATATATCTATTTTCAATTTCAATTTAAAAATTTGATAGTAAAAAATGAACTTAATGGATAGTAAAAAATGAACTTAATGATGGCTGAATTGGTCTTAATTTTGAACTGCCAATTCCCATTGGCAAAGAAAAAAAATCAGAAACAAGTTTTGGGGGAGAGAATTAATTTGTGTCACCATTAAATAACCACTGAAGCTTACAATAGATGGCACTAAAATACTCTGAGAAGAAATGCTATGATCAAGAAGAATCTTCACATGCACACATAGACATACAAAAATGTAAAAAACATTAGTTAATAATATTAACATATTATTGCTTACTTTTTTAAAAAAATATTTTTAATGTTGTTTAAGTTAGATTTTTAAAATTCATTTTTGAATTAAGTAAGAATTACTATTTCAGTATGTTCCATAAACACAAGTTAAAAAAAAAAAGCTACTTTATAAAAATAAGAGTATTGGAGTTAAATAATGAAATTTACTAACTAGATTATGTAAATAAGCATTTATTTTTATATAGCACTATGTTTACAATTGTATTACATCCAAATATCAGCCTTTCAAGCTAATTGTTCACATGCTTAGCGAGTGTTAATGATAAATTAATACTTTCATTTCCAATACAAGATATATTATTTATGCAGGAATAGAATGAATCCACCTATTCCTACAACTCAAATGCTTATATATGAACAAATCTGAAGTACTGGCAAGGAGAGCACGAGGAAAGACCACTCACTTTAAATCACTATTTACAATGTCTTTCCTCACGCTTTCCTTGCCAGTACTTCAGATTTGCTCATATATAAGCGTTTGAGTTGTAGGAATAGGTGGATTCATTTCATTCCTGCATAAATACTATATCTAGTATTGGAAAGGAAAGTATTCATTTATCATTAACACTTGCAAAGCGCATGCACAATTAGCTTGAAAGGCTGATATTTGAATGTAATAACTAGATTATATGAAGTCATCTTATAGAGGAATTACCTGTATTACCAACAATGCTAAATTCTTCTGACATAGTAAGTCATACATCCACTTCAATACCTAAAATTTGGTGTCAATTCTGATTCAGGTATTTTTTGAATTTTTTAAAAATGTCATTACATTTAAGATTGTTATTCCATGCAGTAATTCCATTGTTACACTAGCTAACCATCTGATTTTGGTCAGTAAATGAGTATCCATCCATTATTAGCTAGTGTATCAGGTCATAAACTATATTAACTAAAAGTTTGATGTATGGATACTGTGTACTTAGATATTTTTTTACTTTTTAATCTTTTCACAGATGCTTATGTATAAGACAAGATTTAAAATGTTAATTTTTATGTAAGTAGACTTCAGTTTAAAAGATTTTTTAATCAAATTTAAAGTATTTTCAAAAATAATTAAGTTGTTAATCTATTTAAAAACAAAATACATTTCAAATTTATTACACATTTAATTTATTTTGAAAAATAATATCTTTTTTCCTTCACAACATCTATAACATTTGCTTTACTAAATAATAAATACAGATAATAGTGCTTAATAAATTTCTATCCAGTGTTGCACCATTCAATATCCCAAAACTTGTTTCATGCTTATGGCTTTTATCAGGGAGCTTTGGATCTTGAACAAGAATCTGAACTTTTAGGATCTAATTCACCTTTCTTCTGTCAGCCACCATTTATCTTTTGATCTCACTATTAAGATATTAGCTCAATTTGAAAAACATACAAAGGTTTTCAATCAAGGCAACTTGCCTATATAGTCATATAGAACTGAAACCAGTTCAGTTTCAATATATTATGGGTTTTTTTAAAACTGTAGATACTTCTGTTCTGGGTCAGAAATGGTTTAAAAACCAATAAAATGTCACATGACTATCAAATAACTTCAGCTCATTCAATGTTCTTTCATCAAATTTGCCATATAAAATGATGATTCTAACATTTTTTTATACAGATAAATATATCACATCAATGGATTACATATTTTTCTAAATAATTATTATTTACTATTTAATATGTTTATTTAAGAGTAAAATTATTTAAAACTGAGTTAGATTATAGGCTCTACCTTGCCAATTAAGTTTAAGAAAATATAAAAAAGCTTACCATGTTTCCCTAAAAATAAAAGCATAACCAGGAAATATGCCCTAGCATGATTTTTCAGGATGCTTATAATACATGCCCTGCTCCAATATAATCATTAGTTAAAATCATCTGCCAGATAGATAGATTTTGTTTGTCTGTTGAAACACATAATGAATATTGAATTACAAAGTAATAAATGTATAAATAAACCATTAAGCATCACATGATCACCATCTCTTGTACTAGCACATAATTGTTTATAAACAATTATAATCCTAAGATCTAGATGCAGTGCTCTCAGATCCAAAGCTCCTCACTGATGAAGGCCACAAGCCAGACACTAGACTAGTGATATTAGATGAGTAGGCATTAGATAGGGATTTTATGCACAAGCCTTCTGGCATCCATTGATTACTCTGGTTGGCACAGGATGGCACTACTGTATGGAGAGGTTTGCCTTGTTTATAAATGTATAAATAAACAATATTATTGGTATTAATGATAATAAAAATTATATGATAGTTATATATTTTTCCATCGATCATTTTTGACAAAAATAATTCTACTTATATAGAGAAACAATTTCACCTCAGCTGAATCTTGAACTTAAAATAATCAATTTATTAACTCTATGAATAATTTAATAACTTTTTAAAATGTTATCTTCCACAAGCCAGTATGTCAAACAATTTATACTTTCATTTATGTATTTTTAAGTATTTATTTTAATTAGATTTAATAATTAGATTTAGAATGCATGATTTAGTTTTAAAGTTTCATCAAGGTAGCTTTTAAATATTAAAAAAAAATTCAGTTTGATTTTTTAAACATTTTGTCTCTCCGAAAAATGTTAAATAATAGAAGTGATTTTAATAGTCAAAGTTTAGCTTAAGTACATTTCCTCCTAAAAGACTTAAAATAATAGAAATGATTTTAATAATCAAAGTTCAAATTGAAGTTAAATTATCAACCTTTTTCTAAAGAAAAGTTTTTTTAAAAAAACACCTAAACAGGGCTATTACCAATAATTTGGATAGCATTTATAATGTACATACTTGATAACTGATGGATGTAATTGTGTCATATATGAATTGGCATAATTCAATATGCCATGTGTGGACATAATTAGTATGCGCATGTGAAATACAAAAACATTTTCTATATGTTTATTACTGCACTTTTGGTTGCTTTTGTGTGATCACCACTCCTACCCATAAGTCTTCAATCAACACTTGATTTAATGGTAAATATAAACAGAATAATATGTTGATTCCCAGATAAGATGGATGCAGAAAGAAATAAATATTTTGTCTAGTACAAGAGAGAAACTGTGGAGGGCTTCCACAGTAAGAATTTTATAGTTTTCTGTAAAGAAATGTACTTGAATAAATATACATTTTTGGACTTAAATAAATGTAGATTTTTGTACATGAAAAAATAAGACATTCCCTGAAAATAAATCTCACAGTATTTTTTGGAGCAAAAATTAATGGAAGACACAGTAGTTAAATTGTCATTAAATTTCATTTTCAAAATTTAAATATATATATAGATAAACAATAAAATATTTTATTTTGTACAAACACTCACATATACATTTCTTTCTTTAAAAACTATGTATTTTTAAAAAAATTCTTTTAAAAAACAAAACATGGATTCTCACACTGGAAGGATTAATTCAATATTATAATTAATTAATTACCAGGATAAAGTTAATCCTGCTGTTTTTAATAACAATGTTTTATCGGACAGAAGTCAAAAATTGAATTTGCATTTTTTGCTGTGAGAAATTTTGTGAACCCTTTTTTTACAGTTTTAAAATTTATATATATTTTTTCTAATATTTTAATTTCAAGAAAATTCAAAAGATGTCAGAATAATTGAATAATCAGGTTTTCAAAGTTTCTTAAACTCTAGGATAATAGATGTCTTTTATATATTTGTCAATCACAAACTTTGCAAGATTGCTTCAAAAAAATAAATTTGATTTTGTGGAAAATTTATGATGATTTTTGTATTGTAATTGTATAATAATTATTAGAAATCAAAATATATATTATTACATATTTATTTTTTACAGAACTGTTTTATTTTTAAATATAAAAGAGTACATTCTTCTGAATATTGTTACCATAGAGATTATGGTCATAAAAAATAAGTTGTCTAGAAATGTCCTCACTAAACAGACTGATATAACATTTAGCAATATCCTAAAAATTTCAATTTTTTTTTAATCCTTTAAAGCTTAAATTGATATATTTACTAGATATTAAATTCATTAAGATTTTAAAACAAAGAAGATTTCATTCTTTTTTTGCAAAGTGAATCTACTCCACAAAAAAACTGATGACAAAACAGGCTTTGTTTGTTTAAAATGTAATTTTTAAAATAGTTCCAAAAATAAAGTATGATTTTTAAAATTTATTTAATTTTTAAACAAAAATATTTATCAAATGAAGTTAAATTTATTATATTCAGATAAATAATAATGATTTAATATTAAAGTGAAAGTTAAAACCTTAAAGTGAGAACAAAGAAATCTGTCAGGATACAGGAGGGTTAACACACTGTTTTATAAGAGCAATTTGCCTTACACCACTTCATTTTTGAGATAGTACTCACTCTTATTTACATTGGAATACTAATCTATCTATCTATCTATCTATCTATCTATCTATCTATCTATCTATCTATCTATCTATCTATCTATCTATCTATCTATCTATCTATCTATCTATCTATCTATCTATCTATCTATCTATCTATCTATCTATCTATCTATCTATCTATCTATCTATCTATTCATTCATCTATCTATCTATCTATCTATCTATCTATCTATCTATCTATCTATCTATCTATCTATCTATCTATCTATCTATCTATCTATCTATCTATCTATCTATCTATCTATCTATCTATCTATCTATCTATCTATCTATCTATCTATCTATCTATCTATCTATCTATCTATCTATCTATCTATCTATCTATCTATCTATCTATCTATCTATCTATCTCATCTCATCTATCTATCTCATCTATCTATCTATCTATCTATCTATCTATCTATCTATCTATCTATCTATCTATCTATCTATCTATCTATCTATCTATCTATCTATCTATCTATCTATCTATCTATCTATCTATCTATCTATCTATCTATCTATCTATCTATCTATCTATCTATCTATCTATCTATCTATCTATCTATCTATCTATCTATCTATCTATCTATCTATCTATCTATCTATCTATCAGATATTCCCAGTGGTTAATATTATGTAATATATTGATATTACTACTTAAACTAATCACAAGTGCACACATCTAAACGAGTTGTCATTGTAAACCACATGATCGCAGACAGTGCTTAAAATATACCAATAGAATATCTTCAATATGTTCTTAAAACAAGTATTTTTCATTTGTTGTATGTGTATTGCCTTGATGAAAGATTGAAAATATTTTATGGACTCGTGATTTACACACACATATATATATATAAGACTTACAACTGCATGTTGATCTTATTTTTCACAAAAAACACCTTTTCATAAAATCATGCTTAGATATATATTAATAAGGAAATATTTATATATCTATACCAATTTAAAATAAATAAATAACCTAAGGAAACTTTATTTGCATAACAAAGAGACTACTCAAATGATAGATAAATGCAATTATTGATTTATCGACTTTTCAATAGATGATGACTTGTTTAATAATAACCTGAAGTATACAAAAAACAATTATCTTTAATAAGGTACTTTTCTGCTTTTTCGATGGCAAAAAATGGATCAATAATATTTTCATACTGTCAATTTCAATAAAAGTTATCAATAGATTGTTTAAATGATTCAGGCTAATGCCATTTCTTTCATAATTTTAATCCTACATCCTTGAATAAATAATTGTAGTCAGTTATAGCATTATTGTCTTATAGCATGAATTAGTTGGGTGTTTCTTAAACTTGTTAAAGCTATGCAATCATTTTTTTTATCAGTTTGGAATCCTGTTTGCACATAGATCGTAAAACATATACTTTCAATATCTGTGTAGAGATCTACCATCGATAATTTCGTTTAATTAACAATCTAAATTAATTTTTCTTTTATCTGAAAATTGATTTAAGGACTGATGGCTCTTCAGAGTCGCTGCTCTTAATGGTATGCTAAACCATATAGGGTATTTAGGAACTGTGTAACCTTGATAAATAAAATAATTTATTATTATAAAATATTGTAGAATCAAGAATCTATCTAATATTTTACTTGAATGCGATATATTTCAGTCAAAAAATAGAAATTCATTTAGAACAAAGAAAAGTTATGGACTTAATGATTTTAATACGGAATTAATAATTAAATATTTTCTGAAAATGTAGCAATTCAGGAGTTTTTTTTTTTTTCTAAAATAACGACCAAGTAATACCAAACTGCTAATCGTGTAATGCGATTCTATAAAAAGAATTATTAAAGTGTTTTTTATAGCTCTTAAAAAAATATAGATTAATATATCGACTGTTTCCTAAGCTAATTATGTTATAATAAAATTATGATAATAGCAAAAAAAGAAAGTAAGAATTACTTTTAACATATAAAATTACTTTATATACAAAAAATGTGTGTAAGTCTTTCAGTAAAATGTAATTTCTTTGTGGCTTAAAGCTGAGCAAATCGTGGTTGGCAGTGCAATCTTATGCAACCCACCTGTAGATTTATCTTTCATGCATGAAAAAATAAAACAATTTAGATCGAATTCATATTAAATGTTTTAACTCTATTATTAATCGATAACGTTGAAGTTGAGAATTTTTTGGCATTTTCATATATTATATACTTTAATAGATGTATCAAGAAAACCTTAACACATATTTAAAATTAAATCTGCAGCAATTCTAAAAAATTTTTGCCATTTTTGTATTTTATTTTTGCAATTCTGTTTTCCAACAAAAGATTGTTAACAAGTATTTGGAGAAAAATATGAACTTGTTTTTGAGAAGAAGAAAACTAACTCTTCCTATTTATAGTATTGCTTTCTGTCAGTACTTGAAATCACTTGTTTTCAGTCTTTTTTACTATTATTTATGGTGATTTTGCACTAAAAATTTTGAATGTGATGTATTTGGCTTCTCCTTAAACGAAGTCAAGAATATCTCAGCAACTATGCCCAGATAAACCTGTTAGCCAACTTTATTTTCCATTACCCACTCTAAGTCTTCCCATATTCTGCCCCACCCCATTTCCACAACATAATCTTTGTCAACTCTATGGCCTTTAAATCTAAATCCCCCTTATCTTTTCGCAAACCCAGCATAAAAACTAATAATCACTTTTTGTATAGTCACTTTGTTCATACCTATTTTCCCATAACTTCATTATCTGTACCCTTTCTGCTTTCAAGCATTTACATTCAATCACCAGATGCCTAATATTTTCTATACCTTCCTTGCACAATTTTCACGCTAAATCACCCATAGTTTTCCATTTACATGTATATTCTCTTGTTGCTAAAGATCCCGTTCGAGCCTTAAACAATAAACTACTTTCCTTACTATTATCATAAATTAACTCGTTTCTAATATTCCATTTACTTCTATATATATTTAAACTCTTCTTACCCTACATACTACTTCTCCATCTCTCCAACTCTCTATTTTTTATTAATGCTTCTATTCTTTTATCCCATTGCTTACCACCATAACACTCAACAATCCTCCTAACACAATCATCCCACCTTTTATACAGGTATACTGATATAAATTCTTTATCCAAATCTTTTGCATACCGCATTACCTTTCTCACCCATCTTGTTACCTGCCCTTTACTCATAATCCAATTAAATACTATCAAACTGCTCAGTAGACTACTGACATCTTTAGAACATTTTTGTAACTAATTAACCAATAAGAACAGTCTATCAGTATAAGATAAAATAACCCCAGTGAAATGATATTTTGAATACGAATATTAATAACATCTCATTGTACCTTCTCAACAGTGGTGAAAAAAAATTATATAATTTTGTTGCATTTTTACCTGTAATTGGTCAGATTATTACTACAGATAGAAACATAATGGTCGAAATTAATAATAGAATTAAACTTGTATGCAGTGCTTTTGGTAGAAATAACTTAAAGTAAATATGCCTGTCTTTGAAAAGGAAGGCTTTTAATAAATGTGTTTTATCAGTTTTTATTTATGGATCTGAGACTTGGACACTTAAAAAAAGAGCAAGACAGAGACTTCAAAAAACTCAAAGAAGTAGAGAGATGCATGTTAGGAATAACATGAAAAGTTCACAAATGCAATACATAGGTAAGAGAACAAACAGGTATATTAAAGAAATGGCACCTGTAATGAGTAGGATGTTAATTGAAAAAAAAAAAAGAATAATAGATTGATTTAATCAAATATAGGGAATTATTTTAAAACGTATTTAAGAAATGAATATAATAAAAAGGCAAGATTGTATGGTGGAATAGTTTTAAGATAGAAGGTATTTGTTATATGTATTATTAATAATCAATTATAATTAATTGAATCAAATAACTTCTTTAATATAAAAAAAATTAATCAAACCGGTTTTCATCCGGGACCTTCTCAAGATATATATTAATACAATTCTATCATTCTATTAAACGTGATTATCACGTATTAAATTAAAATAAATTACATTAGTTATATAAATATACATATATACATATAATTTTACAATCCAACAATAATAACTAAAATCTATACATAAATTATAAAACATAATTAATACATACTACATGGCTATTAAATAAATTTTATATATAAGTTAAAACAAATCTTAAAATGTTCTATAATAAATTAAACAAATCTTAAAATTATAATTAATTATTCATAATTTCTTAATCCTATACATATCTCTTTAATGCTGTCATTGTAAACAATATAAATATAAAATTAAATAATATTAATAAAATAAAATAATTTAATATATAGTCAATTTTAATAATTGTCTATCCAACTCATATCTGCTCTATTAACAATATATAATCTTAAATTTTCCAATTATTTTTCAATGACCATTTACCATTTAGTTTACAAGATCCTTTAACCAAATTAATACATTTATCTATATTCTCTTGAATATATATGGTCTCATAATATTTTCTTCTGTTACAATCTTTTGCATATTTTATTGTTTGTATATCTTTTACACAATGAATGGTCCTGAGTTAATATATTTCCTCTATATGGTTCTATTATATTCTTTCCCTCTTTTTATTGCTCTTTTTGTAGTCTGCCCTTTACTCATAATCCAATTAAATACTATCAAACTGTTCAGTAGACTACTGACATCTTTAGAACTTTTTCTACAAATAATTTTATATACCATCCCTATCCTATTTTCACTGTTATACTTCTCCTTTACATTCAATATCCATTTCTTTAATGACTTACTGTTCCTCCATGCAATTTTAATATTCTTTGGCAATTTCTCTTTCTTTAAAACATTAAGAGTTCCTTACAATAACGTATAGATAACCATTTATTATTTGTATTTTTATCTTTATTTTTAATTTTATTCTTCTCTTTTACATCACAATTTTTTATTATTATTATCATTATTAAAAATTCTCTTAATAATACTTCTATTACATCCCATTTTTATATAATCATTTTCTATTTTACTTTTTTGTTCAATAGCTTCTTTTTCATTTAGTGTAAGTTTATCATTCTTAATCTTAAATCCTTTTAAAACTGCCATTTTTTGAGACCAATGTTGATACGATCTTAGGTCAATTATACTTCTTATTTCTATACCTTTAATATAATGTTTTATCTCAATTTCATTATCTTTATTTCTTCTTAAACAAATATCCAAATATCTTAAACCTTTATCTTTTTCTATTGCAAACCTAATGCCATGTAAATTATTATTCAATTCATTAAATATTTTTATCATATTTCTGCTATTTCCAATAATGATTATATCATCTACATATCTATTATATTTAATAATTTTTTTATTCTTAATGTATTTATCCACTACCTTCCTTTCTAAATTATCTATAAACACAGATGATAACAATCCACTAATTGAACACCCCATGACCCATCCTTTTGTTATATTCCAAAATATATCATTATACTTAAAATATAAACCATTATTTATCAAAAACAAAGCTTCGTTTATAGAATATAACCATTCTTTAGACAATACTTTATTTTCTTCTAATTGACTCATAACTAAATCAATACTTTCTCTTCTCGGAATACTTTGGTACATCTTTTCAATATTCAGTGAAGCTATTAAACTATTTCTGTTTAATTTAATACTATATACTTTCATAACAATTTCCTCTGAATTTTTAATAATGTATGTACCATATCCAATTATGTTTACAATTTTTTTATATATAAATTTACTCATTTTGTCAAGAATATGATTATCGGAATTTACAATCACTCTTGCAGGCATATCTTCCTTGTGCATCTTTTCCCAATATATATGGATGCATAAAAGCTGTTGGGTATAATTATCTATATTCTTTATTAAACCATTAAGCATCACATGATCACATTTCCTATACTAGCACATTAATTGTTGATAAACAGAGCAAAACTCTCCATACAGTATTGCCACCTGTGCTAAACAGAGTAAGCAATGGATGCCAGAAGGCTTGTGCATAAAATCCCTATCTAATGCCTACTCATCCAATATCCCCAGACTAGTTTCTGGCTTGTGGCCTTCATCAGTGAGGAGCTTTGGATCTGAGAGCACTGCATCTAGATCTTAGGATCTAATGTAACCCTCTAGCAACCACCTTTTATCTCTACTTAACTACAAAACTATGAGAATGAAATTGAAAACACAAAAAATATTTTCAATCTAAGCTCAATAGCTTATATAGTCATATGGGTCTGAACTCAGTTCAGCACCCATACATTTTGGTGTCTTTGGCTCTTTTACAACCATAGCCACCACTATCCTATTAGGCAGGATTGGTGTTAAACCATTAAGCATCACATGATCACATTCCCTATACTAGCACATTAATTGTTGATAAACAGAGCAAAACTCTCCATACAGTATTGCCACCTGTGCTAAACAGAGTAATCAATGGATGGCAGAAGGCTTGTGCATAAAATCCCTATCTAATGCCTACTCATCCAATATCCCCAGACTAGTTTCTGGCTTGTGGCCTTCATCAGTGAGGAGCTTTGGATCTGAGAGCACTGCATCTAGATCTTAGGATCTAATGTAACCCTCTAGCAACCACCTTTTATCTCTACTTAACTACAAAACTATGAGAATGAAATTGAAAACACAAAAAATATTTTCAATCTAAGCTCAATAGCTTATATAGTCATATGGGTCTGAACTCAGTTCAGCACCCATACATTTTGGTGTCTTTGGCTCTTTAAGCTATTGAGCTTAGATTGAAAATATTTTTTGTGTTTTCAATTTCATTCACATAGTTTTGTAGTTAAGTAGAGATAAAAGGTGGTTGCTAGAGGGTTGCATTAGATCCTAAGATCTAGATGCAGTGCTCTCAGATCCAAAGCTCCTCACTGATGAAGGCCACAAGCCAGAAACTAGTCTGGGGATATTGGATGAGTAGGCATTAGATAGGGATTTTATGCACAAGCCTTCTGGCATCCATTGATTACTCTGTTTAGCACAGGTGGCAATACTGTATGGAGAGTTTTGCTCTGTTTATATTCTTTATTGTTAATCAATTCTTTCTCCCTCATGTAGTTCAACAACAATTTATATGTTGTTTTTATTTTATTGCCATGATCTTTCAAATATAATGATATATTTTGGAATATAACAAAAGGATGTGTCATGGGCTGTTATCATCTGTGTTTATAGATAATTTAGAAAGGAAGTGGATAAATGCATTAAGAATAAAAAAAATTAAATATAATAGATATGTAGATGATATAATCATTATTGGAAATATCAGAAAAATAATAAACATCTTTAATGAATTGGATACTCATCTTATAGCTAAAGATGCCACTCTATGGCACTGTTTTTATGCTAAAATACATAAAAATGCCATTTCCGTGGCCAACACGTTCTAACCCATGTTTTCTATAATACAACTTTTTTGTTGTGCTACAGATTGCAGGTCGCTATGTCACATCACAGTACAGCATTATGTCGCATCGCAGCAAAAAAAATTTCCAAATTCACACAGTTTATAAAATGGTTATGGCTTGGTGAGAGCATGTGTGTATTTGAATTGGATGGAAATGTTATTTCCATTGGATTTTTATTTTATTTTAAAGTATTGAAATATTCAGATTTTGTAAAGTAATAATTATCAAACTTTTTACAACATACTATATTGAAGTTTTAATTGGGAAAATGTTGACAAGATATATGTGTAAAGTGAGTTGGAATTAGATAACGCATCAAGTAAAGTACTGTTTGTAACATTCCATGAGACAAACAAGATTCTACCATGTGTATATTTTTGAAGTAAAAAAGAGCAGTAGCACAAAAATATCCAGTAAGAAAAGTACAATTCTGCATGATTTTTTGTAAATTTCATAAAAAGCAAATATTATAAACATGGTTAATAAGTAAAGAAGACATTTATATGTGTTTGTTGTTGTTTAAAAAAGTTTTACTTTCTTTACTCCGACTATGGTTATGATTTTTATATTTTTTATTCTGGCATTACAAACAACAGAACACTAATCCCAAAACTAAACCTAACCCTAAAACTAACCCTAAACCTAACCCTAACAACTTTTAATTTTTGTTGTCATTCTATTTGAAGTAAAAAATAGTGGTAATATCTGTTTGTCTGTAAAAAAAAAGGAAAAGGTAAAATGAAGACTAAAAAAGTTTTTAAACAACAACAACAAAAAAAAGCCGTAACCCCAGTAAAAAAATATCCGATAGAAAATTGATTTTTCTAATAAAGTAAAATAAAAAACACAAATCAAACTGTAATTTGTTTATTTTATTTTACATTTATTATTATCATTTAATTTGTATATGTTAATAAAAAATAATATTTAAAAAAGACGATTTTGTTTTGTTTTTATTTTCACATTACAAAAAAACACATTAAAATAATTGAAATCAACGGGCAGTGAATGTTCATATTTTATAGTTTTAGCATGAAAACAGCACCATCGAATGGCAACTTTAGCTATAAGATGAGAACCATAAAGGTACTCATCTTATAGCCATTGAACGACAACTTTCGCTATAAGATGAGAACCATGAATTGAATAATAATTTATATGGCATTAGGTTTGCAATAGAAAAAGATAAAGGTTTAAGATATTTGGATATTTATTTAAGAAGAAATAAAGATAATGAAATTGAGATAAAACATTATATTAAAGATATAGAAATAAGAAGTATAATTGACCTAAGATATATTAACATTGGTCTCAAAAAATTGCAGTTTTAAAAGGATTTAAGATTAAGAATGATAAACTTACATTAAATGAAAAAGAAGGTATTGAACAAAAAAATAAAATAGGAAATGATTATATAAAAATGGGATATAATAGAAGTATTATTAGGAGAATTTTTAATAATGATAATAATAAAAAAAATTGTGATTTAATAGAGAAGAATAAAACTAAAAATAAAGATAAAAATACAAATAATAAATGGATATCTATACCTTATTATAAGGACACTTATAATGTTTTAAGGAAAGAGAAATTGCCAAAGAATATTAAAATTGCATGGAGAAACAGTAAGTCATTAGAGAAATGGATATCAAATGTAAAGGAGAATTATAATAGTGAAAATAGGATAGAGATGGGATATAAAACTATTTGTAGGAGTATAATAAAGTGTATATAGGGCAGACTGCAAAAACAGCAATAGAAAGAGGGAAAGAACATAATAGAGCCACGTATAGGAAAGATATGAATTCAGGACCATATATTCATTATTTAGACACTTGCCATAAAATGAATTAAATAAAAGATATACAAACAATAAAATATGTAAAAGATTGTAACAGAAGAAAATATTATGAGATCATATATATTCAGGAGAATATAGATAAATGTATTAATTTGGTTAAAGGGCCTAGCAAACTAAATGGAAATGATCATTGAAAAATAAATGGAAAATTTTCAAGATTAAATATTAACAGAGTAGGTATGAGTTGGATAAACAATTATTAAAATTTACTATATATTAAATTATTTTATTTTATTAATATTATTTAATTTTATATTTATATTGTTTACATTGACAGTATTAAAGAGATATGTATAGGATTAAGAAAATATGAATAATTAATTATAATTTTAAGATTTGTTTAATCTATTATAGAACAGTTTTAAGATTTGTTTTAACTTATATATAAAATTTATTTAATAATCATGTAATATGTATTAATTATGTTTTATGATTTATGTATAGATTTTAGTTATTATTGTTGGATTGTAAAATTTTATGTATATATGTATATTTATATAACTAATATAATTTATTTTAATTTAATACGTGATAATCACGATTAATAGAATGATAGAATTGTATTAATATAGATATATATATCTTGAGAAGGTCCGAATAATAGGATGAAAACCGGTTTGATTAATTTTTTTTATATTAAAGAAGTTGTTTAATTCAATTAAGTATAGTTGATTTTTAATAATATTATTAGAAACAACATTATGGTCAAATTTATATATATATAATTTGACCATTGTTAAGAACTTATTGTTATGTGTATTATATAGAATATTTGTTCTCATTGTTTTTATGTATTTTGTAGATGTTCCATAAAGTCGAAACATTGGAGTATATCACTGTATGTTATAATAGTTCATATTATAATAAATTACGATTTATAAAGAAGAAAAACAATGAGGATTGCCAATTCTTCAACAAGCTTTGTGGTAAATGCGAAGCTAGAGAAAGCATTTAAAACATCTCTGACAGGACTCCCCTCCAAACCTCTGACCATAGTTTCATGCCAGAGCATGAAACCATGGTCAAAGATTTGGCAGGGGTTCCTGATATAGATGATGAAACCATGGTCAGAGATTTGGCAGGGGTTCCTGATATAGATGCATCAAACCATGATCAGAGGTTTGGGGGGGTCCTGACAGAGATATTTTAAATGCTTTCTCTAGCTAAGCATTTATCACAAAGCTTGTTGAGGAATTGGAAATCCTCATTGTTTATAACTTACAAGCTTAAGAGTATAGGGTCATGTGATCTATGACTCTTATTTTGACTATTTATAAAAAAGAAGTTTGTGTGTCTGGTTTGTAGTATATATATTAATAGTGATATATCAAGCATTACTCATTTATTTAAAAAAAATTGCTTTAAGCATTTTCCAAACATTCATTTTCTTCACATTTTAAAAATACAATCATGTGACAAGTAATTAGAACAACTGCCTTACAAGCAATTGTCCCAGGGTTTGCTTCCCGGCCGATGCCTTGACACATTAAAGAAATATATATATGTTTGTATACATATATTTTATTTTTGCTGTGCTTTCTGAACTGTATTTTAGAGTTCTGAATATGAAGAGAATCAGTGAGTATTTTTCAATTTTGGATAAGAATGAAAAGGCTTTAGAAACATCTAATGCAAACAACAGACTCTGTTGGCTTCAGTTTCCGAAAATATAACAGTGCGTGATATGGTAGCAGATAAACTTGACACCTTAGATTTATGCTTTGATATGGAAGCTTTTGAATGCAAATGCATAATACTACTGATCTTGAAAAGTTTGAGTTGCTGAAGAATGGCTGAATACCTGATGCCAATTACAAATTCCCAGGATGCGTGCAACTGTAACCTTAAATTTCAGTATAAGTGGCTGCAAGAATTCAAATGATTTTTTCCTAATCTTCATAAACATTCTAATGAATTTACATTAGAACTTCTAAATCGGTTTCAAGTATTTTGAACATGATTCAGATGGGAATGAAAGTAATAAGAAAATAATTGATACACTTTTAAACATTGCAACAAAGATAGCCGGTAGAAAAATTCAGCAATTGACCAATAAAATTTTTATACGGAGACTAGAGAATTTATGAAGGAAGGAAGGAATATGAAGATATACAAAAATGATGCATTTAAAAAGATTGAATATCTCACATTTTGTAAAATGGTGCAGAAAAGGGTTGATAATGATATAAGAAAGTACAATTGTGAACTAAGCAAGGAAAGCTGTAGAAGAGAATAAAAGCCTCAACAGTGTAAAACAACATTTTGGTATTGGTAGGAAAATTATGTCTGCAATAAGAAAAAATGATAGAACTATTTCTAAAGAGAGATGTCATCATGAAATGGGTAGAAGATTTTTATTAAGAATTATATAGTAATAAAGAACAAGTACTCTCTAAATCTATTATATCTTCTGAATTGCCCAGAATTTTAAATAAAAAAGTGAGACATGCAATTAAATTTATGAAGAGAGGAAAAGCTCTAGATAATGATGAAATTATAATTGATATACTAGAAGAATCAGGTAAAGAAATAGAATTTTTTTTTAGCAAAATTATATACAAAATGTCTAAATGATAGAGATGTACCAAATGATTGGAAGAATGCAGTATTAATACTAACTATTTAAAAAAAGGTGATAAAGAAGATATTAGAAATTACAGACCTATCAGTCTTTTATCAGCTTTATAGGAAATTTTTACCAAGATAATCACAACTCATCTACAGAGAACATTGGATTTTCACCAGCCAAGAGATCAACCTGGATTTAAAAGTGGTTTTAGTACAGTAGATCATATCCAAGTCTTGAGAGAACTTATAGAATGGACCAATGAATAGGAGTCGCCAGTATGCTTTGAATTTGTAGATTATGAAAAGGCATTTGATTCTATAGCATTTCTTCAGTGATTAAAGCATTGGACCATCAAGGTATAGACTCAGGATATTGTCATATTCTCAAAAATATTTATAAACATGCAACAATTAGATTACATAATAATACTAGGAAAATCAACATTGAGAACGGTGTAAGACAGGGTAAATCCATATCTCCAAAACGTTTCACAGCAGTTCTGCAAAAGGTATTTTGTGGATTAAAATGGGAAGCTAAAGGAGTTAAAGTAAATGGAGATTATTTAGGTCATTTGGATTTTGCAGATGATGTAGTTTTTTTTTTTTAATAATGCTTTAGATCTTCAGGAAATGTTGCAGGAGTTATCAGATAAAAGTAGGACTAAAGATAAATGTCAAAAAGACTAAAGTAATGTTTAATGGATGTTCTCAAAAGATGAAAATAAAGATAAATTATGATAAGTTGGAAGATGTTAATAACTACAAATATCTTGGTCAGAATATTATTACAGATGGAAACATAAGGATGAAATTAATCATAGAATTAAACTTAGCTGGAGTGCTTTTGGTAGACATAACTTACTACTAAAAGGAAATATGCTGATGTATTTGAAAAGGATGGTTTTTAACAATTGTGTTTTTCCAGTTCTTACTTATGAATCTGAGACTTGGACACTTAATAGAATAGCAATACAGAGACTTCAGACCACTCAAAGAAGTACGGAGAGATGTATGTTAGGAGTAACAAGAAGAGATCGAAAAGACAATATATGGGTAAGAGAACAAACAGGTGTTACTGATCTCAGGCCAAAGTGTAGTTGGATTGCACATATTGTTAGAAAAGATGATAATAGATGGACAATTAAAATCTTAAATTGGATTCCAAGAGATTGTAAAGGACCCAGAAAGATACCACATGTGAGATGGATGGTGAAATAAGAAAGTGTGCAGGGGTGATATGGAAAAGAGAAGCTAAAGATCAGAGAAGATGGATTGAACTTGGAGAGACATTCATCTTGCAGTGGATAGATAATGATTGACAATGAGGATGATGATTATTAATAATTTTAATTAGTCATTCATTAATGGATGATAATCTCTAGTCTAATGAATGAATAACAAAAATTATTAGTATACTTCCATTATGTGATTTGTGTCAAAGTTATGAGTGCAGTATGTTTGATACTTATCAATTAAGCTGTAATAATTGGATATCTATCTACCTACCTACCTACCTACCTACCTATCTATCTATCTATCTATCTATCTATCTATCTATCTATCTATCTATCTATCCATCTATCTATCTATCTATCTATCTATCTATCTATCTATCTATCTATCTATCTATCTATCTATCTATCTATCTATCTATCTATCTATCTATCTATCTATCTATCTATCTATCTATCTATCTATCTATCTATCTATCTATCTATCTATCTATCTATCTATCTATATACACACACATTGAATAATGATAAAAATACGTATAAGAGATTATGGTTTGGGCCAACGAATAAATGCTGGTTCAACATGAAATGTGGAGTTTGAGGATTATACATCTTTTTTATATGTCTATGCTCATATGTTTATGATTACACCCCTCCACACACTGTTATAAACAGATAAAAACCACTCCCTACCTGGCGTAAGAGTGATGCAGTAAAAATTCTACTACAGAAATATTATAGATACTATTACATTCTTGAAGCATCTAGTTTCCCAATGTTGTATTTCGTTATTTATTAACTATTGTTTATTACTTAACATGTTAACCAATAATGCGTTTCTCTTATATTTGTGATATTTAGTGTAAATACTCTTAATTTTTGTTTGTACACATAAGATTTTTTTTTGTATACGTAGTTTTTTTTATTGTATGTATATATATATAGCACAGACATATATTAATATTATATTTTTTATTTTTTAATTAACGAATTAATTATTATTTTTTTAATTAATTAACTAACTATGTAAAAGTTTTATATAAAGATAGGATAAAAAAATAATTAGGAAAAAACAAGTAAGATATTTTCATTTTCAATATATAGAATTGAATACGAATTAATTAATTATTAACAATTTTGCGAAGTTTGCTAAGAAAAAAAAATTATCTTTAAAAAACAAATTAAGATATTTATCACAAAAGATCAGCAAATAACTTATTAAACTCTCTCTATAAAATTATTAAGCCTTTAGGAATTGTTTATATTATATAGCTATTGTATATGATTTTTTTTTGTATTACCGTATTAAATGTATCAACGTTCCACGTTACAATATAAGTTAAAAAAAAAGAGGGATTTATTTGAACTTATTGCTTTTTTAAAAAATTTTAACAATCGATTTATTAAATTTGTTTTAATTTAGCAACTAACACATTTTTATAAATTGTAGGGCCTCAAAACTGTATATTTATCAAAAATACGTGCGGCCATCTTTGTTTACAGGAAAACTTACAAGTACCAGATTTTTTTTTTTAACAGATATGCAAATGAGTTGTAATGTTTAATTTTTGGAGGAAGTCATTTGCCTCTATTTTCTGGTGAAAACCAGTTCTCAGTTGGAAATATTAAAAGCAATGATGTAGACATGCAATCATTTATTTATTTATCCATTTCTTCCAGTGAGTTTATATATTTCTTGTTGGAAATATTAAAAGCAATAATGTAGACAAGCAATCATTTTTATTTAATTATATATTTCTTCCAGTTAGTTTATATATTTCTTCTTGTTTCCATATTTGCAAGCTAATCACATATTACAATAAAATAAAATTATATAGCAGTAATAAAAAAAACTAATTTTTGTTCAATTGTTATCATAGGGAATTAAATTTAATTTATTTTGTTTCTATAAATGTTGGTCTTTAAAAAATTAAAATGGGGTGTTAGATGAGTGAAAAAAAAAAAGATTATTTCCGTCAAATGTAGATTATGTTTTTTTTGAACTCTCATCTTTGTACAACATATGTTTTGATTTCCACAACAAACTGTGGAATAATCTATTTGTTGTATTCGTTGTGAGAAATTAACAGCGAGTTTACTAGAGTCAATTTACTCCAGAAGTTTTCGATTTATTTTAGTTGAAAGTAAAAATAATTATAATGGAAAATAATTATAATTAAAAGCAAGTTGTGGGATTATTTTTATCAGAGATAAAAATAACTAATTAAAGTAAGAACAATAAAACGGATTTGGAAAACACGCGATTAAGTTTTCGGAATGTAGCAGATAAGACTAAACAAAAGAACTCAGGGGGATATACAAACTGCTAGAGGAAAACATTGCGCACTTGTTACAGTCTTGTTAACAGAAGTGGATACGTAAAGCTATTAAGAGCTATTTGTGGCACAACGGTTTTAAGAGTTGTTCAGCCGAGTTTCGATCGGATTGTAAGTGTTTTTCTAACCCTCTGGAAAAGCTTAGGGGCGAAGACATTACAAGATTGGTGCAGTCTAAGTTTCGAACCTAGTAAAACTTGAAGGAATAAGCCAGACGAGAAAATCAATCATTACATTCGAAAACAAGTAAAATGTCGTTAGGACAAAGCAGTATTCCTGAATTTAGCATTGAAAATGCTGAGGAATGGCCTCTCTATATTATCCAATTGGAAATTTTTTTCAAGTTAAATGGGATAAAAAATAATGAAAAATAGTGGCTGCACTTTTATGTTTAGGAGGACGCAAAGTCATAGAAATTATTAATAAATTATGGGACGGACCGATAACTGATGGAGTACAGTTTGAAGATATAGTTAAAAAAATTAACGGAGTATTTTAGCCCAAAGCCATCTAGACACGTAGCTAGATTAACTCTGAGAAATAGAAAGCAAGCCAGGGAGAAAAAAATTAAAGACTATGATATAGCATTAAAACAGCTGTCAAAAAACTGTGATTATGGCGAATTTTTAGAACAAGCTTTGCTGAATCAATTATTGTGGGGAATGTATGATGAAAGATTGCGACAAACGTTATTAATGGAAAGCAACTTATCATACGAAGTGGCTATTAAAAAAGGAATAGCATATGAAGCAGTAATTGAGCAAGCCATAGCTTTTAGAAACAACTCAGAAGAGACTAGAAAGATGGCAGTTTACAAAACAGTTCAAAGCCAGCAGCTGAAGAATGAAAATATTTATATAAAAAAAATGTTAACAGTGAAATGTTTCTGCTGTGGTAAAACTGACTATGTATCTAAAAATTGTAAATGGAGAAAAGAAAACTGTTTTAACTGTGGATTTAAAGGACATTTATCAGCTGTATGCAAAAAACCACAACAAAACAAATGTAATCCAGGCACAGATGATACAACATATACCATTGGCTATGTATCAACTAAGGGACAAAGCATGGTCATGAGAGATAGGATTTTTTTGCAAAGACAAAGACAGATCACTAAACTACAAGAATTGGAGTCACGTAACCAAAAATTAGCTGCCATGCTTGAGAAAAAGACGCAATCGGAGCTACAACTCAACTTGCAATTTAAAGAACTATCAAAAGAAGTGCACAAATTAAAACTGGATGTTTATGAATTAAATAAATTAAAAGAAGAACTTAAACAA
The DNA here is from genome assembly GCA_028023455.1 of Epiperipatus broadwayi. Classification (NCBI taxonomy): domain Eukaryota; kingdom Metazoa; phylum Onychophora; class Udeonychophora; order Euonychophora; family Peripatidae; genus Epiperipatus; species Epiperipatus broadwayi. The sequence goes on from JAQFVV010000045.1 coordinate 3,084,317, forward strand.
CAAAATTCACAATTTAGTAAAAAATTACAAAGCAAATTTTCAGAATGTCAGATTTTGGAAAGATCGAACGAAGATTTAAAAAGCGAACTCGCAATGTCAAAATTATCCGAACAGGTAGAGAGTTGGCAGCAATATGAAATGGAACTACAGGAAAAGATGTCCAAAAGTGAAAATGAAATTGACACGTTCGAAAAATTTTTAGAACAGAAATCTTTAGACAGTGAGCGGCCAAATATAAAAACCACAGAACAGGAAAAAACCCAGAGTCTCTCCAAGCGAGAGAAAAAAGCACTCAAGGCGGTGAGAAAAAAGAAGAGTTCACACAATTTTCAAGGTTATATTGATTAATAGGAAAAATCAAGTTTTCTCCAAGCTGAAAAAGGAAACTGTGCATATTGGATGATTATGTGTAACGTAAATAAACTCTAACTTCTGGAGTGAGGGGAGGAAGTGTTGTATTCGTTGTGAGAAATTAACAGCGAGTTTACTAGAGATAATTTACTCCAGAAGTTTTCGATTTATTTTAGTTGAAAGTAAAAATAATTATAATGGAAAATAATTATAATTAAAAGCAAGTTGTGGGATTATTTTTATCAGAGATAAAAATAATTAATTAAAGTAAGAACTATAAAACAGATTTGGAAAACACGCGATTAAGTTTTCGAAATGTAGCAGATAAGACTAAACAAAAGAACTCAGGGGGATATATAAACTGCTAGAGGAAAACATCACGCACTTGTTACAGTCTTGTTAACAGAAGTGGATACGTAAAGCTATTAAGAGCTATTTGCGGCACAACGGTTTTAAGAGTTGTTCAGCCGAGTTTCGATCGGATTGTAAGTGTTTTTCTACCCCTCTGGAAAAGCTTAGGGGCGAAGACATTACACTATTTATGTAAGATGAAAACTACTTTCCACCTAAAATAAAAAAAATGTTTCAACTATCTCAATGACCTTTTTCAGAGAAGAAAAGTTTCTGTATTTTGCTGTCATTTTGAGAAATTATAATTATAAATAAAAACTGCAAAATGTAAAACTAATATGTAGTATCTTTTTTTGGAATAGAGATGAGGAAAAGAAAAATCTGTATTTGTATTTACAAAAAATTAAATATTAAAAAAATGAAAAAAAATCAGATATAAAACTGTTTTTACAAATAATTACATTTTAAAAAAATGAAAAAAATCAGATATAAAAATGTTTATCAAACACACATATCAGTATTATAGATATATCTACATATATAAAAAAGGACAAAACAGTAATTAATAATTGTGCTGAAAAAAAAAGTCTGTTTAAGCCAAGAAAAGTGAATGCTTTTGGGTTTAAGAGACCTTTCCTTAGTATGTGCTCATGGCCATTTTGAATTATAAGAACCACCCAAAAAAACATGCTGACATATCCAAACGATAAATGATATTGATTATCAACGCATGGTTTTAAAAAATGGTGGTTAATTAGGATTTTTATTTTTTAATACTTGACAAAATATTGTTGAAAATCACAACTTTTATTTTTTAGAAGTAGAAAACATAAATTGCCTTTTATTCTTTTAACTTTAAATATTGTTGCAAATGACAACTTTTATTTTTATCATAATCATCATCATTATCAACCATTATCAATCCACTGCAGGATGAAGGTCTCTCCAAGTTTAATCCATCTTCTCCGATCTTTAGCTTCTCTTCTCCACATCACCCCTACACATTTTCTTATTTCATCCATCCATCTTACATGTGGTCCCCTTCTGGGTCTTTTACAATCTCTTGGAATCCAGTTTAAAATTTCAATTGTCCATCTATTATCATCTCTTCTAGCAATATGTCCAGCCCAACTCCACTTCAATCTTTTAATTTTTTCAATGAGGTCAGTAACACCTGTTTGTTCTCTTACCCATACATTGCGTTTTCGATCTCTTCTTGTTACTCCCAACATACATCTCTCCATACTTCTTTGAGTGGTCTGAAGTCTCTGTATTGATCTTCTATTAAGTGTCCAAGTCTCAGATCCATAAGTAAGAACTGGTAAAACACATTTGTTAAAAACCTTTCTTTTCAAACACATAGGCATATTTCCTTTTAATATCAAGTTATTTCTACCAAAAGCACTCCAACCAAGTTTAATTCTATGATTAATTTCCTCTATTATGTTTCCATCTGTATTAATAATCTGACCAAGGTATTTGTAACTCTTAACTTCTTCTAATTCATCATAATCAATCTTTATTTTCATATTTTGAGCAAATCGATTAAACATTACTTTAGTCTTTTTAACATTTATCTTTAGTCCTACTTTCCTACTTTCATCTGATAACTCCTGCAACATTTCCTGCAGCTCTGAAGCATTATTTGCAAAAACAACTACATCATCTGCGAAATCTAAATGACTTAAATAATCTCCATTTACTTTCACTCCTTTAGTTTCCCATTTTAATCCACAAAATACTTCTTGCAGCACTGCTGTAAAAAGTTTTGGAGATATGGAGTCACCTTGTCTTACACCTTTCTCAATGTTGACTTTCCCAGTATCATTATGTAATCTAATTGTTGCTGTTGCATTTTTATAAATATTCTTTAAAATATGACAATATCCTGGATCTATACCTTGATGATCCAATGCTTTAATCACTGAAGAAATGTTTATAGAATCAAATGCCTTTTCATAATCTACAAATCAAAACATAATGACAACTCATATTCATTTGTCCTTTCTATAACTTCTCTCAATACTTGGATATGATCTACTGTACTAAAACCACTTTTAAATCCAGCTTGTTCTCTTGGTTGGTGGAAATCCAATGTTCTCTGTAGGCGAGTTGTAATTATCTTGGTAAAAATTTTATATAAAACTGATAAAAGGCTGATAGGTCTGTAATTTCTAATATCTTCTTTATCACCTTTTTTAAATATTAATATTATTACTGCATTCTTCCAATCATCAGGTACATCTTTATCATTTAGACATTTGGTATATAACTTTGCTAATATTTTTTCTGTTTCTTCACCTGCTTCTTTTAATATATCAATTATAATTCCATCATTACCTGGAGCCTTTCCTTTTTTCATACATTTAATTGCATTTCTCACTTCTTCATTTAAAATTCTGGGCAATTCGGAAGATATAATAGATATAGGAGGTACTTGTTCTTTATTATTATATAATTCTTGATAAAAATCTTCTACCAATTTCATAATGTCATCCCTCTTTTTAGTAATAATTCCATCTTTTTTCCTTATTGCAGATATAAATTTCCTACCAATACCAAAATGTTGTTTTACATTCTTGAGACTTTTATTTTCTTCTACAGCTTTTCTTGCTAGTTCACAGTTATACTTTCTTATATCATTTTCAACTCTTTTCCGCACCATTTTACAAAATTCGAGATATTCAATTCTTTTTAATGCATCATTCTTGCATATCTTCATATTCCTTCTTTTCTTCATAAGTTCTCTAGTCTCAGTAGAAATTTTATTAGTCAATTGCTGCTTTTTTCTACCAGCTATCTTTGTTGCAGTTTTAAAAGTGTATCAGTTATTTTCATATTAATTTCATTCAAATCTGAATCATGTTCAAAATCTACTAATACTTGAAACCGATTTGTAAGTTCTAATTTAAATTCATTAGAATGTTTCTGAAGATTAGGAATATCAACTGTAAATATAGTTTTTCTTAATAATTTTTGTCTCTCTAGTTTTACATTAACATGTATCTTACCCCTTACTAATCGATGATCACTTCCTGTGTTAAATTTATTAAGAACATTACAATCTTGAAATATGTATTTCCTGTTAGTCAAAATATAATCCAATTCTGCTGTACCTTCATTTGGATGCTTCCATGTCCATTTCCTTCTAACATTTTTCTCAAAAAAAGAATTCATAATATAAAGTTTTTCCTTCTCTGCAAACTCCACAAGTCTATGTCCTCTCTCATTTCTATTACCATAACCAAAATTACCTACAACACTTTCATCTTTCATTTGTTTACCAATTCTAGCATTAAAATCTCCCATAACAATTTTAAAATGTTGTTTACTCTGATCAAAAGCCTTTTGTACATCCATATAAAAATCTTCCGACTACTTCATCACTATGAGAACTTGTTGGGCATAAACCTGAATTATCTGCATTTGATATCTGCTATTAAGTTGTATAACTAATCTTGCCACTCTGTCTGATACACCATCAATCTCCACAATATTGTTCTTCCACTTTTTATTTATAATGAATCCTACTCCACTTGTATTTCCAATATTTGTGCCTTTATAATAGAGCATATGTCCACTTTTTAAATCAATTGTCTCTTCACCTTTTCTTCTAACTTCACAAAGTCCAATAATATCCCATTTAATATAAGAGAGTTCTTCTTCTAATTCTTGCAATCTTCCTTCACTTGAAAGTGATCTGCAGTTGTAAGTACCTAAATAAAAAGTCATCATCAAATGGCAGCCTGGGTCCGCCTCCAGGATATTCTTAGCACCCTCCGCCTTCGGCCACCAACCGCTGCCTTGGTTGGTGACTTTACAGCCTCCTGGGATTAAGGGCCATGCTTTATTTTTGTCTGTCATAATTGTATAATTGGGAAAAATCTTTATCATTTACACAAACATTCATTCTGCCTTATCAGGCACTGAGAAGAAAGACCATGGTGTTTCTTGATCTTAAACTCAGAGGTAAAAAGCCAATAAACTCACCACGCTGGCTAATGCGTGTTGGTGAGCAGCCCATCCATGTTCGTATACTATATGAACTTTTATTAATATATATTGTTGAAAATCAATACTTTTATTTTTTAAATATTGGTGAAATTTAGATTTTTTATTTTTTAAATATTGATGAAATCCAAATTTTTTATTTTTTAGATATTGATGAAATGTAGTTTTTTTTATATTTTTTTAAACATTGATGCAAATTAGGATTTTTATTTTTAAATACTCGATGACAATTGCGAAATTTGCATTTTGATTTTTTAATTAATTAATGTTGAAATTTGTGATTTTGTAACCACTTTTTTTGAAATCACATGTTGATAATCGATGTCATTTATCACTTGAATGTGTCAGCATGGTTTTTGGGCCATTCTTAAAATGGCTACAAGCATGTACTAAATCAATACCCAAAACTCTAGTTAAAATTATTATATTTTTGTAAAGATTTGTGCTTTTTTCTTCTTTTTTTAAACTGTCATAGCATCGGCTGGGACATGAACCCGCAACCCGGGCAGCTGCCTGCAAGTGCAAGGCAGTCACACTGACCTCTCGACCACAAATGCAAGACACTTTTTTCTTCTTCTTTAGGCATTTCTGGTGGTATCACAAAAATGGAACTTTTTAGATTCTTGACTGCTGAATTTAAAGAAGTACTTTAACCAACTGGAACATTGCTTGGAAAATGATAATTAGTAGAAATTTAATATATACATCTATGATTTTAATATTTATTTATTTCCGAGGCAAAGTTAATATAAAGTTTTCAAACATCATAAAATGTCACATTGGATTGACTTAAGAGGTAACTTAAGATCTATACTAATTTCTGGTGCATTGCTAATAGTTGGCCATATTTGGAAAAGTTTAAGTGAAGTTTGATTTTTTCCTAAGATTAAAAAAAAAACTTAACAATTTTAAAATTAAGAAGATTGAATATCTCAACATATAATTACAAGTGAACACATGGCTTATTACATGGGAGATCATTTTAAGCTCTGTAGAAGACTGAATTGGGGTTTGATCCAGACATAGAAACTCTTAGGTCTATCACTCTAGAACTGCATATTATCAGCATGGAGTCATGCATGAGTTAGTCCAGCATTAGAGCATATGAGATGGAATTGGGAAGTTCCACGATCAATTCTGGTGCTGGCAGGTCTGACACTAGAACTTATTAGGTACTCCTGAGCAATAAAGCCTTTAGCCTTTTTTGATCAGCATAGAGAATATGTTAATTTATTTATAAGCTAGACAAAAGTTATGTCTTGTTGTTTTTGAATCAATCTAGGATACATATCTATGAAAAAAAATTGAATGGCTTTATTGTTTGAGAATTCATTATCAGATATGTCAGAATTGGAATCTATCTGAAAAATCGTATGCTTCAGTAATTGACACTGTATCACTACATTGTCAGACCCTAGTGCCAAAACCATATATTAACCCGCATTAGAACAGTATGGAAAAAACTTCAATGGTGCCTCAGTTGATGCATTTCATTTTTCTATCACAGTAATTTAGGAGGTTTAAATTTAAAAGTAGAGTTTTTAAAAGTGCATAATAAATAACATATTAATAGCATAATAATTCAAAAGCAGTATCTAATTAATTCTGCATAACGATTTAATTGATCAAACCATGTAATTGATTTCCCTGTAGTTTAGCTAATTTATTGATCATTTTCAGTGAGTAAATAATCAGATGGTTTTGTTGCTCAGGGATTCATAAGAATTTTGAATGCTGGAAGTATCAAAGCTGGAGTCAATACAAGAACCATATGCTCCAGAGTCTGTTACATTACCACTGCACTAAACCACACAGGACTATGTGCTATACTAATGTATTTCAAAAAGCAAAGATAAACTTTTGTTTGATTTTGTTTCTAAATAAATACTTAATGTTTAACTAAGTTGATGAAGATAGTTTAACATGTAATGGTCACTGTGAAGATCATTGGACAATTGGGAAGTTTAAGTGACACCATTGAGCTTCAATCCAGGCAACTTACTCTTGGGTCCACCATTCCACTGTTGCACTTTATTACCATGTCAGACCATGACAATCCATTTATAAAAGATATATAAATAATAATAAATACTTTTTATTTGTCATTCTTTAGACTAAAGGTTATCAACTTAATGAATATTTCTGTAGTACAGTTTTCACTACACCATTTTTACACAAGCTGGGCACTAGTTTCTATCTACTTTTAATACTTTGTGGAGATGTATAATCATAAACATATGTCTAAAGATGTGAAGAATATGTGATCCCCAAGATGCACATTTTGTGCAGAACCAGCCCTCATCACTTCATCCAGATCATAATTTCTTACACATATCTTTACTAGTGTACATAATTTTTAATTACTCATTTCTTAGACTAGAGATTATCCACTTGAATTATTTCTGTAGGTTAATTTTCACTACACCACTCTCATGCACATGGTCCACAACAGAAATATATTTAGTTAAGACGAATGACTAATAAAAATTATTAATATACTTCTATTAAATGGTTGGTATCAAAGCTGTGAGGGCAATAAGTGTGAACCATTTTCACACAAGCTTGGGACTAGTTTTTATCCACTTTAAAACTTTGTGGAGAGCTGTAATCATAAACATATGATCAAAGACATGAAGAAGATACATGATTCCCAAAATTCCCATTTTGTGCTGAACAAACTCTCATCACTTGGCCCAGATCACAATCTCTTACATATATCTTTATCATTATTCTTAATTTTTATTAGTCATTCCTTACACTAGAGATTATCCATTTAATTATTTATGCAGGTTCATTTTTACTACAGCACCCTCATGCATGATCCATAACAGAAATATTATTAATTAAGCAGAATGACTAATAAAAGATTAATATATTCCATGAAATGGTTTATGTCAATGTTGTGATGGCAGTAAGTATCACATCAATTAAATTGTAGTAACTGATTCACCATTATCAATCCACTGCAGGATGAAGGTCTCTCCAAGTTCAATCCATCTTTTCCTATCTTTAGCTTCTCTTCTCCATATCACCCCTGCACACTTTCTTATTTCATCCATCCATCTCACATGTGGTCTCTTTCTGGGTCTTTTACAATCTCTTGGAATCCAGTTTAAAATTTCAATTGTCCATCTATTATCATCTTTTCTAGCAATATGTCCAGCCCAACTCCACTTGTCTTTTAATTTTTTCAATGAAGTCAGTAACACCTGTTTGTTCTCTTCCTCATATATTGCGTTTTCGATCTCTTCTTGTTATTCCCAACATGCATCTCTCCATACTTCTTTGAGTGGTCTGAAGTCTCTGTATTGCTCTTCTATTAAATGTCCAAGTCTCAGATCCATAAGTAAGAACTGCCAAAACACATTTATTAAAAACCTTCCTTTTCAAAAACATAGGCATATTTCCTTTTAGTATCAAATTATTTCTACCAAAAGCACTCCAATCAAGTTTAATTCTATGATTAATTTCATCCATTATGATTATTTATATATATACATTAAACACTGATAGAAATATTGTTTGAGAATGTGATCTGGGTCAACTGATAAGTGCTGATTCAGCACAAAACGTATATCTTGGGGATCATATATTTTTTTCACATGTCTTTGATCATATGTTTACGATTACGCCCCTCCACGATGTCTTAGAAGCGGATAGAAACTAGGCCATACCCTACGTGAGAGTGGTGTCGTAAAAATTCCACTACAGAAATACTATTCAGTAAATATATAAATTATGTCTCGTTATTCAATCGAAAATCATATCCTATTAAAATAAATAAATAAACGACCGGCTTGATTGTTTGGAATTCAATTAGGTTGCCGGAAATGCCATCACTAGAGGCCGATAACTTTATGCCGCACAATCTGATTCTTTATAAGTACACTAAACTACGGGGGGGGGGGGGCAGATTCTACAGTCAAAACCATCTCTCAACCTACGTTAGATCTACGAGGAAAAATGTCAATCACATTCCAATTGATAGGTTTTTTTTTAATCTGAGTAATTTAAAAAGCTGCATTTCAAACATACAGTTTTTAAAAGTGCATAATAAATAAAATATTAATAGCATAATAACTCAAAAATAATATCTAATTAACTCTGCATATTGAATTAATTGATCAATCCATGTAATTAACTTATCCGTAATTTAACTAATTGATTGACAGTTTTCGGTGAATTGAATCAATTAAACAGTCTAGATTTAGAATTAGAAATAAATTACACATTTGTTGTAAATAGTCGGAATAATTTGTCATTCTGTACTTAAAGTTGACAGACAAGAAACTCTAACTATTGCTCACAAGGTTCTATTTTTGAAAGAAAAAAACTATGACATTTTTCAATGATTTCAGGTATTAATGACGGCCTTTGAACGGTAACAGCTTTTTATAGACGTTCGTTGTAATTATTAGTCAAAAAAAAACAAAAAAACATGTGAAATAAAAAAGCAGAGATTTAAAATTTAATCTCTACCTGACAATTTTAACTAGTTCATATTAAATGTCAGATATTTTCACCTCGAACATGATTTAGAATGTATGTTACGCACACGCATATACACTGAGCGCGAACAACCATTATACCTCATAAGGATTTTAGGGCGCAACAGTAGCGTAACTGGTTGCTTTGTCTCAATCCTGGGTTTGAAACTGGGTCAAGTAAACTTGATTAGACAATATTTCTTTTCCGATAAACAGCAACCCAACTAACCATCCACTATTGATTAGTAATTGGATATTCTTACTGTTAAGATAAAACAAGAATGACAAACTATTCAAATTCTGATTATGTGATAATTGACAAGACTGATAGGAAATGCTGTCTTTTTTTAATCCTTCTAGAAATAAATATAGGGGATTTGAATCCAGACATTCAAACTCTCTTCAGTCATGCACTCCATCCCATACAACAGATACACACGACCATGGACATGTAAAAAGATACATTATTTCCAATATATATATTTCGAGATGAAGTCTGGGTCCAAATTCCCTATAATTACATCTAATTAAAGCATATATACTATGCTTGTATTTAAATCCTAAAAGTAACTACAGAATAGTCTTAGCCCTGGAGTGAGCAATTTAAAGATTGCTTTACTTTTACATTTATCTGGGCACACATTAAATTAAATTTTATAATCTGTTGTTGTTGTTGTTATTATTATTATTATTATTATTATTATTATTATTATTGTTGTTGTTGTTATTATTATTACTACTACTAATACTACTACTACTATAATAATAACAATAAGAATATTAATCTGTAATTGGCCTTGGGCTGTAGTTATGTACATCAAATAAAGAAGTGAATTGAATTATTATTATTATGATGGTGATTATTATTATGATTATTATTAGTAATTGTATTATTATTATTATTATTATTATTATTATTATTATTATTATTATTATTATTATTATTATTATTATTATTATTATTATTATTATTATTATTATTATTATTATTATTATTATTATTATTATTATTATTATTATTATTGTTGTCATTCTTGTTATTATTGTTAGAGAAAATTATTTATTATAAAATCATACATCAATTGAAAAATATCTTTTTAGCATCCATACATGGATTTATCCCTGAATGCTCCATAGAAACAAATTTATTACATATTTCAGATCCTATATCACAAGATATAGATCTTAGCTATCAACTTGATGTCATTTACTTTGATTTCTCTAAAGCTTTTGATAGAGTAGATCATGGGACTCATTATTGAAAGTAAACACAATGATATTATCCAGCAAGCTCCTAAAACTTTTAAATTCATTTCTTACAGATAGAAAAAAACTACATGCATGTTAATAAACAATCTTCAATGATAGCTTCTTATAAATGTGGAATTCTATAGTGAAGTATTCTTAATCCTATTTTCTGTCATCTATACATCTGATTTATCATCTATGACAAATGAGAAAAATGTTCTATGTATGTATATGATATTAAAATCTTTGTAGAATACAGAAATGCAAATAATCTTAAAATACTGCTCTGTTATGTTAATAATTTTGGTAAATGGTAGAAAGCTAATAACATAAAAATTAACATAAATAAATGTAATGTAATATCTTAGACCATGAAAATTATGATTAATATTGCTTCTTATATTAAGGGGCAGTAGAATACCTCATCATAATATATAGAAAGATTTGTGAATTACTTTTACCAATAATTTTTCTTTTAATAATCACATTCAGATAACAATAAATAAAACCTATAAAATAATGGGTATAAACTCAAGGTTAAATATTACTCAAATTAGAAATTTAAATCTCTGATATCAGTCCTACACTATGGATTTGGATTTAAAATATGGAATAATTAGAATTATTGAACTATAAACAACCTTAAAAAAATTAAAGATAAATATTATAAATATATTCATGACAATACATACTTAAAAATAAAAACAATAGTATGTACAATAGAAGACTAATAATAAGAATGTCAAACTCTTCATATAGTAGTGTCACCAAATGTAAGTCTTTATAATCAATGGATGCAGGAAGATTTGAGCATAAAATCCTTATCTAGTGCTTTCTCATCCAAAATCCCCATACAATTAGCTTGTGGCTTTCATCCATGACAAGCCTTGGATTGAAAATCCTGCACCTAGATTTTAGGATCTAATGAAACTCTCCAGCAGCCACCTTGATCTAATGCAACCCTCCAGCAGCCACCTTCTACTATGTGGTTGTTAATTATAAAGCTAGGAGCTCAAGATAAAAACACCACAATGTTTTGAACCCAAACTCATTTGCTTATATAGTGAAGTAAGATCTGAACTCAGTTCAGATTCTATATGCTTTGGTATCTTTGTTTTTTCAGAAACACCAGTCACTGTTATTCTATGGGCATGGTAGTAATAAAACCATCAAAATGACACGTGATGACCCTTTCATATGCTTATGCATGCTGTTAGTAAGAGTACCAAATTCTTCATACAGTAGTTTCACCAAGTGAAGCTTTCATAATCAATGAATGCAGTAAGGTTTGTGCATAAAATTCCTATTTAGTGTCCACTCATCCAACATCATTAAATTATTTTCTAGCTTGTGGATTTTATTATTAAAGAGCTTTGGATGTGAGAGCATTGTACTGAGATCTTAGAATTTAATGCAACCCTCTAGCAACCATCTTTTATCTATTAGGTTAACTATAAAGGTAGAATCTCAAGATGGAAACACTGGTTCCAACCCAAGCTCATTCACTTGTACAGTCATATAGATCTGAATTTAGTTCAAACATCTATACATTTTAGTCTTTTGGTTGCATTAGATCCTAAAATCTAGGTGCAGTGCTCTGAAGTTAAAGACTCCTAACTGATGAAAGCCTCAAGCTAGACACTAGTCTGAGATGTTGGATGAGTAGACATTAGATAAGAATTTTATGCACAACCCATTGATTACAAAGGCTTGCATGTAGTAGCACTACTGTAATGATGATCATGTGATGTTTTGATGGTTTTATAACTCCTATCCTGCTCATAGAATGATGGTGACTGTACTTTTGAAAAACCAAAGACACCAAAGCATATAGGCACTGAACTGGATTCAGATCTATATGAATGTCCAAGTGAATGGACTTGGGTTGGAAACATTATGGTATTTTCATCTTGGGCTCCTAGCTTTGCTTGGAGGTTGCATTAGATACTAAGATGTAGGTGCAATATTCTCAAATCCAAGGTTCCTCATGGATGAAAGTCACAAGCTAGAAACTAGTCTGGGAATGTTGGATGAGTAGGCACTAGATAGAGATTTTATGCACAAACATTCTGCATCCATTGATTATGAAGTTCTGCACTTGGTGGTACTACTATAAGGAGAGTTTGGTATTCCTAATAGCATGTGTAAGCATAAGAAATGATCAACCATGTGATGAGAAGACTAATAGCAGATATGATGTTTTTATCTAAATTAATAATTGGCAAAATATCATCAGAATATATGACAAATAAGATTTCCCTCAGAATTCCATCTTTTAAATTCAGAAGTAAGATTTATTTTTTTTACATATATTAAGAAGGTGACTTTTCCCCTATTTATAGATTACAAATGGAGGGAATATAACAATTGATTCATATTAGACAATATATAAAGGTGGATTTTTATCTTTATTGTTTAAAGGAGGTTGCCTTGACAACAGATTGAGATTGTTAATTGCTATTAATTTTGGTATTGTTTAAGTGCTCATTGTTTTTCTGTATTTTTGCTATATATATATAAAGCAAAAAATAATAATAGGGAAATTGTAAGAGAATTGTCAATTATTTTAGTAATTAATTAACTGGAGAAATAATGAACGAACAATGGATATTCAGAAATCAAAAATAAATGAATATAAAGAAATGAAACTAATGTGAAAGATTTTCTTTTAAGAACAAAAGAAATGAATTAAGTAGCACCAATTAAAAACTGAAAGAGACAACTACATGACAGCAAGAGAACAATCGAAGCCCAATGCGCTATTTCTACTACATGAATTACTAGTTACATTTGTTAACAATCAGATTCTGAGAATGAACTAGAAATGCATGGTGGAACTCTCTGGAATTGATTCACAGTGCAGAAGCTGAAAGGTCATGGAGTGAGTCATTGTAAGGCCTAAGGATTCATTACACATATTATTATTTAATAAGTCTTCAGTTACATATAAATATTTAAAGAGATTAATTACTATGCTATATAGTTATCACTTGTACAGAATTGTAATTATTACATTATTAAACTAATATTGTTAATTCTAGCTGATGTCTAGTTTATGCTAATTAAGGCATGTCTAATGTAAGAGGATTTCAGTCATGATGAATAACCAATTGTTCAAATATTGACTTAACAGTTTTTATTATGTTTTATGCAAATATTTTTTAAGCTAATCAATGAAATAAATTGTTAATCATAGCCATATTTTACCATTATTTGTTATAAATTCTGATCATAACTCCCAATTACATTATTGTCACCCATTGCTTTCAACATTAACGTAAAATGCTTTAATATGTTAAACATTTTCAAAGTGCATGTGATTTTTCAGTTGCATCAAAATTTTAATTTACCTATCAAATAAAAATTGGTAATTTGCATGATTTTGGCTACATATTCTATCTTATTTAATACTATTGAAAAATATAAAAAATCTTTTACTATTTGTTTAGGTTGATGTTTTATATCCATTGCAAATTCTGCAATCGTTGTTGATTATCCATACATGTTCTAAATTAAAATACAGATTTGTTTGCAATTTCACTAACAGTAAAATGGCTTCCTTCTTTTGCAATTATTTGAAACTTCATTATAAGTTAAACAAAATTTAAAATTTTATTACTAAAACATTTTATTTATTGCTTATTCTTAATTATGGTTAATAATTCTTCTAAATGTTTTTCTTTTACATAATATCTTGTGGTTAAGACCTGTAGAGGTCTCTATCTTCACATTTTCATGCACACACTCTTGAGGTTTTACGGCCTTAGTAAATATAATATCTTGAAATGGATCATCTCTCACGATATATTTTATATTACTATATGACTAAAATTTAAAAGTTTGAATTTAGCAGTTAAGATTTGGAAGTATACATAGAAAGTAGGTATAAAAATATGTTAAAAAATAATATTATAGGTTAAAAAAATTATACATAGTGAATGTTAATATAGTGATTAATAATGTAAAGTATAAAAAATATAAAGTTAGAGTTAAATATTTACAAGATTATAAAATAAAAAAAATGAAATAAAAATAATATATATATAGGATTATAGGAAGTATTAATTGATAAGTATAGAATATAAAAAAGAGTAAAATGTATAATATATAAAAAGATAATTAAATAATGATCATAAGATGTATATATATAAAATGTAAAGTTATATATTCTGGTATATATATTCATATATTTGTATTATGTTTGTTATACTTCTGAAGAAGATTGCTGGGGCAATCAAAACTGTCATATTACTCTATTAAAAAAAGCATTGTAAAAGTAATAAAGAACATAGATGATATTAATATTACATGGATCTGGCAATGCAATAGGAAAGATAAAGTTATAATACTTCATAAAAAGTTCATTACATGTGAGACAATTTACATTTTGTTATTGTTGTTATAACTAAAATAGTTTAGCAGCCAGAGTTCATTAAATATTCAACCAATCAACATTTAGTTTTTATTTTCAGCAACATAGAGATTGTAAATTTTAAACTTTAATTATTACAATAATAAACTCTAAAGGAAAATCTTTTCCGTTGCAATGTTATTCAATTTTAAATATCCAAATATGAAAGCTATAAGGTTTTATTTAAGTAGCTTACCATGTTTTATTCAAAATGACAAAAATCACATATGAGAAACTGAATAAAGACATTTATTTTATGTGAAGATTAAAAACATGTTTTCTCTTTAAATTTAATGTTTGAATTTCGCAAACTCAAAGTAAAATTCACAAACATTGAATCAATAAATTGAGGATTTTTACAATTTGATGAGAATTCATTTCTTAAAATGTTGATGAACTATAAGCAATTATAAACCGTTTATGTTATTATTGGGCCATTATTTGATCTATTGAAGAACAATAGAAGTTAATTTGTAACATATAAATAAAAATAAAAAAATTTTGTTTATGATAATGTTAACTTGTTATAGTATTTTCATTAAAAATTTGAAATATGTTACAAAATTTAAAAAACATATACTGAGAATATTTATAATATTTTTTGATATTATTCAATTATTTAATGTCTTACTGTATTTACATATATAAAATTTCTTTAAATCATTAAACACCACATGACTACCATTACCTAAGCTTACATAAACTGTTAAAATAATGATGTGATGTGATATGGCTATTCCTTTCTCAAAGTCAGGAAGCTCTTGGCCAATATGTCCCTTAAAACCTGTTAGCTACCTTACTTTCCCATTCCATTTCCCACTCTAAATTTTTCTCACATTCTTCTCTATCCTTCTCTATTCCATTTTCACAACATCATCTTTGTCTACACCATAGCCTTTATATCTAGATCCCCCTTATCTTTTTCCAAACCTAGCATAAAAACCAAGAACCCACTTTCTGTATAACCACTTTGCTTATATTTATTCTCCCACAATTTCAATATTTGTACTCTTTCTGCTTGTAAGCATTTACATTCAATTAACATATAGCTAATATTCTCCATGCCTTCCTTACACAAATCACCCACATTTCTCCAATTATGTGTTTATTCCCTGGTTGCTAATGATCCTGTTGGGTCTTAAATATTTTTTTGGAACTCTGACTTATGATTTATTTTTATACAAGATATTCCTGGCCCATGTAAAGGTCATCTTTTTTAATTGGTTTCTTTAACAATTTTTTTTAAAGATTTAATGTATATTAAACAGAAGATTTTAATATTACAGAAATAAATGTGAGACATGTAGCTGTCCTGAAAGGTCATTGTAATTGTTTGCTTTCACTATTATTTTTTGCTTTGTGCAATTACTTGCTTTGAATAAAATTGCTTGTAATCAAATTAAACCTCTAAATTAAAATTTAATTTCTTTTAATATATCTGTTATATTTGGTATGCATATTTGATAGTTTTATGGGCAATTGTTGATGATGGAATTAGCATAAACTATGCGATATCAAACTATTCAACTTTAATTATACCCTAATAAAAACTAAATTTAAATATGGTAGGGTAGCATCTACTTTGTTTCCTTGCAAAATATCACATTTCAAACATGAATCTCGGTACTGTAATCATATTTTCATCACAATTTAAATACTATACCTATTCAGTTCTGTATTGTAATTAAGCATGTGACTGATGTTTTTCAGAGCATTTTTTATTAATGGCAGCATTACTTCCTTCGCATAAATTATGCTTCATAATAAAAATTATTATTAAATATAAAGGCTGGAATTAGTTCCTTTACATAAAATTTTTGTAATACAAATTACCTTCGCATAAAATTTTTGTAATACAAATTACCTTTACATAAAATTTTCGTAATACAAATTACAGTTTAATTAGGTATAGTTATTTATTATTTTTCTCAATGCTGTCAAATTTGTCATTTTTGTAATTTGTTAAAGCAACCAATTAATATAAAGTAAATTAAAATAACCAATTGAACAGCATTATGGACAAACATTCATTCAGGAAACAAGTAAAATAGGAAATTTATATTAGTGAAAATAGGGATCTTATATAGGGGAATGTTTTCAGACTTGGTTGTTCCATGATAGATTTAAATTGTCACTTATACATTTGATGGGCTATAATTTATTTATAGGTTTGATAAATTTTTTTAGAATATACTGCAGGTGGTTTAATATCAATAATTAATTTAAGTCTCAATAAACAGAAATCTTTCTCTAAAAAATAGAAAACAATCCTTTAAATCTGGTATTTTAACTGCAATACTTGCCATAACATTGTGCCATGCAATGGAAGCCATAGTAATCAATGGGTGCATGAAGATTTGTGCATAAAATCCCTAAGTAGCCTATTCATCCATTATTTTTTGGCTGATGGCTTTTATCAATGAGGTATCTTGAATCTGGGAGCACTGCATCTAGATCATAGAGTCTAATGAAAGCCACAAGCTAAAAACCAGTCTGAATATATTGCATGAGTTGGCAATAGATAGGGATTTTATACACAAATCACTACTGTATGTAGAATTTTCTACTGTATTAACAGCTTGTGTAAGCATAAGAAATAGTTATCATGTGATGTTTTGGTAGTATTTTAAACTTAAATAAGCTTTTAAACAGACGTTTTAAATACATTTTTAATTATCAACTACAAGTAACTATTCTGTAGATAAAGTTTGGTTCAATCAAGAGCTGCTGTGTTATCAATTGTCTCTTTGCTTTAAATGTAACAAGGGGATTGTCTGTTTGTGCAACTATGTTTTCATCTTTTAATTACATGCACAGACAATTTGGACTCAAATATTTTTTGTTGGTTTTATTCCTTTCTTGCCTCTATTATTTTTTCCTTCAGGAAGTAGAATAATTCTACTACTTTATGAGTGGGTGCAAAAGGTAATGATGAGTACTGATTTTTTTTTTATAATAACATTCCTCTAAGCAGAATGGTTAGCAGTTTTAAGCAGGAGCTTACATTGATAATAATTTGTCCATGTCTTCTTTTTTTATTTAAAGCTTTCATCCCACATTTGGTCTGCAAAAACATTTATCTGGTCCATAAAAATGTGTCAAATCTGTCAACCCTTATTATTTATGAAAGAAACTTTATAAACAGTAAAAAACTCTCCTCACAGAAGTGCTACTTAGCACAAGCTGTAAAATCAATGGATGTAAGAAAATTTGTGCATAAAATCCCTATCTAGTGTTTACTCTTCCAATATCCAAACTGGTTTCTGGTTTATGGCTTTCATCACTGAGAACCCTTGAAGCTGATAGTACTGCACCTAGATTTTAGGATCTAATGCATTTAGACACAGTGCTCTCAGATCCAAAGTTCCTCACTGCTGAAATCCACAAGCTAGAAGCTAAGGCTGGGGATATTGGAATAATGGGCCCTAAATAAAGATTTTATGCACAAGCTTTTTTACATCCAATGAGTATTATGGCTTACACTAGGTGGCATTGCTGTATGAAGAGTTTGTCACTGTACACAAGGTAGGATGAGTGTATTAGAAGAATTGTTATGTGCTATAGTAGCAAAGACTGGGATAGAGGAATAGATGTATTAATAAAAAATAGGGAGCTAGAGAGATGTAGAACTAACATGAAAAATTTAAAAAAGTATAAAAAAATATACAGAAATAAACAGAATATTGGTTGTGGGTTAATTTATGATAATAGTGAGGAAAGTAGTCTATTCTTTAAATAAAGTTGTAAATAATGTTCTGTCTTTAATCTGTCAATTAGACTGGTATTGATACAAGAAAAATGAGTTTTATTTGAAAGTTTATTTAAATGACTGACTTGTGAATTATTACAATGTTTTTAGACTCAGTTGTTTCATGAATGCGTTTATTTACATTACATATCTATTTATAGAAATAATGAAAATTACAGCACACACACACACAAAAGTAACATTTTTTTTTTACATAATAGCTTCTAGGTTTGTTTAAAATATGTGTGTATTATTGTATGGCTATGAAACGTGAACAATGTGGTCATGTAAAAAAATGGAAAGGGTCAATGAGAAAAAAAAAATGATTGAGAACATTAGAGACAGAAAGTGAAACTGAATTGGACATATACTAAAAGTAAAGTTAGTTTCTTGAAGGATGTTTTGGAAGGAATGATGAATGGAAACAAAAAAAAAAGAATGAAGAAGTTTGATCTTGCTGGGTGATATATGAAATGGGAAAAGATTTATGGAATTGAAGATTTGGGCAACAAACACAATAGAATAAAAAATGGATGGCTTATCGGTATGGCTGCTATTTGGACTTATCCATAGAACAGAATATGATTGATTGATTAGTATACAAATATATTTAACTATGTATTCACTTGCTGTACCCATAATTCAATTTGGAAATCTGAGCAAGGTACAATTTGGTAACTTTTTCAGGTTTTAAATATCTTAATTTTTTGGAGATATCTGTTACATAATCAACCTAGTTATTCAAAATTGATTGGATTGAATTTTGTTAAAATATTGTTAATTTTCTGTTTGTTGGTAAGACTGTTTCAATGTCATAATACTTTGGAATGGCTTACTTTTGTCTATTGTTATATTTTATATTAGAAACCAAAGTATTATTAATTGATGATTTTTTATTTTTAATATTTTAAATTCAGAAAATAGCTTTGACAGTAATATCAACATAATAAAACAATTTTTTTCTAGAACATTGTAGTTATTTCTCATAGAAGAAAAATCTTCAGAATCATGTATTGGATGAAATATTCAGTAGCTAAATCATAGTGAGTCATAATATGTTTCTATTCTTTATTAATATCATCTCTGCAGAGCCACTTACACTCTCCAGATACTGACATCTGACATCCAGCTCAAATACTGACATTATTGTATTAATAAAGTTATATAGATGATTTTAAAAAACCAAATGTGCATCCAATGAAAAGTTAACTAATGTCTGGTACTCACTCCAAAGTGCTTGCAATGTCATCTATGATTATCATACAAGGGGGTAATGATTGTAATAGTTTTCTGGCATGTGTACCTGTTGTAGTATATGCTTCTGTTCCTGTATACCTTTTTGTGGGAACCTTTCTGCATCAATCTGCCAAATGACATCTCCATGTGAAATTGCAGTGCTACATATAACATTTTTTTGCAAAGTGTGTTTCATGAATTCATCGATTTTTGTAATGGCTGAAAAGTTGGAACAATGTGAAATTCTGTTTTTTATTAGGATAAATGGCAAGGTAAACAGTTACAATACTCGAAACAGATTATAAGCAAGCTAATCTCAGAAAAAGACAAGTTTATAAATGGTTTAAAAAAGTGTCAAATTCACCACATCCATAAAAAAAAAGGTAAATGAAATCCGATGACAAGACAGCACTGAATTTGTTTTGATGCAAATGGTATTTTTCTCTCAGAATTAATTGGTAATGCTCAGACTCTTATCTGCAAGTTCTGAAACATTTATGCAATGCAGTAAAATGAAAACCTCCCACTTTATGGCAATGCAGTGAAATGGAAACATCCCACTTTGTGGCAAAGCAGTAAAATATGAACATCCAACTTTGTGGCAACGCAGTAAAATGTAAACATCCACACTTTGTGGCCAAGCAGTAAAATGTAAATATCTCACTTTGTGGCAAAAGCAGTAAAGTGCATAAACATTCTACTCTATAGCAAAGCAGTAAAATGTAAACATCCCACTTTGTGGCAAAGCAGTAAAATATAAACTTCCCACTTTATGACAAAGTGAAGAGTGCAAGCTTCACTTCAGTTGTAGAAAGCATTAAGCGTAAAACAATTTTTAATTAAATTTAGCAAACCTCCACTTATCTATCAACCATATTTGCTTTGTGAGACTTTTTTCTTCTTTTGAATGATGAAATGCCTCAAATTTTTTTTGTGGACTTAAAGTTTGGTGGAGAGGGAAACAAGGCAGGTGTTAAAAGGCATCACATTACCTTGCAAGCATTTCTGGACTACTTTAAAAGTAAAAAATACGATTAGATTGATATATTGCATCAAATGGCTAGCAATTTGAAAGTGAATGAATTCATAACACAAATAAACAAACATTTTTTTTAATTATAAAATTCCAGTTACTTAGCAATAAGAGTTGAGCTATTTACCACAGAAATTTTTAAGCATATCCGGATCATAAAATACTGCAAAAATGTGTGTTATTTACCTCAAGTTAAGCAATACTGCTATTGAAACATTTGAAATGATTCAAACTGTATATAACAACACAGTTGTGAGTCCCAAAAACATTTTCAAACACTTGAAAAATATTTTGATGGCAGAGAAAACACTGAAGAAGATCTATTACATTAGAAAACAGACTGTCATATTTCACATCATAACTCATGATCTAAACTCGCTAAAAACTTAAACATTTTATGGTAATAATTAAATTATGTAGCTATTCAATACATATATTGATTTAGCCATGGTGCTGAAGAAGTCTGGAGCTAGAAACAGTCATCTTTTTACTGACATATATTGCTTAATGTATGGCAGATTGATGTAATTGCATGTAATATTCTTATATGTGCCTATAAATAATTACATTAAATATAGAAATGTATATGTATGGATTTTGTTTGTATATAAGCAATAAGTAACAATGCAGCTTATAAATATTTGTAACCAATCATCTTTCAATTTTGAAATGCTCTCCTCCTAATTTGTAACAACATCTTGAAGTTTCACTAATCTCTCACTCTACATGCATGTCACCAAAAAACAAACCACTGACTTTTCACACAAACCAAGGCTTGAAGGCCTGAATATTTTCATGCAAATAGTGGAAGACTCTCTTATTAGATCTAATTACAACCAATTTGTTTTTTGCAGACTAATGTTTCATAAATTGTTCATATACACATATATTTAATCTATTAATCCATCAATATTCGTTTTTTATAACAGATGAGAATAATTAATATTCTCATTATAATGCCCAATGAAATATGGATATGAAAATGTAAGGAATTTATATAGCAGTAACCTACTTTCCATACAGTAGTGCCATCCAGTGTAAGCCATAGTAATTAATGAAATGCAGAAAGAGCCTTGTGGTACAGAAATAGCACATCTACATAACTGCCTATAACAGGGTTTGAATTCAGATTGATTAAAAATCCTTTCAGCAGGCTTAGGGTTTATTTTTAGGCAACTAACTCACGTTCAGCGGATCTAAACATCCAATAACAAGAGATGATTGGATAATAGTTATTCATAACGAGATAAAAGAACAAGAATGTAAAAACTCTCAACCATGGCAATTAGTAAACCAATGTTGCCATCATATTCCCTATTTGACTAAGAGTAGCACTGGAAATATTTTTGCCGTGAAGTGAGATATTTATCTAACAAAAGCCGTTTTATTTATTTATTTGATAATACATTTCTTGATATCTAAGGAATAAAATATTAGCTATTTCGTCATGTTCAAACGCTTCCTTCCACCCTTTATCGACAAATCGGAATCTTCGGTAGATTTGCACAATTAACTGAATAAATACGAAATGTTTATATTTCTAAGCTTTCAGTATTTTGATTAGAAAATTCAATTTGCTTTTATTCAAAGATAAATTTATGGATGGCATCTTTGCAAAATATAGTAAACAAAATATTGACTTACATTTGTTTTGCATCTTAATTTAAAAAAAAAAAAATAATCGTTTTGATTTTATCCGGCTTCTTTGCCAACAATTTATTTTTCACAACTTTCAATATATCATTGTAATTTGACTTTCAAACGCCGGGATGCTATGATAAGAAAAGCTTAGAATTTACGTATTTTAAATTAAGTTACTTTTGGTCTCGTATTTATAACACTGAATGTTGAGTAGAACGGGTATAAGTGTAATCTACGTTTATTTAAAAAAATAAAAAATCAGATATATTAATCTTTAACTGAGGTTTAAAGTTTATATCTGAGTTAGAGATAATATCTAGTTTCGAAAATGATTAGTAATAATCATTAGCGTATTTATCAGAAATGTATGACGTCAAAGTTGTGAGTGGAGGGAGTTTGACAATGGTAAATGAAAATGTAACAATTTACTCTAGATAAATATTTTGCATATAATATATATATATGAGAGATAGTGGCCTGGGTTAACTGATGAGTGCTGGTTCAGCACGAAATGCATCTTGGGGGGCATTTGTCTTTTATTATATCTTTATTTATATGAATTTGAAAAGAACGGGAAAGTATGGAGATGTTTATTATATCTACGGGACAGAGAAAGGTGAATAACTCCGTGTGTATAAATTTAAAAAAATCAGATATATTAATCTTTAACTGAGGTTTAAAGTTTATATCTGAGCTAGAGTATCGTTTAAATGTTGATCTTTGGTTTTTTTAAGGGTGGTAGTGGTGGGGGGGGGGGGTTTGTGATGAAATATAATATTCTTTTTTATAAATTTTTTTTATAGGTGGGGTGGGGGCGGTGCCTGGGGGTCTTTTCTTTTTTATTGATTTGAAAAGAACGGGGAAGTTGGAGTGTTTTTATATTACGGGACAGAGAAAGGTGAATAACTAATGTGTATAAATTTAAAAATAGATATATTAATTTTAACTGAGGTTTAAAGTTTATATCTGAGCTAGAGATAATCTCTAGTTTCGAAAATGATTAGTAATAATCATTAGTGTATTTATCTGAAATGGATGGCGTCAAAGCTGTGAGTGGAGGGAGTTTGACAATGGTAAATGAAAATGTAACAATTTACTCTAGATAAATACTTTGCATATAATAAAGCTATATATGAGAGATAGTGACCTGGGCCAACTGATGAGTGCTGGTTCAGCACGAAATGCATCTTGGGGGGCGTTTGTTTTTTATTATATCTTTATTTATATGAATTTGAAAAGAATGGGGAAGTATGGAGATGTTTATTATATCTATAAATATATTCAATTGTACTTGGTGCTTTATGGAGTTGGTATTGTTGGCTATATGATACGCCTCCTTAATCTATCGCTTGGTGTCATTTTTCTCAATGCACGCGATGCTGGCTATGGTGGGCTCTGTGTCCCATTGTATTTTGGGGTTCAATGAATATGGATTAATATTTTGGATTACTTTCTCTTTGTAAAGACCGTAAGTAGATTTTGAAAGCGCTAAGCTTAATTTAAAAGATATAAATTCTAAGCTTTTCACATCACAGCATCCAAACGCTTGAAAGTCAAATTACCATTTGTCTAAGAAAAGTTTATATTTCAGATAATTATATATCTTTTGTGAAATTTTAATACAGTTTTTCTTTTCCTCTATGACTCTGATTATCTGTTTATCATATTAATCATAGCTTTCAATGCCTTGTGCCATTTCGTGCAGAGGTACAGTGTCCCACTCTAGAATTCAAAGACTAACACTCAATTACATTACATCACTTCCGGTGCTCGAAACTGAACGATAAATTATTCAATTCTTTTTCTTTTTATAACTTCAAAGTGAAAAAATAAATTGACTCATTAATAAGCATAGTGTGAACTACTCCCATTCCCTCATCTAATATTGATTGTTAAATACCTTTTTTAGAAAAAATCAAACTTTATCATAATGCTTGGAAATTACCATTAACCTTTATTTTAGGAAAAAATGGAGAAATGATGGTTCCTTATTATGTAAAATTTCCACTGATTGTTTATCTTTGACGAAATAGCCTAGTTGGTTAGAAAGTTTTTTTACATTCACTATTCTCAGATTTAAAGGTTATGTTTAGTTCCCATGCTAGTAACCTCACTGGTCAGACCAACAACACCTGAAGGAGAGTGGAGAATAAAACCACTCAAAATGCTGTATTATATACTAATCTGTGAGCCATTACCAACAGGTGAAGGTATTTGAAAAGTTTAAATAAAGTTTAATTTAAAAAAAAAAAAAAAGACATTTAACACAATTTATTTTAAATGACAGAAATAATACGTCATATTATTACTGCTGAATTAGCATCATTACAAACTTTTAGATGGAAGCTAAATAAATTGCCTTAAATGAAGAATAGATAGATAAATATATAAATAGCAAAGTAAATAAGTAGTTAGATAATGCACATAGGTATGGAGGTAAAATGATAGGTAAGGTGTATCGGTTAGGGATATTGGAAAAGGAAAGCCCATTGAAGAACAAAGATTTTTCTAAGAGTGCTCAAGAAGAATAGCTAAGGAGAAGCTAATATTTTTTAGCCTTGATATTAGTTAAATGATGAGGATTTAAATAGTTTAATATTAATGTTTAATCCACTAGCTATGATCACATTTTTTTATTAGTGGATTGTTGATTCAGAAAAGTTACGCTTTTCATAAGTTAAATAGATTAGAGATTTATATATATAGTCCCTAATATATGAAGAAATGTGCATAAAATGCCTATAGTAATATCTATAAAAGCAGTCGATTACAATCACGTTTTCAATAATAAAAAACTAAGAATAGATTAAAGAGTACATCATTAAGAGATGGAATCAAGCAGCAACGAATGCTAGGATTTCTGCTGACGTCAATAGTTTTTGCACAATTTAAAAAAACACTTGTGATGCACAATTGACAAAAAAATCTATAACTTTTTTCACAAAAAAGCATTTTATTTAAAAAGCACCAGGAAAATGTAATCAATATTTATTCATGATGCATTTCAAGTGAATTTCCTATTCCAGTTACACAGTAAATATTTGAAATATAATATTCATGTTTATAATGTGGTTGATATTTTTTTTTGTAAATAATGTTAAGTTTAAACCACATTGTACTATTGTAATTAAAGGGGATTTGAACCCAGACTTTCAGTCATCCACTCTATCCAATACAACCAATACACATAACCACATACATGTGAAAAAGATATATAATCTCTAATATATGTATTTCATGTTGAACCAGCACTCATCAGTTAGTCTGGATTATCATAACTCATACATATATATATAGCCAGTGCTTGGTTTACATTAAGATAGCAAATGTATACATATTAATGGACATGCCTCAATCCTTTCCAACTCTTCAACCATCCATATCACTGAAAATATGATGAAATGTTCAAAACCCTTGATGGTACCAATAGTATGGTCATACCCCACATTGATCTTAAATCAATCTGACGCCTCATATGTAGCACCTTAATATGTCATCATTATCAACCATTATCAATCCACTGCAGGATGAAGGTCTCTCCAAGTTTAATCCATCTTCTCCGATCATTAGCTTCTCTTCTCCACATCACCCCTACACATTTTCTTATTTCATCCATCCATCTTACATGTGGTCTCCTTCTGGGTCTTTTACAATCTCTTGGAATCCAGTTTAAAATTTCAATTGTCCATCTATTATCATCTCTTTTAGCAATATGTCCAGCCCAACTCCACTTCAATCTTTTAATTTTTTCAATGAGGTCAGTAACACCTGTTTGTTCTCTTACCCATTCATTGTGTTTTCGATCTCTTCTTGTTACTCCCAACATACATCTCTCCATACTTCTTTGAGTGGTCTGAAGTCTCTGTATTGATCTTCTATTAAGTGTCCAAGTCTCAGATCCATAAGTAAGAACTGGTAAAACACATTTGTTAAAAACCTTTCGTTTCAAACACATAGGCATATTTCCTTTTAATATCAAGTTATTTCTACCAAAAGCACTCCAACCAAGTTTAATTCTATGATTAATTTCCTTATTATGTTTCCATCTGTATTAATAATCTGACCAAGGTATTTGTAACTCTTAACTTCTTCTAATTCATCATAATCAATCTTTATTTTCATATTTTGAGCAAATCGATTAAACATTACTTTAGTCTTTTTAACATTTATCTTTAGTCCTACTTTTCTACTTTCATCTGATAACTCCTGCAACATTTCCTGCACTCGAAGCATTATTTGAAAAACAACTAATCATCTGAAATCTAAATGTTAAATAATCTCCATTTATTTCACTCCTTTAGTTTCCCATTTTAATCACAAAATACTTCTTGAGCACTGTTAAAAGTTTTGGAGATATGGAGTCACCTTGTCTTACACCTTTCTCAATGTTGACTTTCCAGTATCATTATGTAATCTAATTGTTGTGTTGATTTTTATAAATATTCTTTAAAATATGACAATATCCTGGATCTATACCTTGATGATCCAATGCTTTAATCATGAAGAAATGTTTATAGAATCAAATGCCTTTTCATAATCTACAAATCCAAAACATAATGGCAACTCATATTCATTTGTCCTTTCTATAACTTCTCTCAATACTGAATATGATCTATGTACTAAAACCACTTTAAATCAGCTTGTTCTCTTGGTTGGTGAAAATCCAAGGTTCTCTGTAGACGAGTTTAATTATCTTGGTAAAAATTTTATATAAAACTGAAAAAGTGATAGGTCTGTAATTTCTAATATCTTCTTTATCACCTTTTTTAAATATTAATATTATACTCATTCTTCCAATCATCTACATCTTTATATTTAGACATTTGTATATAATTTTAATATTTTTCTGTTTCTTCACTGTTTTTAATATATCAATTATAATTCCATCATTACGAGCTTTCTTTTTCATATTTAATTGATTTTATTCTTCATTTAAAATTTGGGAATTGGAAGATTAATAGATATAGAGTTTTTTTATTATATATAATCTTGATAAAATCTTCTAAATTTCTATTATCCTCTTTAGTAATAATTATTTTTTTATATATAAATCCTTAATATGTCCATTTAAATATACAAAGAAGGGATGGCAGATCTAAGTTAAGTATACCCCCTTATACTTGCATTTCAATATTGTACTACTGTATATATCATTCAAAATAATGAATTAAAGTTATATGTCAAATATGTAAAATTTAATAGTGCATGTTTATGACGTCATTGCCAAAGTTTCTTTTGTTAGTTATCTTAATTTCTAAACTATATAATATACGTCATTCGAAATAATGAAACAATTACATAAGATAATTTATTTCGTATATTTAGGAGGAAATGCAGAGTAATATTTGAGATATAGTTAGAAGAATTTCTATATCCAATGTGTTTGAAATAAGTCGTTCTTTAATAAAAGAAGTTGTACATTTAATTTAATAGCGCAAGTTATTTGCATGCGTGTAGTTAAAAAAAAAGCTCGAAGTTCATGCATGCAAATAAATAAAGAATATGGGTAAAATGTGAATATTCATTTAATCTTTAAAAATAACTGATTTATTAAATATATAAAAATTTTCATGTTTAAGATATGGCTCTGTCAATTTATGTTAATGTCGACACTGTATAGTGTGGGTGAGAGAATAAACATGTTACTGACGTCATTGAAGGAATTAAAAAGACTGAAGTGGAGTCGGGCTGCACATATTGCTAGAAAAAATGATAATAGATGGACAGTTGAAATCTTAAACCAGGTTTCAAGAGATTGTAAAAGACCTAGAAAGAGACCACATGTGAGATGGATGGATGAAATAAGAAAGTGTGCTGGGATGATAGGAAGAGAGAGGCTAGAAATCAGAGAAGTTGGATTGAACTCAAAGAGACCATCCTGCAATGGATTGATAAGGATGAAACTGATGATGATGATTTAATATAATTATAAAACTACAGAAGAAAATAAATGGATAAACTATTATTTGATAAAATTGCTTTACTTTTGAAAATAGACAGCAAATGAATATAACCATCGTTATTTAATATCTTTCATCACTCATAATCAACGTATTTTATATACTTTATAAATGAAAAGGTAAGTAATAGTTGGTGTTATATTACTATAACTTAAATTTGGTTAATTAATTGAAACTTCAGGCTCAATATTCCATTTGGATCATTAAATATTATCTAGCCATGTGATTCTTATTATTATTAATATTATTGCCCAGAGTTCTTCTACACCAATAGCCAACATATTCTATATATTTTATAAATGAAAAGATATATATTAGTTGTTATATTATTAGTTTGTTTATTATAATTGTTAGCTCAATCTTCCACTTCTGTCTTTAAATATCATATGACCTGTCAAGCAAATAAGTAAATGAGTGATATTATTATTAAAGTTATTGCTTAAAATTCTTTGGAATCATGAAATCAGTTTTCCAGGAGAACATAAGTTGGTCCCCTATTTATTAGGTTTTTATTATTATTATTATTTAAATACAATTATATTACGTATGGCTGCAGAAAGGAGTTTGCTATTAACTGAAAGGAGACCCTTTGATTTCTCTTGGAGGCCTTAAAGGAACCGAGCAGGGCAAATTCCTAATGTCCACTCCATACGTTTTGTCGTTGCGGCTGTTATTACTATGTGATTATTCATATAATATACGAACATAAATAGGCTGCTCACTAACACATTAGCCAGCGTGGTGAGTTTATTGGCTTTTTACCTCTGAGTTTAAGATCAAGTAACACCATGAGCTTTCTTCTCAGTTGCCTGATAAGGCAGAATGAATGTACGTGTAAATGATAAGCAGGGGTAGTGTGGGGAAGAGAAGCTAAAGATCGGAGAAGACGGATTGAACTTGGAGAGAACTTCATCCTGCAGGGGATTGATAATGGCTGCTGATGCTGATGATATTATGTATACTTTTAAGATAGATGTAATTAAAAGGGATTTGAACTCAGACTTTGATGTGGTCACGTGTATCGACAGATTAAGATGGGATGGATGGCTAAAAGGAGATTGAAAGTCTACTTTTTTTATTCTAAATTTATACAAATCCATGCTTCTCCCCTTCCGTTTAAATATTTTAAACTTCGTCAGCAAGAATTTTAATAAGTTCATAGCCTGACGTATTTTTTTTTAAAATACAGCTTAATATTGATTTTTGAAAGTTTTAATATACTTGAAAAAATATTTTTTTTCTTTTTTTATAATGTAAAGTTTATGTTTCACAGTTAGATGAGTTTAATAGTTGCTTTTTTATAACATATATTAAAATAGAAACGGAAGACATATACTTAAAACTATATATTCTATATCAAAAGGAAACGTATACATCTTCAAAAAATTTGAATTGAAAAAATTCGAATCTTAAAATATTGGGGGGCGGAGGGGCGGGATTTAAAAAAACTACATCCTATGAGAATTATGTTTTTCTCCTACATGCGATTCCTCCTTCTGGTTCAACTTCAGTTACATAAAAAAGTGGATATCTTAAGAGTAATTGTTTTTTTTTAAATGCATGATTTCAATATTATAGTATTTTGGAAAACTGTTTTAAAACTATTACTTAATATACAACTGTGTTATTTATTGCTCAAAACATTTATTACCATCATGCTAAAATTTAATAGTCTTTCACATTTGCTTAAAATGATACATACGACATCATCATCCTCATTAGTAATCAGACATGAAAACATATGGACATTATAACTTTGGGAGGCAATGAAAGTTAGACATGAATTTTAAGATGACCTTATAAACCAATTTATGAACACTAATACATCCTTTAATTTATTTATATGATATCTTCTAAAGTTTTTAACTTGTGTAATAATGAGCTTTTAAAAAAAAAAAAACTGGTATTTTAATTTATAATAAGTATATATATAAATGATGTCACACTAGCTAAAGCTTAAAATCAGCCAATAGAATATCAACAATCTGTTGTCAAGGCAACATTCAGTTTTATATATATTTAAAATATTAAACAATCTTAAACAAAGCTGATAATCAACAATTTAGAAGTAAATATTTATTTACAAATTCAAATCAATTTTTATTGCTTACTAGAACTGTATCAATTTGTCTCCTTTTAATAATCATGTGACAATAATCATGTGACAAACTATTCTATAGCAATGCCAGATAACTGACATCATTCAAATTATGAAAAATACAAACATTAACGAAGATGTTTTGGTAAGATTTCTAGAAGTCATGAAAATGGGTTTGATGTTTTAAATAAATTTTATTTTTAATTTTTTTATTATCACTTTTGTTTTAAGATTGATTAATATTTTAAATTTTATAATGAATACAGCATTATGGGCAATTTTTAAGTTTGAAATTTGACTATCTGAAATGAAATATATATATATATATTAAACTTTTGTTTTAATATATATATAGAGAGAGAGATTTAAAGGACTTGATATATTAGATTTTAGTTCTGCTTTGATAATGATGTGATACATTGAAAACCTAGTTTAGCAATTTTTAAATTTTGATGATATATTAATTAATGATCATCCTCATAACTCATAATAACATTAAAATACTAGCTAAAAAAATCAAATTTTTAACTAAAATTCTCTGCCAACAATGGTGTCATCTTTTTATAAATAGATCTTCTCAAGTAAAATTTAACTATATGCAAAACAAGATATACATACAAAACAAAAAATAACTTTAGAATTCACTTCAAAAGCTGACAACTTTAATATCAAAGGATATCTTCATGAGATTATGGTCTCATATTCAAAAAAAATTATCATCACAGTTTCTTTGATTTTTCTTTTTTATTCATTTTTTTCATAAGAGATAACTTCTCCATTGTCAAATAATATTTTACAATTAGTTCATGAATATATAAGGATCAGTTATGATACATAATTTTAACTCTACTCTTATGAATGTTAAGTCATTCATTAATATTTAATTTACTTTGACCTATATAAATTTTATGACAACTGCAAGGAATCTGGCACAGTTTATAAAATTGTGTTGCAATTGTCATAAAACTTATATAGGTCAAAGTAAAAGAAGTCATGCATTGTCACAAAATGTATATAGGTCAAAGTAAAAGAAGTCATAATGACAATTAAAGTTTGTAAAATCAAAGTTAAAAATAGTTATCACAATTCAGCTTTGTATATTCATAAACTTAGCACATGGCATAAAATATTATTGAATATTATTTAAGATGTCCTTTAATATTAAAGATCATTTGGTTGGTGAAGGTAATTATGGGAAGTCTATTTCTGTTTGTATGTATATATTATTTTGCATCTAGTTGAATTTCACTGAGAAGGTCTATTTGTTGGTAGGTGAACCATGGTCATGAGATAATTTTGGTTAAAATGTATTGTTTTAGCTAGTATTTTAATTAATATATATATGTGTCAACAGATGGCATTCTACCAAAAACACCATCAAGCGCTTGACAGTGTTTTTGGTAGAATGCCATTTGTTGACATAAATACAAGCGTTAGCAAGTTTTTAACTTGTTTTTTGTTTTTCATATATATATATGTGCTCTGCACACAGATAATAAAGCTATTATACGTAAGTAAAATGATCAAAAGTTACTGCCAAGCGCTTTTAGGACAGTTTGTGAAGTAAAGCCTTAACTAGTATTCTAATGTTAACGGATTTTCTATTTTAAATTATTTTATATTAACTTTCCCCATTGGCATTTCTATCAGTAAGTCTGTGTTTTTAAACTAACAATGAAAAAAAAATATTCTTGTTTAAAACTCGAATGCACATTCTTACACTTCCCAAGAACACACCTTAACAATTGATCCAGCAGAAATTTTACATTTATAGAATAAAATTTTGTTAATTCTTATTAACTTAATTAACAAAGTTAATTAGAAATCAATACATAAATGTTTATATATTAGACTATCACATGATATTTATATTTAGAATTTATTTGTTAGAGGGCATATTTTTATTATCAGTACTTATTATTAAGTTATAATTTTTGTCAGTTTTTTTTGTAGTTTTAATTATTTTTCAAAATAATATGTAAATATAATGAAAAATTAAAAGCTGTTAAAAAGATTTTTTCTAAATAGTGCTAAAAAATACAAAATA
This sequence comes from Epiperipatus broadwayi, assembly GCA_028023455.1. Lineage (NCBI taxonomy): Eukaryota > Metazoa > Onychophora > Udeonychophora > Euonychophora > Peripatidae > Epiperipatus > Epiperipatus broadwayi. Next base: position 3,116,939 of record JAQFVV010000045.1, read on the forward strand.
ACAAAGTAATTCCCTCTCGAATAATTTGCCATTCTTGGAAAATATCAGAGATTGTTAAGAATCTAAACTTATTACAAAACAATTGGAAATTGCAGTAATATAGTCATTTCATAAAAGCATTTGAGAATCAAATAAATCATATAAACAAAATGGCTTCAAGTCCTTTTATGAAATGAGAATGTTCCTCCAATTTTCAGTTGTTTTACAACAAATCTGGATTCTTAAGATCTCTGATATTTTCTAAGAATGACAAGTTAATGAAGAGGATATTACTTACCTATTTTGTACAATTTAATTGGCTATTTACATAAAAACAATATTTAAAACAATCTTTTTACATCTTATTATTTACCATTGCTAGTATCTTATTATTTACCATTACTAGTATAGCATTAGGCAATATTTAGTTTCTTATACATATATTAACTGTACTTTTGATTTAATATGATTCAGAAAAATAATACTGTAATTATTAGTTTATCTGGTTTCAGTTTGTATTACTACTTTTATTGTTGCCTGCTTATATTGTAGTTGAAATTTTATTGAAATTTTCATATGGAAAAATTCCCATTTGTCTTTTAATGTTATTATAGTATATTAAATCCACCATTCTTCAGGTGCCTATGTAAACACAACCAATAAATAAACACTCTATAATAAAATCAAACAGGAGCAATTAACTCTCCAGCATTCATTTCACATTTCATTGTTTTCTTTGTTCTCAGGTTCAACATAGAATTTTAGATTAAACTATTATTACTTATCAGAAAATGATAAATTTGACCTCATTTGGTAGATATTTTTATTTCCTACTGAAATAAATTTTAAATGTTCACATTTTCTTACTATAAATTTAAAAAATGAGATCATAATCAAAACAAAAGAATTACATGTCATCATTTATAGAAAGATTATTTTCATTTTACAAAATCAATGATATCTTTATTATTTGTCCTTTTTAAAAAATCTGAACAAATATTTATTTATTTATTTCATATCTAATGAAATATGCTTTAAAAGTTTAAATTTTTTAAATATTTATGCAAAATTATATTTTCATACTTGTTATAATTAGATTGCTTTCATAGAAAGTTAAGTTTTTAAATGGCTTTAGGACATATTTATAGTGTCCATTAATATAACATTCTGTTTTTGAAAATAAAGTATTTCCATTCAAAATAAATTATTAATAATTAATATTTTGATTTCTAATAAATATTATATAAATTATTGTACAAAAATATTTACAACTTGTAATAAGTTCACAAATAAATATGTTTTTGGTTAATTGATGTCAAAAATCTGTCAGAATACAATAGAGTAATTTGTTAGGATGGAGCTAAATTTTATTGTTTTGAGAAAATTTTTTAATTTTCTTGCCAACTATGGAATTTTTTCAAATGAAAATTTTATAACGTATATAGGAAAATATGCATATTACAGTATAAAGCTTTGGAAATTCTCACTAACAAGAGAATTAAAAAAACCCAATAAAACCAGGTATGGTTAAGAACATTCTTTGCACAATAGTAATTTAGAAGTCACTTTTATTTACATTATGTTATTTAAATGGATGGCTTGAAATTTAAAGCACTCTAATTTACTTTAACTTAATTGCAAATGCTTGTTTATACATATATAATTTATGTTAGATATAATAAAATAGTAATGATATTAGTTATGAGATAATGGAAGACAGTTTAATCATTTAAATTAAATATTTTCATGTATTGTTATTATAATACAAAATAGAGGTAAGGAGAATATATCCATGTAAATGGAAATAAATTTTGCCTTTTGATGTTGCCAGGAAACTACTACTAATTGACACCCAACAAGTTTTCTCTATTTACATATAGTAGCTCATTTGTTGGGAATTTTTACTGAAGTAAAAGTAATTATATGATAAAAAGATAACATAAATCAATGCTAATACCCCAATTTTATTTAACTCCCAAATAAAAACCATACAAAAAACATTAAAAAATGCTTTTTTTTTACCTAAACACACTAAAAGAAAAAAAACTTCAACTTTCACAGTATTCTCATATATTATGCAATCAAAATAAAACCCTATATCACTCCTGTTTAGAAATATTCTTAGATATTTTTAAAATTTTAGTGCATTATTTTTTTTGTTTACTTTTTATTTATGTGAATAAAAAATCTTTTTATTTATATATATTATTTTACATGAAAGCTTTGATACAACTTAATGCCACTAGATGTCAGAATTGCTAAGAATACTGAATAACTTATGGTAATGATGCATTATGTGTTAGTAACCAGATATTAGATTACTTAGAAAAAGTACAAAGAGAAATAGGAAGACATGCATTAGATGCAGATGTGTGGATGGCAAATGAGGCAATTCAAGGAGAAATGGGATGGTCAAATTTTTATATGAGAGATGCAAAAAGTAAAATAAAAAGGTTTGGTAGATTTTAATTTATGGATAACAAGAAAATATTCAAAATAGTATCTAATTGGGTTATGAGTGAGGACAGGCAACAAGATGGATGAGGAGGTAGTACAGTATGTGGAAGATTTGGATAAAGACATTATGTCAGCATACTTGTACAAAAGATGGGATGATTATGTTAGGAGAATTGTTGAGTGTTATAGTGGCAACGGATGCAATAGAAGAAAGCTGCATCAATAAAAATAGAGATTTGGAGAAATAGAGAACTAGTATGGGGAGTAAAAAGAGTTTTAAATACATATATAGAAGTACACAGAATATTGGGTATGAGTTTATTTATGATAATAGCAAGGAAAGTAGTTTACTGTTTAAGGTTTGAACAGGATCATTAGCAACAAGGAAATATACATATAAATGGAGAAATGTTGTTAATTTAGCTTGCAAGTTATGTAAAAAAGGCTTGAAAAATATTAGGCATCTGCTAATTGAATGTAATTGTTTACAAGCAGAAAGGGTACACATAATGAAGTTGTGGGAGAATAAATATAAACAAAGTGATTAAACAGAAAATGGGTTTTTGATTTTTATGCTGGATTTGGAAAAAGATAAGAGGGATCTAGATATAAAAGCCATAGAGTGGACAAAGATGATGTTGTGGAAAAGGGATGGAGCAGGATAGAGAAGAATATGGGAAAAACTTACAGTGGGGAATGGAAAGGGAAGTTAAGATGGCTAATAGGTTTCTCTGGGCATAATGGCTGAGAGATTCCTTACCGATAAAGGATAAGCCATAGTGCATCACATCACATGTCATATAAAAATTAACAAATTGAACCTTTTTATTATTATTTTATTTAAAATTGTTTGCAAACTCAAAATGTATTGTCATTGGGGGTAAAATATCTACTTAATGTTTTTGCAAGATCAGGAATTGAAAAGAGGGTGAAAATTGGATCACAATCTTTCTCAGACAGTCGATCAGTCAGACAAAAACAGAATAAGTTAAACAAAAAAACACAAGTTAAAACTTGCTAACGCTTGTATTTATGACAATAGATGGCATTCTACCAAAACACCGTCAAGCGTAAGTTTGTTTATATAAATGTCAGAGCAAGCATTCACTATCTCTAACTTTAGTTCCACCTTCAGATCATGATTTCAAGCTATTTGCTATCGTCAGTGAATAGAAACTGTTTCATAAATGCTCAGAGTTTGTGTTTAGATCTATTTTCTTATTCCTGTCCTTCACTGACGATAGCAAATATCTTGAAATCATGATCTGAAGGTGGAACTAAAGTTAGAGATAGTGAATGGTTGCTCTGACATTTATGTAAACAAACTTACGCTTGACAGTGTTTTTGGTAGAACGCCATCTATTGTCAGAATAAGTTAAAAAAAACATATAAAAATAATTTAAGCCACGTTATTTATTCATGTACCATGCAGAGCTTAAACTCTTTTGAAAGAATACTGGATTCAAGAAGAAAAGAGTTTTAGTTATTAATCTAATATATTTGAAACACATTTTGTTACACATAGTTTAAAGGACATGAATATAGACATCTGAAAAAATCTATTCCAAGAAGCATTTCTGACTGTATCAGCACTTTCAATTGGCTAAGTCACTATTTCTCACATGACTTCATGGCTTTGTTTGATATTTATCAGTATCATAATTAAACAATTCAACCTACAAGTGTCAAGTTTCAGACATTTACACATTTAACAAAATCCTGTTTAAATAAATGTATTAATGATCATTACAAAACATTTAGTAGATTAGAAATTATCATATTAAATTTATTCCAGATATAAACTTTGTACTTCATTAAAAAGTAGAACACCTATTCTTATAAAACACACCACCATGTTATAATTAATCCAACATATGGATGTGAAACCTGGTATTTGAGAAAAAAGGAAAGAAAAGATTGGAAAGAATGGAATTAATTAGGAGTTGGATGAAAAAGAAGACTAACTACTGGATGTAATAAAAATGAAAAAGTTTAAATTTTTGGACATATTTTGAGACAAATTGATTTTTTATCGAAAATTTTTGAAGGCAACATTTTGGGAAAAAGTTTGAGAAGCAGGTCAATAATATCCTATTTTAAAAATATCAGTGAAATCAGATATTTTTCTTATCTATCTACTAAAAAAGTTGCTTAAGACATAATGATGTGATGGCAATGACAAGGCATTGTCTATTGAAATTGATGGTGATGAAGATTTGTATAATGATATAAAAGTTTTAGAAACATCCAAAAAAGGAAGAAAGGTGGATTAATAATATCATATCATTGTATGTAATAAAAATAGGTATATTAATTCTTAATTAATTTTAGAGATTATACATGGTCTAAAAATGATATGATAATCTGTAAACTACTAAATGACTAGTAATAATTGCTAAAATATTTATTTAAAAAGAATGGTGTCAAAGACGTGAGGGCTAGAAATTTGAGTCTTTCAGATTATATTGTAATCACTGATAACTAATTGAAAAAATAGAATAGGCTTCATATTAGACAATTTAGTAGAAATGTTATACTTAATAGACACTAACAATAACAACTACATGATTTGCTATCTAAAATCATGTGATGTTCAAGTGACCTGCAGAGCACAATAGTTTGATTCAGTTAACCAAACAGTTCTTTTTACTCTATTTAGCTGAGAATAGATCCCCAAATCTTTAGTTCTTTGAGTTTACTACTCTAGCATTGCTTGAAAATCACCTGACATCCCAAGTAACTGGCAATGTGTCAGGTGCACTCATTAGTTTTATTCAATTAATAAAATTGTTCTTTCTACTTTATTCAGCATAGAAACAAGCTAGAATCTCTAGTTCTTGCATCATTCACTTTAGTATTGTTTGAATGCCACCTGACCTCTCAAGTAGCTGACAATATCATGTTGAGCTCAACAGTTTTATTCGATTAATCAAACAGTTTTTTACTTTATTTACCTTAAAGTCGATATCAGCTGACTTTCTAAGTGTTGGACAATATACATTTCAGGTGTCATGTTCAAGGGGCAGGTTGAGGACAATAGTTTGATTCGCTTAACCAAACATTTCTTTTTACTCTATTTAGCTGAGAATAGATCTTCAGATCTTTAGTTCTTGAGTTTGCCAGTTGAGTTCAATAGTTTCATTCAATTAGGCAAATCATTCTTTGTATTTTATTCATCATAGAATCAAGCTTGAATGTCTAGTTCTGGAATGGTTCACTTTGGCATTGTTTTGAATATCCACCTGACCTCTCAAGTAACTGACAATATAGCGTTGAGCTCAATAGTTTTATTCGGTTAATCAAACAGTTTTACTTTATTTACGTTAGAGTCGATCGTAAAATCTTTAGCTTGAGTTTGCGTCAAAAACAAATTATATTAAAGCTACAGTAATCTGCATTATATTAGACTGAGTGTGTGTAGTGCTTTCTAAAAATCAAATTATAGTAGCCCGCGATTTGCTTCTTTTATGACGGGTATGTGTGTGGTGCTTTCTAAAAAACATTTTTTTAATTAAAAAAAAAATGAAGTAATTGCTATTTTATCTTTTAATCTCAGTAATATGATTGATAAAAGATGAGATTCGGAAATTGCATTATTGATTTTCTTTCTTTTTTTTTTTTTTAAATTGATATTTAGTAAATGTCAAGCATTATATTTCACTTTATTAAGTTGTTTATCTCAATTCAAAAAATAATAATAAATATAGTAATTTTTTATAATGTATTTTCACTTAATGATATCAGAAATTCATCATAATAAAAATGAAAAGGTTGTTTAAATTTAAAATAATACTTATTATCTAAACCAAACAAAGTTTCAATTGCCTAGATATATCATTATATCAATAAACACAAAACAAAAGCTTTCGATATTGAAGAACAAAAACAAATATGGTTGAAAGTATTAATAGGAAAATCTTTGATACATTTTGTAAACAATAATTATTTTTTTAAAAATAAAGTCTAATAAAAAATTATTTAAAATTTTTCATATGCAATAATATTTTTAAAATTACATTCAATTAGAAGGGGGGTGGGCTATTGGTGTATTTTTTTCCATATGTCAAAGCATCGGCCGGGAAGCGAACCCGCGAACCCGGGACAACTGCTTGTAAGGCGGCTGTGCTGACCAATTGGCCACCAACGCTTGACATTGGTGTATTTTTGTTGCATTTTTACACTGCAATTTACACTGCAGGGGTTACATCTTAATATCTATAGTATAGCTGTCTAAAATACCACTCGCGGGTCAGTGGTGAGGCTTTATGGGCCTACCTAGAAGTTTTGATTTTTTGGAATGAAAAAATAACAATGGAATTGAATGCTTATTAGATATTTTAACCCTATCACTAATGAATAATCTTATTTTGATGTTACTATCTGGTGTTTTTACATCATTGTATACCTACATGTTTTTTTTAATATGTGTCAAGGAAGCAGACCTGTGCAGTTTTGATTCAATGTGCATGTTCTGAGCATTCGTCATCAGAATGTGTGTGATTATTGCACAATTAGTTCTGTTTAGTTATAGTTCATCTGTTCAGTTACTGAAGTTGTGTTCCTGTTGCTCATAAGTTCATAAAATAATTTGAATGCATTGAATGCCAAAAAATAAAATCAATCTGAAGAGTTCTTGCTCTAGGGTTTAGCACTCGACTACCTCACTAAACCAATCAGAGTGCCGCCATTTTGTTAAAAATACCGATTATAATATCATATGAAAAAGAAGCCAAAAAAAATGTAGAATATTCGGCATAATTAAAATGTTATAGTTTTATTAATATTAATGCGTATCAGAAATTCATATAATACATAGAGTATTCATTTATTGTAAAAATAAGTATTTTTTACAAAGTATCGAGAAAGTGTTTTTACTACCAAATTATGCAGGCATAGATGAGAATAGTTTTTAAAAATTAAAAAAAAGGATTACAATTTAATAACTGATGTGATTTTTTTTTAACATTTATTATTTCACAAATATGTAAGGAAACTCATTTTATGTCAATAAATATGAATGCACATTATTGGGTACCAATCTAGTGCACTCACAGCTATTTTGAAATCTAAAGACAGCCCAAAACCACGACTGACATATCCAAGTGATAAATGACGTGGAATAATCCACACATGATCATGATATGACTATTCATTATAAGATCGCAATTAACATCAATAATTAAAAAGTTAAAGTGCAAATTTTGTACAACTAGGTAATATACAAAATATAAAAAATTAAAAAAAAACACTTAATCAACAAATTAATACATTGTACAGGCTTGAACCTGCATTTATATACGTAATATATGTGGAATTCGAACACAAAACTTTCACACGACCCAACTACTCTCAGTGCCATCTCATATTGCTGCCCCACCTGATCATACACATGTTGAAAAGATAAATAATCACCAATATACGTATTTCATGTTAAACCAGCAATCATCAGTTAGTCTAGATTACTATCCTCACACATATATACAATCAGTGTTCAGCTTTATATTAAGAAAGCCAATCTTCATACCTAAATGGACAGCCTTCAAACTATTCCAACTCACAACTTTTCCGCCTTCCATTTCATTGAAAATCTGATGATGGAACGAAAAAAAAAGTCCTTGTTAGTGCCAAGGTTATCATCCTACCCATGTTGACATATTAGTCATTCTGAACCCTCATGTACATGTAAAATTGATCAAACCAAGCTTATAATTTCAAAATACTAAAAGTTTCTAAAATAGAAATTTTATTACACTATAGACCTATAACCACATGTTGAAATAATGTAAACGTAGAAACAACTGCAGAACCATAATAATTGATATACATATATGAAAATGTAATAGATAAAATTAAGCCCAGTATATAAAAATTACAATCCAAAAATAATCTTTTTCTTCCTCTAATCTTGTTTAATGTCTGCGCTAAATTTGTTTATAGTCTGTATATGCATATGAAAAACATTATAAGACAAAACAAATTAAATAGACAGAGTAAGTGTAAATAAGTTTGAAGCTTATTTATAACCAGGATTATACACTTATGCTTAGTCTATTTAATTTTTTTATATTCTCTGATATAGTGTTTTTTATATTATTAATAAAATCAGAGTATCAAATTATTACATATTATATATCATTAAAAAACAGTCAATACTTAGACATGTCCAATATCATCAACAATCAAAAATTTCAAACTGTTGTCAAGGCAACATCCTTTTAACAATAAAAATGATATATATATATATATTGTAACCTTCCCCCAACACCTCTCCTACCTTTCTTATCAACAAATACCCGGGGGGGGGGGCGCCAATTCTATTGATAATGGAATAAACTACTAATCTGATCTTGCTTCAAATTGTTAATGAGACTCTTATAATACTATCCTACCTTAGTTTAGCTCAGTTGGGGGTTACAGAGATCTATAAGGTGTAAAATGTATACTAGATATGGGAGGAAACATTATGATTAATAGGAACAAAACATCTATTAAGTTTTAAAATAAATAAGTAATTGGAATTGGTAATATTCTGCCATCTTAATTGACGAGTTATAGTCTATACCTCATCTCTTCGCTTCATCCACACGCATTGAACAACCTCTACTGTGTGATAAAATTAAATTAATAAAATGAAGATGTAATGCTGATTAACTATTACTGTATGGTAAGTTAGAATTAAATACAAAATAAAATATAAAACTACTTAACTTTTGATTGTACAGTAATTTAAACTAAGTAACTGAATTAATGTCTAATCTAAAATAATAAGGGAATATCTCAGGGAATTAATTTATTGCATGGCTTAATTTTGAATCTATTTTTTCCAACAACTACTAATTACCATTATAAAAATAATGATACAAATTAAGCATTATCCTAATAACAATGGTAGTTAGATAATGAAAGAAATAGGGTGCATTTTGACTTGAATTCAAATAAAACAAACTTGGATCAACTTAAACTAAACTGACTTCTGTGACAAACAATCCCCTTTATATCATTAAATATTCACTAAAGAAAAATATTAAATATCTCAGAATTTTCAAATTATATTTGTAAGTGCTTTTAAACATAGTTTTAGGTCATTAATAAAAAAAATAGAAGGTTATTTCATTTTTTTGTAGTAAGATGAAAGCAGCTGTTACTGATACAGTGCTATATAATTACAATCAATATGTCTGGTGCCCAGAAGGTTACAATCTATATATATATATATATCACTTTATAAATGTACATATCTTTTGATCCCATTATACAATCTTTTTCAAGATCTATGACCATTTATTCCTTTATACAGTTTTTTCCCCTTCATTATAACTATGTAATTGAAATAATTGTAAATAGATTTTAAAAACAATCCTAGGATATGATTAAAACATAAATAAAAAATTGAATGATAAACATATACTTATTATTCTACATTTACCAAGCAAACCAGTAAATAAAGGAATGTAAAAATGTTTTTTTTTTTTTGTAAAGGATTATGAAGTCTGATATTTGATGTGACTAGTAAGTTCAGGGTGACACAGATTGTTCTTCCAAATTTAAACCACTTCCCCATAGCCACCTGTAATAATTCTTCTGTATGTTTTTTTTATAATGACCAAACTGTTAATTAACAAATATCGATTTATTAATTTTAAAAATTCCAGAGATCAATATTTCCAATAGTTTTCATTCTGTGTCCATTTAATTAATGGTATTAGTTCTTTGTAACCCACTTTGGAGACCATTTGCAAAATTAGTTCAAGAATTATTTTCAAAATAACAATAAGCATGATTTTTAGCATAGTTTAACAATAACTACATAATAATTATTTAAACCCAAAAGTATACATGCATATATATTGATTTTATTTGTATATGTTTTATTTTTAAAAATAGAAGTTAATACATTTGATCATAATAACTCCTAAAAAATTAAAGCCACTATGATGACCTATCTTGTGAAACTGATTGCTGACAGCATATACTAACTTTGGGGCAGAATCTTTTGAGATATTGTTAAAATTATAAGAGCAATTTTAAACTTACTTCTGAAGTAATTGAATTTTAAAATCATTTACCATCTGTTGAGAGTTTTCACAAATGTTATTTTGAAATATTTTAATTAACTCACACATACTTTATTATAAAATTTTACTTTGGAATATATTCTACAGATGACCAGAAAAGGGAAAATTCAATAGGATAAAAAAAGGCTTTAATTCTGTCTTGATGAGTATCCTTTTATGTTTCTAATGTCACTAATTTTTGTGATATTGTTTGGAGCAAATCATTTGAATAACAAAAAATGTGATTATTTGTACAATAATTATTACAAATCAAGAAATAAATTATTAATAATTTATTTTCAATGGAAATGTTTTATTTTTAAAAAAATAACATTATATTTTGGACAATGCAAATTTACTCTGAAGGTATTCAACAGCATGTGTGAAAATATTGTAATATATATATATTTCAACTTTTCAAAGCATAATTTGATGGATTTAAAAGAAATATTTATTGGTTCATATTTTAAAAAACAAATGTTATATAAGATATATTTCATTGATTTTTGAAAATGAAAATAATCTTCCCAGAAATGATGGCATACGAGGCTTTTTGTTTTGATTATGATCTCATTTTTTTAATATTTTTAGAAATCAAATGTAAATATTTAAACTTTACTTCATTTGTAAAAAATAATATCTATTAAATAAAGTCAAATTTATTATATTCTGATAAGTAATAGTGGTTTAATCTTAAACATAACGTTGAATGTTTACAGCAAATGAAAACAAAGAAAATTGCAGAATGTTAAATGATGATGAGAAAGTTAATATTTTATAATAGAATTTTATAGATTTATCAATGCTTCCAATTTATTTGTTTCCATTTTAAAAATAAATTTCAGTCAATGAAGAAATATTATTTCTTAACCATTGCATTTGTAATTACAAAACTATCTCAGACTGGAAGTCAGAAAATAGTATTTGCATTTTTCATCCTCTACTGAGAAATTTTGTAAACGTTTCTTTTTTTACAGCTTTAAAATTCACTATATATTTATTCTAATAATTTAATTTCAAAGAAATTCAAAAGATATCAGGATAATTGAATAAGCCGGTCATCAAAGTTTCCTATGATGGGTGCCTATTATATATTTGGTGACATCAAACTTTGCAAGATTATATTGAGAAAATATTATGATGGTCTAAACACTTGAGTTTTTGAAAAATTTAGTATCATTTTTGTATAGTAATTGGGTAATAATTATTGGAAATCAAAATATATGTTATTACATATTTATTTTTTAGAGAACTGTTTTATTTTTAAATGTAAAAGAATATATTCTTCTGAATATTGTTACCATAGAGATTATGGAATGTCATCACTAAACAGTCTGTTAAGACATTTAGCAATATCTTGAAAATTCCAAAAAAAGTTTTAAACTTTTAAAGCTTAAATTGATAGATTTACTAGAGATTAAAACTAATTAATTCTGATTTTTTAAAGAAAAGATTTCATTTGTTTTGCAAATTGAATCTGCTCACCTTCTTTTTATTAAAATCGAATTTTTAAAATAATTCCAAAAATCAAATGTGATTTTTTTATAATTTATTTAATTTTTAAACAAAAATATCTATCAAATAAGGTCAAATTTATTATATTCTGATAAATAATAATGGTTGAATATTAAGGTAAAAGTTGAAAGCTTAAAGTAAGTGAGAACAAAGAAATCTATCTGAATGCTACAGTAGTGCAAGAGTCATTTTTTATCACCATGCAAGGACTAAAAGCTATTTGTGCTCATATGTGTTTCTTTTTATAATAGTTACAAACTTCAAATATTATAAATCCAATTTATTGAATTTTAGTATAGAATAAAGGTTTTATACTAAAATCAAAGGTTGATCTTTGACACAACCTGCTGCCAGGTTTATTAACCTTCAACTGCCTGACTCGTAAAAAAATGAGAAGATTTGACATCACTGTAAATTGGCTACTTTTTATCCCACGTATACATATGATATGTCATTGAAAAGAAAATCAAAAGTTCTGTAAGATGGTGCCCTCTTCAGAATTATTTTACAAGTAAAAATTCAATAAAAATGACCATATATGTCAAACAAAACCAAAGCACCGCCTCCTCACCACCTTTTCTTGAAACTTATTGGCTGTCAAACTTCTGTCAGAAAGGGAAATGGCTGCCAAAAAGTAAAAAGTTACATTCGTTTTGATTTTTATTTCGAAAATGATAAACGAATGTTTACAACATTTTAAACAATATTTGAATTGAATTACAAATTATTATTGATAAAATAATACTAAAAATCAAATTATTTTAGAAAAATAGTTAAGATATTACCAAGAATTATTTATTTATTGCTACATATTTATCATAACATTAAAGTGAAAAAAAAATTATTACATCAGCAATCTTTTTGGTTGGTCAAATAGCGGTTACTTTTATTTCACCGCAATTGAATATTTTTTAAATTATAAATCAAATTTTATTTTTTAAAAGACTTTCATTTACTTTCATAATCTGACAAATTATTAATATATTTTTTACAAATGAAACTAACATATTTATATTATTAAAAGTGAATCTATTTTAACAATAGATTTTGTTAAAGTTGTGAGTTGGCCAATTAAAAGTTTTGATTTTTAACTCATTTGGCCAATTATATAATCATTGGTGAAAGGGTTAATAGAAAATGTCAACTTGTTAGAAGGTTAATAATGTTTGTTTCATTAGTCAAGATGGAAAATTATATTTAATGTTGGAAAATCTTATATTAATTATATGTACATGGATGTGGAGAGATTTGGTTTATTGGAAAGATAAAATTTATAAAAAAAGTATATGTAAACAATAATTTTTATATATTAAAATTAATGTGATATATTTCACATAATGATGGGAGCTTATATCTCTCCATATTTATTCACACCCACCCATGAGTATATACATGATAAAAATACATTTATTAAAAACAAATATATTAATAAATTTCATCTGAAGGCTCACACAGAATAAGTAAAAAAGCTGCATGCATTTAACTATATCAATGTCAACCCTGCCCAACAAATTTTTGAATAGATTCTAGTGCCTAATATTTTTAATATGACACCATGTTTGATTTTTTTTTTGTGCAATTAATTTTTTTTTTTTATGTATATTACAAAATTAATTTATATATTACATTATAAATATTTAACCCTTCTAATAATTAAAATAAAAATTTATTTAAAATTAATATTTTAAAGCTGTGAAAATAAGTATCTAACTGAAAATCTTATCAATAACAAAGGAACATATCATTAAAGGCTTCACAATACCTATTCAAAAAGTTAGAATGAAATATTATATATTAGAATTTTATGTCATTTAAAATGATATATTTAGAATTAGTTATCATCAAAGAAGCAAAAAAATCTAAAAATTAATAAATTATTAATTGTTATTAAAATATTTCACAGTTTTTACAACAATGATCTTATTTTTAGCATGTAAAGATCATTTCTGTGACAATTTCCAATTCTCATAATGAACTCTCTAAGAGTTGTCTTTTTAAAAATAAAATGTTTTTAAATACAACCAACCCTTAATGTTTTTTACCAAAATATCACATCATAATCATTAACAATTACTGAAAAGCATGTGCATCAGCCAATCACAAATTGCCACCTCTTTCATTGTCATTCACAAAGTCTGTAAAGCTGTGTATACTGCTGGCAATTGGAATTTTTTTAAAAATTAATTCATTAAAAATAGAAGCTTCATTGAACACATCACTGCAGCCTGTTGCACACCATAATTCAACATATACAATGTTTTAAAACAATGTAGAAAGGTAACAATTACAGTGCCTTCACATCACCTAAAATGTCAAATATGACAGCACTACCACAGCTCACTTTTATGAGGACTTGCATAAATTTAATTCCAAGCACATGGATTAAAATAATAGTCACATTACTACATCCATGCATCTAATTGAAAGAGACTAATGAATAATGTACAAAATATAGCTAAAATATTGATGGAATAATCAACAATAAAGATAATTAGTATGTTATATATAGAGTTCACAAATAAGCTCTTAACAAGCTTTGCAGAATATCCCCAATTCCTGACCGGTTTCTGCTACTGGCTTCCTCAGTGAGGTGCTAGGATTGTGAGCTCTATATATAACATTTGTAATACAAGATTGTTAAATTAGGTCATGTGACATATGAATTGATTTCTTTGAAAAGATAATTACATTATCCATTTCTCTTAATGGTAATCATACATATTAGATAGGAATTAAGTATATCCAGCTAACAATTTATTTCATTATATATAAAAGAATTAGGATAATTCAGTAGGTATGTCATAGAAGAATGATGCCCTTAGTGATATTTTTAAACTAAACTTAAATATAAACCAACAATTCACCTATAAATTACCTCTTTTTTCTCTGACTACTGGAACATGATTTTACTTACTAGATTGTAACAATGTTCTTCCCTCAATAGATTCCTCCAAATTTAAAAGTTTGGGTAGGTAAGAAAATGCCAATTCTATGCTTAGTGGAACCACAACTACAAAGATCAAGATTCTCATGAATTAAAGTTTTGATATGTGGAGCTCAAATACTTGTATTTTCTGATGAAAATCAATGCATTTCTTTTTTCTAATTTTTCTTCTAAGAGAATTTCCATACATATTTAAATTTAATTCGTCTTTTTCCATGGGGAATAAACAATTGAACATTTTTAATTTTTTATTCTTCCTTATAATCCTAAATTACAATATTAATATCTAATTGAAATATTGTATTCTTTGGTTACATAATTTATTATTATATTTATTTCTATTGTATTACAACTCTGAGAAAGACTGTTGAACAGTCAAAACTGTATAATATTAACAAGTAAAAAAATAAATTATTGCATTATAAAGGGTTTAAAAAAATGATTTCATTACTCATATTATAATTCTATCGTAAGCATTTTACCCACTTGTAAAGAAAAGATTATTTTGTTTTAAACTTTCAATATATATATATAGGTGAGCATGCTTTTGGTCTAGTCAGTCAAATTTATAGTGCTCGAATTAGTAGCAATAATCTGTTCATTAGCTATGTCTCCAACATTCTACTTAACATCACTAATAAACATCATCTATGAAGGTTTCTTTCTTCCTATTACAAATATCGCTTTTTAATCTTTATCTCTTTGGTTTTTAATGTGTCATTTTGTCTTCAATCTGACAAAAAATGTAATTTCTCTGCTTGTCAATAAACATGAAAAATTAAAAATGGAAATCCATTTCATGCATCCACAGATATTTATCAGTGATTTAGATGCTTTATTTTGTGTTTTTATTTTATTTAATATTAGAACTTTATAATTCTCTTAGTAGATTACTATTATTTCTCATACAATATTATTTTGTATCATTGTAATTATCCTAATTTTTTTTAAAATTTAATTTCTTTGAGCTATCTCAAATTATTATATATTTGACTATTAAATGTATTTTTGGAAGAAAAAAATATACTGTCATATATAAACTTTTACATTTTGGAACAGGGCTGGAGATATTTTTAAAAGAAATGATAATAGACAATTGAAATCATAAACTGGATCCCAAGAGATTGTTAAAGATCTAGAAAGAGATCATATGTGAGATGGGTAGATGAAATAAAGCATTTTGTTAGTATAATTGTGAAGAAGGGAGGTTAAAGATTGGAGAAATTGGATTATTTGGAAAAAGTAATCCCCTAGTGGGTCGCTGATAGTCAAAAGTGATGATGATGAGTCAATAATCTGAAGTATATATTTTTCTAATCAATCACTACTTTAAAACTATGAAGTTACTATATTGATATTTCAAAGTAAGTTAAATGCCTTTAACATATATATTATAATAATGTGAAAGGCTGAAACCTTTGTCAGATGTGCCTTAAAAATGCTTATATGACAGCCAATCAGATGTAATAATGACTGCACAGGAAACTGTCAAAACACAAGGCAAAGATTTTATAAGAAAAAGATGGTTCCATGTTCTTCTCTACTTAAATTTCTATATAAATAAGCCAGTCTCAAGCATTTTAATCTAAGAGCATGAAGCGTTAAACCCTTCAAATTTAACTCACTAAATATTATATATAAATAAACAATGTGAAATCTTTCAATTTACTATGAAGTAATTTTCAAATCCAATGAATTGATAGTAACAAATGTAAATACACTTATTTATTAAGCACAAGCAGATTATATAATAATAATGTGATAGGCTGATACCTTTGTCAGATGTACCTTAAAAATGCTTATTATGTAATCTGCTTGCACTTAATAAATAAATATATTTACATATATATATTATAGTTTATGTATTTTCTGAATGTATATGCAGTTATATTTGTTCCTAAAATTAAAATTTTTGCATCTTGTATTGGTAATCTTATAATATAATACACCATATACACCTTAAATGACTCTCTACAATGCAGTTTAACATATGATTTATTCTATCGAAATTATTTCAATTGTAGGAGAAAGAGTACTGAGGGTTAAAACTCTGATGATGACTGCTGGACAATTGAAACTGTAAGAAAAAAATGGAAATTATTTCAGTTGTAGGAGAGAGTACTGAGGGTTAAAACTGATTATGACTGCTAGACAATCGAAACTGTAAGGAAATAGAATGGAAATTATTTCAGTTGTAGGAGAAAGAATACTGAGGGTTAAAGCTCTGATGATGACTGCTGGACAGTTGAAACTGTAAGGAAATAAAATAAATCATATGTTAAACTGCATTGTAAAGTGTCATTTAAGGTGTATATGGTGTATTATATTATAATACAGCAATGCAAATAAGAAGAAGTGGAAGGAAATTTTAATTGGTAATCTTATTAATAATTAGCAAGAATACACAATGCATTATATTTTCTTGTTTTTATGCATAAAATTATTATTATGTATAATAAACCAAGTTTTTTTTTTTTAAAAAAATAAAAATAAATTAATAAATTGAGGAATTTGAACCTAGGATTTTTCAGTCTATATTTGTCTTCTACTCCAGCTCAAACAACCAGCACACATGATCAGATATATGTGAAAATGGTGGATGAGCCCCAATATATTTATTGCATGCAGACACTTCATAATCTCCCACACATATATGCAATCAGCTCAACTTATACTAAGATAGCAATTCCTTGAATTTGAATGGACAGGCTTCAATCTTCTCATCCTTCCAACTATTCAACTGTCCATTTCAGTGAAAAATTAATGATGGAATGCTCAAAGCTCTTGTTGGATTTAATATGATCTGGACCAACTGAGGAGTGTTGGTTCTGCTTGAAATATATATATTGGAGATCATCTACCTTTTTCACATTTAAGTGGTCATGTGTGTTGGTTGTTTGAGATGGAGTGGAGGACAAGTATAGACTGAAAAATCCTGAGTTCAATCCCTCTATTGACTTATATTAGAAATATATTGGGGATCAATTACCTTTTTGACATTTAAGTGGTCATGTGCGTTGGTTGTGTGACATGGAGTGGAGAACCAGTATAGACTGAAAAATCCTCAGTTCAAATCCCTCTATTGATTATATTAGAAATATTCAGTACACTGAATGAATAGGATAAAAATATATTACATATTATAAAAATATTAACTATTCTTCCTTTATTAATAACAAATATAATCCCACATAGTTTGGTGCAGGGGTAAAGTGACAGATTTGGGTGCTCAAGATCTGTCAATCTTAGCCCAGCTTTGTATTTTTCATTTGAGCAATAAACCATATCATTTTTATTATCATATATGTAATAATTATTAATATAACGATGCATATATCTGTAATATTGTGAAAGCAACATGCACTAAAATTAATACACACTCTCCTGTCAATAATTGTTTTAAAATTATAGGTGCCCCACCTATGGTTAGAGCTTATTTTTTAAATAAGTCAGTAATTATTGACCATGCCTAAATTGGGATTTGAAATTATTATAAGCCTGATTTTTAACTCAGGATATTGCTTGCTCAAGTTCAGTTTATATAACACAGGGAAGAGAAAGTTTTTCATTTTTAACTACCTGTGATACTGAATTTTATTAATTTATACAAATGTAATAATTAATAATATATTGATTTATACTTGTGGAATATTTTGCAACAATTACTCTACACAGATGCTAAAATTGGTACACACTCTTCTGTTAATAATTGTTTTAAAACTATAAGTGGTCTTCCTATGGATAGATCTTCTTTCTTAAATAAACCAACAGTTATTGACTGTGCCTAAGTTAGAGTTTGAATTTAATAGAAGACTGCTTTTTAATTCAACATATTAATTAATGAATTGCTGATTTATTTAAAGAATAAGCACTAACTATAGGTAAACCACTTACAATTTTATAGCAATTATCGACTAACACGTGTGAAGAATAGTCCATTTCCACATTATTACAGATATAATTAGAAGGGATTTGAACACAGATTTTTTAAGCTTTCTTCAGCTAACCCATCCATCTTCTATAACTGATACACATGACCACGTATATGTAAGAAAGTTAAATTATTTCCAATATACTTATTTTATATTGAACCAGCACTCATCAGTTCCAGATGATTTCCCCACACACATATATATAATCAGTACTCAGTTTATATTAATTAAGACAGCAAATCTTCAAACTCTAATGGACAGGCTTGACTCCGCCTTCCAACTCTTCAGCCATCCATATTATTGAAAAGTCTGTCCATTAAAGTTTGAAGATTTACTAAATATAAACTGATCACTGATCACATATATATATGGGAGATGATGACCTAATCAAATTGATGAGTGCTGGTTCATCATGAAATAAGTATTCTGGAGTTCATTTATCTTTTTCACTTGCACGTGGTCACGTGTATAAGTTATATAAAATGAAGTGGATAGCTGAAGGAGCTTGAAAATCTGTGTTCAAATCTTCTCTAATTACATCTAACGTTCAATATATATACTATACTTGTAGTCAAATATCACAGGTATATAAATTGCTATATTGTTATTATTATTACATCTATATAAACTGATAAAATTAAATGTTGCAGGTAGTTAAAAATGAGAAATTTTCTCTTCCCTATGATAGATAAAATGAATTCGTGCAAGTAATATGCCGAATTAAAAATCTTAAGCTCATCTCCCAATTTAACCACGGACAATGATTGTTAGTTTATTTAAAAAATAAGCTCTAACTATAGATAGAGTACCTATAGATTTAAAACAATTATTGATGGCAGAGTACGTGCCAATTTTAGCGCATGGGTGACTAATAATTGCTTCCACAATATCGCAAATATATATATATGTAAATGTGTTATGCCATACAATGGATTGGGAGAAAAGGGATGGTTATTATTTCATCTGAGTATAGATATGGACATGTGTTCACTTATCATTTTCTTTTAAAATATTATTTGAAATATGTTCTCTTTCTTACAAAAATATATAATTCGTTTAGCTAATCTCTTCTTGTTAATATTTTCGTGCTGTCATTATAATAGACTGAGAGTCCTTTTTATTGCTAAAATAATTAACTGCAAGAAATCATTTCATTACATAGAATTATTAGTGGTATGGTAATAGATCATCGTTAAAAAACAATAACAATTATTTCCGAATAATATTTCATTCCCGGGCAAACCTGACATATTTATTTTCATTAATAGCAGCCGGAAAATTTTTAATAAGCTTAAAAAGTACTTTTTTTTCTATTCCAGATATTTCCCATCTGATACAACTCGCCTAATCCTTCCGATAGCGAAGTCTCATTCAATGACCGAAATTGCGGACTTTCTATGAAAAGATCATTTCTTTCAAGACTTAGATTGAACGGAGAGAAATAAAAGCAAGAAACTGAAGTCTAATAATTGTTTGTAAAAGAGTTGAAAGCCATTAAAATCTGCAGTAAGTCATATTTTTGATGGATTGTCAAGTTTTATTTCTGTATTCGTCAGGTAAATGTATTTTTCTTTTTTTTTTTTTTTTAAAAAAAAAAAACATTTTTATTATTCTAGGTTAAAATTAAAAAAAAAAAAAAACATTTTTAAAGTAAAAAGAGAGAGAAAAAAGAATAACTACTTTTTACATTTACTTGTTCATTATGATTGTAAATTGGTCACATGACTAAAGTAATTCTCAGAGGTACTTAAATTGCTTGCTGAAGATAAATGGGAAAATTATCAAATTAATTTTATTGAACTGTGAAAAATACTTTTGTTTTTGAATATTAATATAGAAATATTAATATAAAAGTGTAAAGAAGTTTTTTCCCCCCATTTTATTTGTTAAATTAACGTTTATCTTTATTTACAAAACAACAAGATATGAAATTTTATATCCGGGGCATTTCCTCGAGTGGGTACGTGAGAAATCTCGTGAATTTTGTAATCTAATAAAGATCATATTAGTCTGCAATGTCCATAACACGGGTTTCAAAAACAGAGTGGAGCCTGAAATGTTTCAGCTGAAGAATTTCTATGCATCCTATTGTTATGTAGAATGAAACGTTAAAAAAACGTAAAGTAAAAGAGGTAATATATATGCATAGAGTAAATTAGTGAACCCACAGGAAGGCGAACCTAATCTTATCAGTGTTAAGTATCACGTGATATTTGACGTCACGCGGTCACTTGATGGTGATTCTGCTAATTCAATCAAAACTGCCTTACTGAATACTGTTTTTATTCATAATATCTTAATATAAATTTTGTTCATAATAAAAATCTTTTAAAAATTACTATTACATATATAGCTTGTTTACAGCCAATCTAATAACTAGTTGGTAAATGGATATCTAGATATTTGTGAATAAGATTATATAGTTATATCGATAAAGATGGTGTTTTATATGGGTGGCAATATTACAAGCCACCACTAGATAATATATAAGTTGACAACAAGTAAGCCAAGATATCATAAATAAACTTCATATAATTTGGTATTCCATGGGTGATGCTTCTTATTTTACTAAATATCAATTCTTATATGACTTATAACAAATGAAAAGAAAAAAAATTGAAAGAAATTGTGTGGTTGTGTTATTAAAAAAATGAAAATGTGAAAAATTACATGAAAATTTTATGTTTGTCAGTAAATTTTGATGATAGCCCAAGAAGGTGTATTAAAAAACTTGTTTGAGAATGACCCATATGCTCCTATCATCCTGCCTGTCAGGTTTCAAATTTAATTACATATTCTTTTTTTTGCAATATATTGGCTGAGTAATAAATGATAGAGGTAATTAAATGTATGCATATTCCTGCTTACATCTTCAAAGCTTAAACAGAGAATGATGGGAAGATACATAAATGCAGTGTTAGTTGAAAGATTAGTTTCTTAGGAAGTCATGTGACATTCATTCATCAGAAAGTAGAACAATGAGATTCAGAAATTTTTAGCTCTTCTGTCCATTTTTACTGTGCTAAACTCATAGTTTAATGGTAGATGATTTGGAGGGATTGGTGAATGGGAACAAAAGAAAGCATGGAAAAGATTGATATTGCTGAATGATATAAAAGATAGAAAGAAATATGTGGAATTGAATATCTGGGAAATGAAAAGAATGGAATTGAGAAATAGTTGTAATATGACTGCTCTCTTGTACTTATCCACAAGAAAGAATACCATTGATGGATATATTGATCGATTTAATCTATCACATGACCAGAAGTTTGGTTATTTATGTTTGCAATATAATTATAAAACAGAGTAAACATTCATGACTGTATCAGATCTATCATTAATACAGATGTTAATAATGATTTAAAGAAAGTAAAGCTTTTATAAAGAAAAAAAACAATATTTAGTCACGTAATCTTATGTGTATATATACTGACCTTATTGAAAAAATTAAAAGATTGAAATGGAGTTGGGCTGGACATATTGCTAGAAGAAATGATAATAGATGGACAATTGAAATTTTAAACTGGATTCCAAGAGATTGTAAAAGACCCAGAAAGAGACCACATGTGAGATGGATGGATGAAATAAGAAAATGTGCAGGGGTGTTGTGGAAAAGAGAAGCTAAAGATCGGAGAAGATGGATTAAACTTGGAGAGACCTTCATCCTGCAGTGGATTGATAATGGTTGATGATGATGATATGAATTCATAGTATTATTTCTGGGAGCTTCCATAAAATAAAAATATAATAGCTAAGTAGTAGACATTTCAGTACAATAACAAGTACTTTCCTCATTGTACTGAAACACCAGCTATTTAGCTATTATATTTTTATTACACAGAAGTTTCCGGAAATAATACTATGAATTCGTCATTTATTCGTGAGAATATTAGAATTAATATATATATATATTAGGTTCATTTACTTTTTTGTGTGTGTATGTAAGATGATTTTTAAAAAAAAAAAAAAAAAAAATGAAAATTACATTTTCTAAGGGTAGTAATGTTACTTCAATTTTGATGTCTGGAAGACAACACTATAAACATTGTATACTTAAAAAATTCAAAATCACTGCTATCATAGATAGAATGAAGTTGCTGAAATGGAGATAAAGTTGATATGTCTCTAAAAGAGATGACATTATTTAAACCAAAGTATTGAAGGATGTAAAAGAACTAGATAGTGATCACACCGAGATAAAAAGTTTTCTGGAATAAAATGAAGAAAAGAAAACATTAATTGAAAGATTAAAATCAGAGAGACTATCACGCTGTAGTTAAAAAATTTTTTTTTGATATTTATTGATGCTAATAATGGTGTGGTTCGAGATCACTGAACCTGGAAACAACTGATTACAACTCATGGTAGTTATGCCATTGTTAAACATTATGGGATTATGATTAAGTTACTATTCTGCTACAACCCTTAATCAAGGCTGAGATATATGTTTGGTTGAAAAAGGGAAAATTAAATTTAGATTAGTTGCATAAATAGTTGAAATTGGACTTTATTGACCAATGGGTGCTTAAATATAAATTAACATCTGAATAACTAGCTGATCATGTGGTAACAAACAAATAAATTGTTTCAGTTTACTAGTTAAAATCTTCTATTTCTCACTATTTTTATGCCATCTAGTGTAAGCTTTAGTAATCACTAAATACCAGATGGTAGTGCTTAAATGCTCTTAATTGTTTGCTTCAATTTAGTGGGTAAAATAATCTCAAAAAGCTCATCCTTCAGAGTAACATTGGTAACGATGTTATCCATGGTTTACCAGAATCCCCTTATAAAAGGAAAATTGTCGAAAAAGGCTTTATGAAATTGGCTGGATGCTTATAGATTTTATGGTTTAAAATTGTTTCCCTCTCTGGATAAGATTAATTTAATAATATATCAACCAAAGCAGTTTAGCACAGTGGTAAAGCTAAAAATCCCTGGATCAAAGCTTAATCTGTCATCCTTGGTACATTAACATCACATGATCTCCTATGTTGAAAAAGTAATTATTTTGTCCTGTGCATAGCAGAGTCACACCCTTTAGCTCAAAATTCCCTGGATCAAAGTTCAACATATCCCTCTGGTGCATAAATATCACATGACCTCTGAGCAACAATAAATTATTTGATTATTTGGTTAGAAAAGCAATAGAGTGACACACATGAGAGCTAAAGATTTCTGTATTGAAACTTATTTTGTTACTTCTGGTATTTAAATATCACATGATCTTCTGAGAGACAACTGTGATTAATTTGTCCTACTCATTTTAGCAAAGAGGTATCGAATCACAGGTTGGATATATAAATATTCCTGCATTGAAAATCAAATTATGACTTTTGGTGTTTAAACATCATATGACGTCCTGAGCAATAAACCATTTGATTAATTTGTTGAGTGAATTTTAACTCAAATGTGAAAAATCTTGGAATCACAACTCAATCTATCACTTCCGGTGCTTGAACATCATTAAGTTTAACACAGTAGGAGAGTGACAGACTTGAGAACTTAAAGATCTTTGGAATGAAGTGCAACCAATCACTTGTTTGAACATCACATGACCTCCTGAGCATCAAATTATTTTATCTTCTTCTGAGTATATGATAGAGTTACAGACTTGAGAGCTAAAGATTCCTGGATTGAACTGCCACTTTTGGTACTTAAACATCATTTGATCTTTCAAGCAACAAACTGTTTGATTATTTTGTTCTATGCACTTTAACACTGTAGTAGAGGTATAGACTGGAGAGCTAGTGGTTCCTAAATTGAATCTCAACCTGTCACTTTTGGTACCCTGGGGCCATGACTTCCCAAGCAATTAGCCATGTACTTTTTATTATTAATTACCCATTTGGTGACCAATAATTGAACATATTGCTGAATTGGATATGGCTTAAGTATTTGCAAAAAAAATCCTAAAATTTCTTGGAAATCTATTACCTGAAAAATTTTCTTCCACCTGGATTTCATATTTTATTGCTATAATGACAAGTAAGGATAATCATGAATGTCCTGTGTTATTTGGTACAGTGATAAATGGTGAATTCTGGAACTCAAGGCCCACATATTGTGCCCAGATCTGTTCCTTCGGAACTCCTTAGCCATAAAACCATTCAATTATTTATTCATTTAATAATAGTAAGGACATCATATATCACATGACTTAATCTTGAATTTGTAAATGTAATATAATGAGCATGCTAATAGCTCTAAACAAGCTTTGGGGTTAGGGATAATTCTAGAAAGAGATTTTAAATGCTTTCTCTTGCAGCATTTATCACTCATTATATTATATTTATAAATATAAGCTAATTAAATCACATGATGTATGACTTGGTTTTCTTACTATTATAGTTTGGCTTTTAAGGTTTTGGTGATGTTATGTTGCTAAGGCTATTGATATATGGTGTATCTGAATTTATTTCAGTCCCATATGGCTATTTAAGTTAGATAGCTGGATTTGAAGATGTATAGATGTCTGAAAATTTCAGATTTTCTAATTCAATAAATGCTGGACTTGAATTTGTATTTTAGATCTAATTTCTGAATATCCTAGCACTTCACTGATGAGAGAGGTAATAGCTTGAAACCGGTTTGGGGATAGATAATTCTAGATAGAGATTTTGAATACTTGTTTAGAGATATTAGCATCCTCATTATATTATATTCATTTAATAAATAAAAGTCCAATTTTTTTTTTGAATCTATAATATTTATTTAATCAGTTTATATTAGGGTTAAAATGAGCGATTCTTTTATTAATAAACCTTGTAACTAATAAAAAATTTGCTTATTATTCTTGTGCTGTTTGCACTTTTAATTCCCTCAGCAATCGTGCAATTATTCCCTCTCTTTTAGGGTTGTCATGGATACATTAATTTTGATTAATTAGTCAAATGAAGGCTATATTTAGATATATATATTTTTCATCTCTCCCTCTCTCTCTTTCCCTCTTTTTCTACCACTCATAAATTAAAAAATTTTTCAATGATAATTTAGCATTTTTACATTCGGTATTTTCCAAATGATTAAAGTTTTACTGCGCTTTCTTTACGAAACTGTCATCTTTATAAATGACTTTAGTTATGCTTTATTAATTTTTAAAATTGTAATTTATTTTCTTTAATATGTGAATGAATTTAGCTTTATTTTGATTAATAAAAACAGTTTAATTAAGTTTACTAAAATCACGGAGAACAGTATTTGTTTTAATTTAGTACAGAAAATAATAAAGATAAATTATTTTCTCCTAAGTTTAGAATTCTTTTCAATAGTATTGTTCCTCTCTATTTTCAGTTTTCTCGTTCCTCCCTTTTCCCCTCCCCCACTTATTCTCTCCGTCTCCTATTTTTTATACCGCTTATTATCATAATCTTTAAAAAAAAAATAATTTTTTATTCATATCTTTACGATTCATTAGTTACATGTTTCCAAACCATTTCTGTCTCTCTTTTTTTCTTTTTTACTATGTATTCCAATTCATTTTTCCATATATATGTACACTTTTTTAAAGGAAAAAATGCTTATCTTTTTTTTTTATCAGAGTTTGTAACTTACCTAAGCCGATTAGAAAATGTTTTACTAGTCCGCTCTTACTCATAAATAACAATTGAAACTCAACTTATTGACAGGATTATAAAACTGACGAATCATAATTTATTAAGCATGATTTTTTTTTAATTCACTGTTTGTGAGTTTTTAACGCTATTGCCTAAGTTTTTATTGTAATCTATTATCATTAGCTCATATGAAGAATGGTTTAAAATCGTTCAAATTTTAATTTTATTGTTTGTTTCTAAGTGCAATTTTTTTTCCTATAATATCTGATTTATCATAATCCTTTTTCTTTTCTTTTCCTTTCCTTTTGTAACATTTCTAATTGTATTTCCATCTTATTAGTCCAATCATTTTACTATAATATCTGATTTATTATAACCCTATTTTCTTTTTGTTCTTTCCTTTTTCTTTCTTTGTGTAACATTTCCTATTGCATTTCCATCTTATTAATACAATCATTTTACTATAATATCTGATTTATTATAACTCTATTTTCTTTCTTTCTTTGTGTAACATTTTTAAATACATTTCCATCTTATTAGCCCAATCATTTTACTATCCACATCTAATTTATTATAACCCTTTTTTCTTTCCTTTTCCTTTCTTTGTATAACATATCTAATTAATTTTTCATCTTATTAGTCCTATAATATCTGATTTATTATAACCCTATTTTCTTTGAGTTCTTTCCTTTTTCTTTCTTTGTGCAACGTTTCTAATTACATTTCTATCTTATTAGTCCAATTATTTTACTATAATATCTGATTTATTATAACCCTATTTTCTTTTTGTTCTTTTCTTTTTCTTCCTTTGTGTAACATTTCTAATTGCATTTCCATTTTATTAGTCCAATCATTTTATTATAATATCTGTTTTATTATAACCCTATTTTCTTCTCTTTTTTTCTTTTTTCTTTCTTTGTGTAACATTTTTAATTACATTTTCCTCTTATTAGTCCAAACGTTTTACTATAACCTCTTATATATTATAACCCTATTTTATCTTTTCTTTTTCTTTCTTTCTGTAATATTTCTAATTACATTTTCATCTTGTTAGTTCAAACATTTTATTATAACTTCTGATTTCTTATAACCCTATTTTCTTTTTAATTTTTCTTTCTTTGTGCAACATTTCTAATTACATTTCCATCTTATTAATCCAATCATTTTACTATAACATCTGATTTATTATAATTTTATTTTTTTCCTTTTCATTCCTTTGTGTAACATTTCTAATTACATTTTCTACTCATCAGTCCAATTTCTTTATTACGATATCTGGTTTATTATAACTCAATTTTGTTTTTCTTTTCTTTTTGTAACATTTCTAATTACATTTCCAACTTATTTATTAACTACTTTTCACAATAAACATTCTTCATCATTTGTAATTAATAATAATACCCAACATGGTTTACTGCAGGGATGAAGTGTCAGACTCCACAGTATAAGATCCTCAGATCAATTCCCGTGCTAGTACTTCCAGCACCCTAACTTTTTAAGAATTCTGAAGCAATAAAGGTAGTTGATTATCTTGTATTATTATTTTTTTGTTATTATTTTTATATATTTTTTATTAATAATAATTAAACATGTGTTAATAAAAATTAGGGAGTATTCTTTATTAAACTTCTTTGTATCAATATATTCAATCTCTGTGACCAAGTTGGAATCTTCAGTGTCTATATAAATATATTGGACCATAAATAGGAATTCCACTTTTATTGTTAAAAGGAGGTTGCCTTGACAACAGTTTGAGATTGTTATCTATATTGGGATTATTTAAATTTTGACTGGTTTCTTATTCTTTAATATATAGTTAAGACAAAATATAGTAAATTTTAATGTTAAAAGCATTAAAAAAAACAATCAAATAGTTAAGAGTTCATAAAATGTTTTGCATCCAGAGTGACAGAGTCAATTTAAAATCCATGAACCCTTAAACTCCCAAATCTGCCACTGTTCTCTGCACTAAATCATGCAAGACATGAAAATATTCATAATGGTAGTGACATATCATTGTCTGTAAATGCATTCCATTAAATGATGCTTATGAATTAAATAGGTGTATACCGTAGACTTCACACATGTCTTTATACTATTTAAAGCAAAATGTAAACAAACTAACAAAAATGTAAACAAGGCAAAACTCTTCATACAGTAGTGCCACCCTGTGCCAACCAGAGTAATAAATGGATGCCATAAGGCTTGTGCATAAAATCCCTATCTAATACCTACTCATCCAATATCCCCAAACTAGTTTCTGGCTTGTGACCTTAGTCAGTGAGGAGCTTTGGATCTGAGAGCACTGCACCTAGATCTTAGGATCTTATGCAGCCCTCCTCACTGACGAAGGCCACAAGCCAAAAACTAGTCTGGGGATATTGGATGAGTAGGCATTAGATAGGGATTTTATGCACAAGCCTTCTGGAATCCATTGATTACTCTGGTTGGCATAGAGTGGAACTATTGTATGGAGAGTTTTGCCTTGATTATAAACAATTACATGCTAGTATAAGAGATGGTGATCATGTGATAACAAAAATGTAAATAAATACAAATTTCCCAATATTTGGCAGCCATTTTTCTTTTTCTGCATCTCTTTGGCCTCTGTTGAAACTACACAATTTTATTCTCTCTTTATTATTCTTTTCAATCCGATGTGCAGTAAATTGCATAGTAAAATATTTTCTGAATGCAATGCTGAACATTTTATAAAATACTAGAAGATAGTAAAAGTAGACACTGATTTAAAAACATCAAAATAATTAAAGAGAGATCATAACTTTTCGATAACAAGACTACTGTTACATTTCTGTAAGAGAAAAAAATTATTGAAAAAAATAACATTCTTGGTGTATTTAATAGCAATGAAAGTCTGACATATCGCTACTTATTTTATATTAAAAAGTTGTGATTATTTATTGTGCATACAAAGTATATAAATACTTTTAAAGAAAAGCTTTAACCATTATCATATGCATCTTGAATGTTTATAATAATCAAACATTGTCTTTTTTGACTATAGAGGGACCTCTCAAAATTGTCACAAGATAGCAGAACAGCCATCTTTAACCTAAATTCCCACTTATATAGGCCAATCTGAAGCATTTTGATTTGGGAGACTAATAGCTTCATTCTCTCAAATCAAGATGGTTCAGATTAGCCTATATTTAGATTAAAGATGAGGCATCCATTCTTTATAAAATTGCTATCTTGTATCAAGGTTTGAGAGGTTCCTCTATAGTAAAAAAGACATCATTTGACTATTATAAAGATTCAAGACATATTTGACAAAGATTAAAAACTTTCTCTAAAAGTATTTATATTAAAAAGTAAAAATAGAAGTTAGTTTTTTGTAATGCTTTAGTAAATGCATGAGTGAAGATGCACTCATATATCCTCAATTTATTATACTTAATATTGATTTATGTATGAATATCATATATGTAAAAAAGTGTCTGTGCTATAGACTGTGCATGTTAAAAAGTACTGTACAGTTGCAGTTCAGTAAACAATACATATTCTATTATAATAAATGTTTATCAACAAAGTGTGAGCTATTAAATGCCATACATGTTTGGACACAAGAGGAATTTGAAATAAAATATAGCATAGAATGCAGCTCTACTGTATATATATATTGTAACGGAATACGGCGATCAAATGCTTACTTCCCTTTTATTTATATATAATACGGATTTCTTAAAATTCAAAATCATCCACCTCCCACTACCATGAGCAGAGAGAACATACGGACATAAACGAAACTATATCCGTACTTGATCAAACCTGTGACTATACTGATGTTGCCCCAGGTTATCTTTCCTGGCCAAATGTCTCTTGACTGCTATAATATTTAAAGATTACAGTGCTTGGATAATTTATAAAATTAAATGGGATCAAGAATCCTGCCCACTAGCCTGTTGTGTTATTTTAGTACTCAAAATGGAGTAATAATTATTCCCCAAACCCCTATGGATATATTACTGTCTGGAATGGCAAAGAACAAGACGAAACAGATAAAATAAATAAGAAATATTTAATATAACAAATAAACAACAAAAAATCAGTTGAAATATTTTGCACACAATAGAAACAAATTATTGGATATAATGCTACGAGTAAATATATAAAAAAAGATCCTATAAATGATTATACAGTTATAGTCATCATTCCATGTATTAGAAAAAAGTTTAAATATTTTCTATATCACTAATATCAGAAATTGGAAATTGTTTAAATTAAAGGTATGTGCACATATGTCTATAAAGGTGTGATATATAATTTACCTAGGTTTTCTTTAGTCTCTGAAGTGAGTTAAGGTCCTGCTGACCACCACATGGAATTCCTCCACTTCTTTAGCAGGGAATGGTCACTCTTAGGTTGGACTTGGTTTGTGGTGACTTCTCCATATTAGGACATCAAGGATGTCAGGTGGATCATCTGGCAGGTGCTACATCAGCAGTTGTTACATGGTGACGGAACCATTCGAGCACGGTAAGTCTGAATCGGCCAGCGATCGCGATGGCCCTTAGCCACACATTCTTGAAGCATCATGTATGTTAGAAATCATTTTCCTGTTCATACAGTGATCCGTTTCTATGTTGAAGTCCTTCCACTACATTTCTGGTTTTTCTCTCTTGTTTTTTTTTAAACTTTAAAGGATTCTTAGGTCTGCTTTCTACTCGATTATATCTGCTTATTATCAGAGCAGTGTCTTCACCAAAGTCTCGACGAGAACTGTCTTGAACTCCAATAATTTTTATAATTAAATTTTTTCCACATTCTTTTATTCTCTTGATCTTTTTGTTTATAGCTTTCCATTCATACCTTTCTTTTTTTTAATACGCCTTCAGCAATTTATACAAATTTACTTTTACACAATCTTGTAGCAATATTTACATTTCTTTCTTATTTCTTTTCTTTTCCTTTTAATAAAATAAATTTTTAATAAAATGATTTTTTATTATGACAAGCATTAATTATTGCTGTCTTTATCCATACTTTATACATATTCTACACACACATTTCGTTTTCTCGTCAAAATGTGTACTTTATGGAATAGATCCTTATCTTTTGTCATGTTTTAAATTCTATTTTAATCTGATTTAAACTCTTCAAACTTTTACCTTTTCTTATAAATCATTTTTTAGTTCTTATTTCATTCATATTTCCTCTTTCATCTTTTTTATCTTAGGCTAAATAGACGATTTCAATATTTCTACATTTAAATATTTCTATTTTACCAAAATCTTAACTTTGGAGGGTAAAAGATAAGAATCTTTCGATTCTATTTCCCTCTATTTATTAATTAAGACATTTCTTTCTTCATGGGTTTTAATTCTTTTACTAGTATTCAAAAAAAGCCACAATATTTAATATTATTTAATGTTAAATATATATATATGGTCGCAGTATGTGCGATCATCACAATATATATATATATCATTTTCAACCATTATCAGTACACTGTAATAT
Source organism: Epiperipatus broadwayi (assembly GCA_028023455.1). NCBI lineage: Eukaryota > Metazoa > Onychophora > Udeonychophora > Euonychophora > Peripatidae > Epiperipatus > Epiperipatus broadwayi. Next base: position 3,148,857 of record JAQFVV010000045.1, read on the forward strand.
GAAGATCTCTCCAAGTTCAATCCATCTTCTCTGATCTTTAGCCTCTCTTTTCCACATCACCCCTGCACACTTTCTTATTTCATCTATCCATCTCACAAGTGGTCTCTTTATAGGACTTTTACAGATCTTTTGGAATCCAGTTTAAGAGTTCAACTGTCCATCTATTATCATCTCTTATAAGAATATATCTATCTCAACTCCATTTTAGTCTCTTAATTCTTTCAGTGATGTCATTATACAAATTATCTGTATATAGTCATATACACATGCAATGTGAAATCTCACATGTGGCCTCTTTCTGGGTCTTTTACAATCTCTTGTAATCATCCAGTTTAAGATTTCAACTGTCCTTCTATTATCATTGTTTTTAGGAATATGTCCAATCTAATTCCATTTCAGTATCTTAATTCTTTTAGTGATGTCATTATATAAATTACCTCTATTAGGTCATATGTATATATCTGGTCTCTTTCTGGGTCTTTTAAAATCCCTTAGAATCATCCAGTTTAAGATTTCAACTGTCCATCTATTATCATATGTTCAGTAATGTCTTCAACTCCACTTTAGACTATTAATTTTTTCAGTGATGTCATTATATAAATTATCTATATTTTCATATATACATACAATGTGCAATCTCGTGATCTCTTTCTGGTTCTTTTATAATCTCACAGAATCCAGTTTAAGAGTTCACTGCCCATCTATATATTAAGCCCAATTCCATTTTCAGTCTCTTAATTCTTTTAGTGATATTAGTAACACCTATTTCTTCTATCACCCATGTATTTCATTTTCACTGTCTGCCTCTTACTCCTAATACACATGAATATATATCTAGAACAACATATAATTACTACCCAGATCCAAAATTAAAAGAAATTCCTGAAGGGCAACAATTGTTTATCTTTCTACAAGGTATTACAATGAATAAAAAATAGTCTCTACCTTTTAACGCAGGCATAGAGATAATGGCTTTTAATGTTTTTAGTTCCTGATAAGTGAAGGTTTTTACCAAACTGCATGTATAGTGAGAGAGATGAAATTTCCAATACAATAGAGTGGGAAATGAGGAATGCAAAGCCACCAAAATGGATATAATTTCCATAATATAAAATCGAACAGTATTAATGTCCATAGTTTATTTATATATTCTATTTCAATGTGGGTCATACCTAATAAAAACAAGTCTGTCAAACCTGAGATGATGTCATATCAAAATAAATATTGCACCTGTTTATGGCCACTCCAACTGCCAAAAAAAAAAGATCTGGAACTGAGTTTGTGGATAAAGGTACAAACTAATTTGTGAAATGCAGGCACATCCCTATATAGAACATTTGTTATTGTATTTATATATTGGTCTATTTCAATCATCTAATATTGAGTACTAAAGTAAAAAAAATTAACATTATTTAAATTTTCAAAGTACATTCAACCATTATTCTCCGCTCTTCTTCAGTTGCTGCCCTGACCAGTGATAATACTAGCATGGGAATCGAACCTGAACCCTTAGATTCTTGAATAATGAAGTTTAAGGTAATGCTCTAACCAGCTGAGCATCGTATTAAAACTCAATATTCAAGGATCTAAGGGTCCAAGATTCAATTCCCTTGCTAGTACCGTCACTGGTCAGGTCAGAAACATGTGAAGAAGAGGGGGGAATAATACTTCTTGAAACATTGTGCATATACTAACCTGTGTGCTATTATTAACAGTTGAATGTACTTTGAAAATTTAAATAAAGTTACATTTTTCTAAAGACATTCAATACTTAATACTATGATGGAAATAGATCCAACATATAACTAAAATACCACCATCACAAACCTTCTGGAAAACATATGGTTCGTTTCTCTGTTTATTTAATACTTTATGATGCTATCTTTTAGCTTTTCCGTAGAAAATTATTTCTGAAATAATTCAACACCGTGTGTAATCATAGCTCTCCAATGCAGTCTACTCTCCATCATTTCTTCCCAATAAAAATAAGCAACATTTAACATTTTTAGAATAGCTTTCGGTTAATTCTTAGAACATAAGCAGAGTCCTCCTTTCTCACAGAAACTATGCTCACATTTATTACAAAATAACTTTTAGAATGTCTTTATTGTTTGTTTATTTTACATATCCAATCCAATTCTACTTTTACAAAATATGAAATCACATCCAGTATGCTGAAATACAAATTGATCGTTTTTATGGCTTTGCCATAGTTTTTTAAACATTTTAGGCAGTATCATTAAATATATTTTTTAATGCCTTTATATTGCACTGATACAATGTCCAAGTTTCACACCCACACAATAAATTAGATAAAATAATTTTATATACAGCTAACTTAGTTATGGCAGTTGTTTTCCTGTGATAAAATACTCTACCCTCTAACTTATTAAATGCAAGGTCAGCACAATAAGTCTATAGTCAACACCTAAATATATATATATATATGAAATCAATAATTAGAAGCATGATTATAGCCATGACTTTGTTTTGAAAATGTTTATTTCAAACCCATATATAGTTTTGCCATAATATTGGTTAACCCATCTATCACTAATTAAAATTGAGATATCAACACCATACCTTAAATTATTTATTCATACCCTCCTGATTGTGGTCCCATTTTTCTCCATGATCACTATACAGGATTGTCCTATAGATATTAAAAATAATGCAAGGAGGGATTTATTTAACATGTGGATTTTACAATATCTTAACTATTAACAAATATCGTATAGAAACTTGTAGATATTCCAACTAAGAAATAGAATCATCAGTGACTTTATCAAGTTCTTCAAATCTCCCTCTGCAACCATAAATTTGACCATCATTAACTATGTTGTTCATAGTTTGGGTTTTCCCAAAACTCTCATATATTAGTGCTTGATAAATTCTATTTATGGAGCAGAGGAGTGCAATGACCAAGAATTGTCTTGCCTTGAATCTATTGATAGGATAATGTTTGCATTTAGGAAGATCAAATCCAGATGAATTTATTGCTTGAACTGAGAAAAAATGTTTGAAACATCATAAGAATTCCATTTTTTATATTATTTGTTGATTGTAAATTCTTGGTTTAAAATTCAAAAGACAGATCTTTTGATATGGTAAGTAGTAAAACTATATCTTCTTGAATATTGATAAGACTGGTCTGCATGACAGATTTTTATACTTTTCCTTTGGGTAATTTCTCTTTTCATATCTATTTAAAGGAACAGCAATCTACTTCAAAGTATACATTTTACAACACCCACTGTCAACAATTCCATTAATAAAATAAAATTTATTGCATAATTAGGTAGACTTGACACTAAAACATAACTAAATATTTTAGTAATATCAGTTTTTCCATTAAGTGTAGATATCTCTCAACCTGCTATACCAAACTCCTTATACAAAAGTGTCACATTGTGAAAGTCTTAGTAATTAAAGATTTGTACATAAAATTCCTATATAGTGTCTAGTCATCCAAAATCCCAAGACTAGTTTCTAGCTTGTAACTTTCATCAGGGTGGGACCTTGGATCTGAGAGCACTGCACCTAGATCTTAGGATATAATGCAATTTTCGAGAAGCTACCTTTTACCTTGGTTTTTAGGCTCCCCACTGATGAAAACCACAAGTTAGAAACTAGTCTCAGGGTATGGATGAGTAAACACTAGATAGGGATTTTATGCATAAATTTTCTTTCATATATTGATTACTAAGGCTTGCAGTGGGTGGCGCTACTGCATGGAGAATTTGCTATTGCTTTGACAGCTTGTATAAGCATAGGAATTAGTGATTATGTAAATGTGATATTTTCATTAATGTTTAACATAATTAGAAACACTTTATTTTAGTCCCTGGCTATCTTTTTATGCTTAAGTAGTGAATGGATGATTATCCATACAATTATGCATAGCATATTCTTGGAATGCTTTTGAATTTTAGAATATTAATTTTTTTTTCTTAGTTTATCAGCTTATATATCCTTGACCAACTATTGTCTGAGTTCACCCATGTCAATAATTAGTTTCAGTCTTTTCTTTCTCTTATTACTTTTTTAAAATCATAACATTAATTATCTAATCAGTTGGCAGGCTTACTGATTTTCAGTAAAACAGCTATTGAATATTATTAGATGCAAATTCCTCAATGATTAAGGCCAGGAGCTGAGAAATAACCTACTGAAGTGGATTTTATAGTACTATAATGTAATATTTATTAATTAGTCAAGCTTACAATAGATGCACTTAGAACAGAGTGAAAAATGTTTAAAAACTAATGATTTATTTTATGTGAAATATATTTATTTTTAACAAAATGTTTCATCAATGTAAGGGCCTTAGTATAGAGAAATCCAAAAAAAGTGCTGTAGTTGACTTGCCTGTAGAGCCATATTTTGGGTCATTTTGCTATTTTTTTAAAATTACAAAGTTCATATATGTTTTATTTTGATATTTAATTTTAAAAAAAGTCTAAAGACATCAAAATAATTGAAAACGCAGTGACTTCAGACAAATTTCTGACAGCATTGATGGATTCAGTCATTGTTTTGCAAGATTAATTTGACAAAATTTTTCAGATAACTAAAACCCTTGACTATTTTTTGTAAAGTTTATTAATTATAAATATGCAACTTTTTTTTCGCATTAAATAGTGAAGCTATTCATGATTATTTTCTGCCCAATAATTATGTAACAATTATTAAAAATCAAAAATATACATGATTACACATTTATTTTATACATATACATGTTATTTTTAAAAATAAAAAATAATAAATGCTAGCAGAGCATTAGCTAAATAAATTACAGAATTTTTATAAACAGTCCTTTCAAACTCATCAGCGACCACCTTTTAGAATATATTGCAATATTGTAAAAATTATACAAAAATTTTGATATTTTTTAATGTTTGAAAATATAATTTGATAGATTTATAAGATACTGGTGTTTATTCATTGACATTTTAAAAACAAAAGGCAATTAGAAAAGAGTCACTGACTTTATATAATCAATATGCTTCTTTTGACTGTTTAATGGTAAAACTGTTCTTTGCTTTTTGTTATGATCTTATTTTTTAAAACAGTAAGGATTATTCATTCTAACACATGCACTGTACTGTCTATTTATAATATCTCAATAATGTCTTACAGGGTATTGAGGAAACTCTTGAACCAAGACACAATACAGAAACTTTTGAAAAGATAATAGTGGCCATCTTATATTTAAACTTGCATTCTAATGATAAAGACCAATCTAAAGCATCTCAATTTAAGAGTATAAAAATGTTTCTCTGTTCACTTCCATCATTTTCTTTCTGTAAATTAACTCTCATGAAAGCTTTACATTTACTATATATTAAGATTTAGAAATATTAGAAATTATGTAATATTTTATTTTACTTTTTAGCACAGAGATAATATGTAATTTAAACAGTAAGGATTTTTCATCCTAACAGATGTGCTGTACTGTTTATTTATAATATCTCAATAATGTCTTGTTGAGTATTGAGGAAAACTCTTAAGCTAAGACACAAGATAGAGACTTTTGAAAAGATAAAAACAGCCATCTTATTTTTCAACCTACTTTCTAATTATATAAGACAATCTAAAGCATCTCAATTTAAGAGCATGAAGATATTTCTCTGTTCATTTTGCTTTCATTATTTTTTTCTGTGTATTTAATTCTCATGAAATCATAAACAGTACAGTGCATGTGTTAGGATGAGCAGTCCTTACTGTTTAAATTACATATTTATCTCTACGCTAGAAAATAAAATAAAATGTTACATAATTTTTTATATTTCTGAGTTTTAACACATAGTAAATTTAAAGATTTTGTTAGAGTTTCTATGCAAAAACATAATGAAAATAAAGTGAACAGAGAAACATCTTCATGCTCTTAAACTCAGATGCTTTAGGTTAGCCTATATAACTAAAACGTTTAAAGATAAAATGACCACTCCTATCTTTTCAAAAGTCTTTATCTTGTGTTTTAAAGAGTTTTCTCAATACTCAATAACACATTGTTGAGATATCACAAATAAACAGTATAGTGCATGTGTTAAGATGAACAATTCTTTTTGCTTAAATTATATACTATATCTGCACTAGTAAACTAAATTAAATGTTACATAATTTCTAATATTTCTGAGTGTTATTATGTAATAAATTTAAAGATTTCATGAGAGTTAATACACAGAAAGAAAATAATGGAAGTGAACAGAGAAACATCTTCATGCTCTTAAACTGAGATGTTTTAGATTTTGCCTATATAATTAGAAAGTAAGTTTAAACATAAGATAGCCAGTCTTATCTTTTCAAAAGTCTCTATCTTCTATCTTAAGCTGAGTTTCCTCAATACTCAACAAGACATTGTTGAGATATTATAAACAGTACGGTGCATATGTTAGGATGAAAAACCTTTATTGTTTAAATTACATACTATCTCTGTGCTAAAAAATAAAATCAGATTTTATTTTTTCAATATTTGCAAAGTTCAAATGTGATTTTTTAAAAATTATTTTGTTTGTAAACATAAATTTTTACTAAATAAAGTACCAATTTGTTATACTCTGATATAGAATAATGATTTAATACTAAAAACAAATACTGAAAATTTACCAAATGCTCTTGAGGGAAAACAATTAAATCTGTTATAGTGTCAGAGAATTAATTTAGCTGATAGTTATATTCAAAATGTATTAAAATTTGAATCTGACATTATAAAAAAAGGTAACTATACTTTTGACAATGTATAGATTTCATATTAAAAAACAAAAAGGGGATAAAATAATATTTTTTGTAAAATAATGTTTTTTTTTATTCCACATTTTTTTAAAGATTACAGTGTTAATAGACTTGTGTCTTAAAACTATAGCAATTATCAAATGGTTAACTGATACATATGAAAACTAATAGATAAAAATAATCATAGAATTACATTTAGATGGAGTGTTTTTGATTGAAATAATTTAGTATTAAAAGGAAATATACCTATGTGTTTGAAAAGGAAAGTTTTTAATAGACATGTTTCAACAATTATTTATTATGTTTGATTTAAATTTGGACATTTAACAGAAGAGTGTTTCAGATACTCTGATTAACAAGGCAATATGGACAGATGTATGTTGCAGAAACTAGGAGAGATCACAATCGAAATTTGTGGGTGAGAAAACAAACAAGTATCACTCACTGACATTATTGACAAAAAAATATTAAGAGTCTGAAATAGAGCTGGGATGGACATATTGCTAAAAGTGATATTAGATAGGTACTTGACATTTTAAATAGAATCCCTAAGAGACTGTAAAAGTACCTAGAAAGAGACATATGAAATGATGGATGAAATAAGGAAGTTTGAAGATGAGGATTTATACATCAGAGAAACTATATTAAATTTGAATACTTTCAACCTGCAGTAAATTTAAGATACATGGTTGGGGTGAATTCAAAGATTAATTAAGGATTAATCACATCTAGCCAAATGGAAAAGTAACATTCACAAATTGATTATGAAGAACTATTTATCTTCACCAAGAAATCATTTTAAAAGTAATATATATATATATGACAATAGATGGCATTCTACCAAAAACACCGTCAAGTGTAGTTTTTTGTTTACATAAACGTCAGAGCAAGCATTCACTATCTCTAACTTTAATTTCCACCTTCAGATCATGATTTCAAGATATTTGCTATCGTCAGTGAAGGACAGGAATAAGAAAATAGATCTAAACACAAACTCTGGGCGTTTATGAAACAGTTTCTATTCAGCTTGCAAGCGTGAATCTTTTAGACACGTAATGTCATCAAACTCAGCATAGCAAGCCAGATATCTACATGGGTCTGATCTCAGTTCAGCATAACCACATAGTAGAAGCCTCTGCAATATATATCATTGCAAGAAAGACCTCAAAGGTACATTTATGAAAAACAAAAAAACACAAGTTAAAACTTGCTAACGCTTGTATTTATGAGTTTGTGTTTAGATCTATTTTCCTATTCCTGTCCTTCACTGACGATAGCAAATAGCTTGAAATCATGATCTGAAGGTGGAAATTAAAGTTAGAGATAGTGAATGCTTGCTCTGACATTTATGTAAACAAAAAACTACGCTTGATGGTGTTTTTGGTAGAACGCCATCTATTGTCATAAATACAAGTGTTAGCAAGTTTTAACTTGTGTTTTTTTGTTTTTCATAAATGTACCTTTGAGGTCTTTCTTGCAATGATATATATTGCAGAGGCTTCTACTATGTGGTGATGCTGAACTGAGATCAGACCCATGTAGATATCTGGCTTGCTATGCTGAGTTTGAAGACATTACGTGTCTAAAAGATTCACGCTTGCAAGATGAATAGAAACTGTTTCATAAACGCTCAGAGTTTGTGTTTAGATCTATTTTCTTATTCCTGTCCTTCACTGACGATAGAAAATAGCTTGAAATCATGATCTGAAGGTGGAAATTAAAGTTAAAGATAGTGAATGCTTGCTCTGACGTTTATGTAAACAAAAAACTACTCTTGACGGTGTTTTTGGTAGAACGCCGTCTATTGTCATAAATACAAGTGTTTGCAAGTTTTAACTTGTGTTTTTTTGTTTTTCATATATATATAACAGATGCATAATTGTGTTAATGGGATTTACGGCAAGAGCATGAAATTGCATGCCTAAAAATCATTTCTTTATATACACTTCTAAAAGTACTTGTCAAAACAATCAGATGTTATAGTCTTACTTAAAAATAATGGCTCAACAAAATTCACAATCAATGAAATTAATTAATTAAGTAAGATTAAATAACCCTACTATTTAAAACCAAACTGCTTATTAAATACACCCTTACAACTAAAAAACAAACAAAAAACACACACACAAAAGCACATTGAAACAATTGCATTTGTATATTGGATTATTTCCATCATCTAATATAAGTATTGATCCCAAATACATTCAACTGTTAATAATAGCACATAGGTTAGTATATGCACACTGTTTTGGGAGGTATTATTCTCCCCTCTTCTTCTCAAATGTTGCTGGCTTGACCAATGACATTACTAGCATGGGAATCGAATCTGGACTATTAGATACTTGAATATTAAATTTTAAGACAGCACTCTAACCAACTGAATCATCCTGCTAAAGGCAACATTCAGTAGAAATTTTATATATTTATCTATGAGGTTCCTCCTGATCTCCCCACTTTTTTTTAAAAGCAAAGTTGATTAGTTATTTCTTTACATTATGAATAGTCACACTAGGTTGACTTATCGGATTGTTCACCATTATCATGTGAGCAGCTTATTTAAAGTTTGTTTTTTGTTTTCTTTTCTTTTTTATCCAAAGAGAAGAAATGGTATAAAGAAGAAAAAGGGTACAAAGAAGAAACTAAAAAAGTTGCTCACATGATAATCATGAATAACTCCATAAGTTAACCTAATATGACTATACATAATGTATGGAAGAAGACAAGAGAAACCACATAGATAAGTATATCAAATTTCTACTGAATGTTGCATTTGACAGAATGTCTCAGTTAGTTAGAGCATTTCCTTAAAATTCAATATTCAAGAATCTAAAGGTCCAGGTTTGATTTTTATGCTAATACTGTCACTGGTCAGGCCAGCAACATCTGAAGAAGAGAGGAGAATAATACCTCTCAAAACATTTGCATGTACTAACCTGTGTGTTATTACTAACAGTTGAATGTATTTGGAATATTTAAATGAAGTCCAATTTTTCCAAAGAACTTCAATACTTATGGTAGAAATAGTCCAATACCTAAATACAATTGAAATACTATCATCACAAACATTCAGGAAAACACATTGAAACAATGATTATTATCTATACGTAATTATATATATATATATATATATATATATATATAATATTTACAAATGAATTATTATATATTTTAAAAAATGACACACATATTAACAAAATTCAAGCCCCCAGATTCATTTTCGACTATGGTTTTTTAGTGAAGGACATTGAATTGGCCCCTGTACATCAAGTAGTCTTCATTCTACATATTTTTTAAAGATAATAATAACTTGAGAGTTTGAACCCTAAGTAATTTATTGTTTATATATTTACAGATTATAAAAGGTTTAACATTAGGCATGCTAGTTTTTAACTAACTGCAAACATTCTTGATGACCATTTAGCAAAATGATATACACCATACAAGCTACCACATGGCTTACTAAATATACAACTAGAGGGTTACAAGCTATTCCATTTCTGCATTTCAGAAACATCTAATGTAAATTTGAGTAATTATTGTACACTAGGTGGAATGATCAAGTTTTTATATGAGAGATGCAAAAAGTAAAATGAAAATGTTTGATAGGTTACAGTTTATAGATAATAAAAGAATAGCCAAAATAGTATTTAACTGAGTTATGAGTAAAGGGCAGGCAACAAGATGGGTGAGAAAGGTAATGCAGTATGCAAAAGATTTGGTTAAAGAATTTATATCAGTGTACTTGTACAAAATGTGGGATGATTGTGTTAGGAGAATTGTTGAGTGTTATAGTGGGAAGGAATGAGATAAAAGAATAGATACATTAATAATTAATAGGGAGTTGGAGAGATGGAGAACTAGTATGGAAAATAAAAAGAGTTTAAATATATATAGAAGTAAATGGAACATTGGGTGTGAGTTAATTTAGGATAATAGCAGGAAAGTAGTTTATTGTTGCAGGAAAGTAATTTATTGTTTAAGGCTCGAACGGGAGCTTTATCAATTAGAGAATATACATGTAAATGGAAAAATATGGGTGATTTAGTCTGCAAATTGTGTAAGGAAGTCATAGAAAATATTAGGCGTATGTTTTAATTGAATGTAAATGCTTGAAGACAAAGAGTACAAATAATGAAGTTATGGAATAATAAATATGAACAAAGTAATTATACAGAAAGTGGGTTATTGGTTTTTATGCTGGGTTTGGGAAAAGATAAGGGGGATTTAGATATAAAGGCTATAGAGTTGACAAAGATTATGTTGTGGAAATGGGATGGAGCAGATTATGGAAAAACAGGGTGGGGAATGGAAAGGGATGGTAAAGTGGTTAACAGGTTTCTCTGGGCATAGTTGCTGAGACCATTAAGGAGAAGTCACAGTGCATCACATTACACCACATCATATCATGTTTCTAACTATTGGCTTTCTTCAAATATAGGGATCTGAATATAGCATGACTATATAATGCTCACTGACTACTCAAGCATATAGCAGATGGCTCTGGACTAAAATAAATAGGCTCATTTTAGCATCATACTGTAAATTCTGAATATAATCAAAGACATTCACGTGACGCATCGTTATTTCTTTTGAAAAGCATTAATGAGTATACTTAGGCACCATTATGCATGCACATACGTGTGTTTATGTTTACAATTTTTTTTAATTAAATCTTTTTATTAATAATTAAAATGTGATTAATTATTTAATTCAGAATAAAAACATATTTTCTTTAGAATATTTTTAATTAATTTTTTTATACTTTTGTTTTAAATTTATTTTATTTAATATATTATTATTTTTTAAAAAATTATTTATTTAGATCAGAATAAAAACAAGAGATTGATACAGCTTCTAGTGACAGCCCGTCAAAACTCATTACCAGCAAACTTAACACTGCCGCATCTAGAGAGAGAGAAAGGGAAAGAAAATAATATCGCTTCAAGTTATTTCAAAGTATAAGAAATTATATTTACAAATTTTGATCTTTATATGATTAATATATATAAAAAAAGATTTATCAACAATGACAAAGTTTAAACTGAATATTGATCAGTTCTCTCTTTGGTAATCAAATTATATATATACATAAACAATCTTTAGTTAAAACTCTGGTGTTTTTACATATTCCAGTTTTCTACTTGAATAATTTTACTTTCAGACTTTTAAAATATATAATGGTTAAAATTTCATTTCAGGTCATTGTTTTAATTTATCTTATTTCTCCATTTATTTTTTTTAAAAAAGATTATTGCTTCAATTTACATTTTTTCGCTAAAAGGGTTTATATACCAAAACAAAGAAAAGCAGCATAAGGCTATTCTAGCTTAATTAATCCATTAAAACATCACATATAGAAGGCTCCTCACTGATGAAAGCCATAAGAATGGCCTGGAGATATTGGAAAAGTAGGCACTAAATAGGTTGATGCACAAACCTTCTAGTCACCATTGATTACTATGGCTTGCACTAGGTGGCACTATTGTATGGAGAAAGGTGCTATTCTTTCAACTAGTTGTTCTGATAAAGGCAGGAGTCCATATAAATTTTATATAGCCATGTATGAGGATCCTCCTGAATTTATTTCTTTTCTTAAGAGAATTGTTAATGGGTGATTTTTCAACATTATGAAGTATAACACTAAGTTAGATTCCTGGAGTTATTTGCCGTTATCATGTGAATGTCTTTAATTATTATTATTTTTTTTGACATTATCTTCTTTGTCAAATATTTTTTTACCTTTCCCATTTGAACATATCATTGGCATATACATGGCCTGCTACTTTAGATTCATATTTTTTTTTTCTTATGTGTTATAGCATCAGCCGGGAAGCGAACCTGCGACAACTGCTTGTAAAGTCGCTGTCGCTGACCTCTCGACCACCAATGCTTGACTTTAGATTCATATTTCCCCCACATAATCAGCAATTTATGTTCTTTTCATTATTTTTCAGTAAGACAGCTGTTTTCATTGATATACATCTTTCCATATTCGCATGGTATTCTATAGATGCAATTTCGTTTTTCAGCACTTCATGTTTAGGTTTTGTAGAGATTATAGTTCCTTGAAATGTGCTATGATTTTATTCTGGTGTTTTTTGATTGCAGATGTTCTTTAATTTACATATCTCTTGTATATATGGTATATATGGACAATGTTTATAATCGGTTTTTCTTTTCATATTTCTTTTTGTTGTCTATTTAACCTTTTTTTAATGACAGACATTAAGTGAAACTTGTTTATACTTTCATTTGTTTATAGAACTTGCTTTATCCATATTATTAATTAGCAGCGAGGCTATTAATTATAATAGATTTATGTTAGTGCTAATGAAGTTACTATCGATGATTGGAATTGGTATAATTTTTTAAAATTTTTTATATGATGGGGAGGGGGGGTAGGGATTTCCGCTTATGAAACTCATTAAAATACTGTAAAGCAATGCGAAATTTTCAAATTATATAATTGTAGGCCATCTTATTTACTACTGAAGACCTCAATAGTGCAATGGGAATAATTAAGAGTTCCATGTCAATTAACCAGGTTCGAATCCAGGCTGATGAAATTTGAAAATGTTTTCAGCAAACGAGATTTAAATGGGTATTTAGTTATTCTTAGTTAGAGAGTGTATCAAGGGTTGAAAAATTCAAATCAAGTCCTTTCCATTAACTTTTATTTTATATACTATATTATGCTTGTATTCATGCATCTATTAAATATATTGATATATATGGATTGTTATTAAAAAAACAACCAAATGGTTTATTGCTTGGATATTTTATATGAATTTTGGAGTGGATCTTGAGTTCCAAAGTATACCCTCTATAAGATCAGGGATTGCTGTTAATAATATAAGTAGTAGCTTAACTTGTTCATCACTTCTTGTAGACATTAACTGACCTCTAGAAACATCTAACAGTTTGATTAATTTCATTAGTTCTGCCAATACCCATAAATTGAGTGTTTATCATCGATGATTTCTGACCATGTGAAAACTATGTTTTGAAGTAAATTGTCAGGGGTTAGAAGCAAAATATGCAAGTGAGAAAAACCAATGGTAGAAATGAAACTAGATTGAGACCTGTTGATAGAACAGGTAATAATTAATAGACCATGAATATTATACACAAGATACTATAAAATTTTAAAAGTTTTAGAAAGAGGCTGCATAAGATGGATGGATAACAAAGTTTGTGACTGTGATAGAATGAAAACATTGAAACAACCTCAAATAACTGTTATTCATTAGAAGGTTACTAAAGATTGAAAACTATGATGATAACAATATGTGATTTAATACAGTGGTTGGTAGTAGACTCCAAGCTAAGGGTTTAAGAATTTAAGAAATTGTACAACCAATGTACCATTAGGGTATTAAAACACCACATGATCTCCTGCATAAATAACCATATGATGATGATGATTATTATTATTAATGGCAACAAATATTGTAGTAGTAATAATAATAAAATATAAGATAAAATGGTTAGTTGCTTGGAATGTTGTTAGATGTCTGAGCATGAGAAGTATCAGATTAATCTTTGATTCAAGAATCTTTTGCTCCCCAATTCATGATTCTACCACAAAAATAAAACTTATAGAATGTTATTAAATTTTATCCACAACCCAAACTAAAGGTTTCTATATTGGAAAACTAGGACGGTCAGTGTGCAGTTAGGGTATTTAAATATCACATGACGTCCTGAGTAACTAACCATATTAATTATTATTATCATCATCATCATTATTAATAATTAATTAATTAATGATAATGTATTATAATGACAATTAAAAATAATGAAGTGGGATTAATTAATTGGAATGCTGTTAAATGTTTGAGTATTTGAAATAGCAGATTGATCTTTGATTAAAAAAACTCTTTCTCTTCAGTTCATGACTCTACTACTGAAACAAAATATACAGAAGAATGCCATGCAATTGTGACTGCATGGTTTATGCAGTAATTGAGGGTTAGACTCTGGAGTAGAGATTCCTTGAATCGATTCCAGTCCTAATACTTCCGGGCATTCGAAACTTCTCATGAATTCCCGAGAAATTAAGTCATTCGACTATTTATTTAATAAAATTACTTAAGAAATTATTCGCGAAAATATTGTTAATTAAATAATATAACTAAAACAGCCAAACAAATACCAAGTAACGAGTCCAGTTATACAATTCACAAAAATTCGATGGGTTAAGCTGGGCATATTCGATTTTACAAGATTTCTTTTACCGAGATTGATTTAAAAACCTTAAAAGCAAGTTGAAATAAATAGATCATTAACTGAATTAACTACTAATTAAACATTTTTTCTTTATTAAAAAAATAGGGAAATTTGATTTGGCGATGAAATAATGATAAACTTCGTAAAGTATTTAGAAACGGATTTTTCTCAAAAACATTGTAAAAAAAATCAATAGATAAATTTAAAACAATTGGATTAACGAATGAATGAGTTATTTAAAAGTTGGAGAGCAGACACATATTCAGGCATCGGCATTTCACTATTGATTCAAGTAATATATGCAGATAAAAGGTTAAGATATTTTTAGTTGATTAGTAAATGGTGCATAATCATATTTACAGTATTCTTTTATTCTGTAATGAAATGAATATTAGATTCAAATTTGCTTTAATTTTTTAATATTAATTAATCTACTACTAAGTTAATAGATATACGATAATGACTCAAAAGTTAACCATATTCTGACTGTAAAATTTATCAACTTACAGATAAGTCAAATACATCAATTTTCGATACCTTCACTGCTTTTCAATATACTTTGTCCATCTATCTAAGAATGAGCTCTCATATTCCATCATCAAAAACTTTTAGGTAGAGCTGTGAGCCATGAATACAATATTGCCTTCACCTCTTTATCAGACATGAATATTTTTCTTTGTCTCTATATACCGGGAATGATTCTTTAAGAAACTATCATCTTTTGGTCCAAATTTTGTTTGCAGATTTCAAAACACTTCTGTTTATACTTCCATGAGTTGTTTTGGGACTCAGCTTACCCAAACTTTTCAAAACACATGTCTGTCATGGATTATTGCATAGATTGAAACATGTCTTATTTACAAATGAATTGCCATGTAATCTACTTCCACTCATCTATCCAACAGAATCAGTTCATATGCATGTTTTATGTTTGTTGTTTTTCATCAGTCACAGACAGGCACTTGGTTCCTTTATGACTGACATTTATACAACTTTTCCACACACTTTTTTGTCCATTACTTTTATTCATGACAAAACACATACCTTATATCTGCACAAAGTATACAACTAGATTACAAAAAAACCAAATCATTGCATACTGATATTCTTTGATGCAATTTGTAAGTGGTACCATTATACTTTATGCCATAGTAACATTTTCCCTGATGTTTCACATTTGACTACACTGCAGTAAATGGGGAGACACCATGGTAACTGGAGAGATACCAATTTTGTATGGAAAGTGCTGATAAGATAGTAGGTTCAATAGAAGTTTTGATATAATAAGAATGCAACTAATTTTTGGCTCACCATCATATATATATATAATTAGATAGACTTGAACTCAGGCTTTGGATTTTCAATGATGTGGATGACCAAAGAGTTGGAGGGAGAAGATTGAAGCTTGTCCATTAAAGTTTGAAGATTTGCTATCTTAATATAGACTGAATATAGACAGAGCATTGATTGTATATATGTGTGGGAGATGGTGATCTGGACTAACTGACGAGTGTTGGGTCAGCATGAAATACCTATATTAGAAATAATTTATCTTTTTCACATGTATGTGGACATGTGTATCATAAGATAGAGTGCATAGCTGTAGGGATCTTGAAAGTAGGAGTTCAAGTCTCTTCTAATTACATTGTTTAGTATAAACAATATACTTACATTTGAATATTATATATATAAAGAAAAATGGAAGTGACCACTTTTCATGAGCCCTTAGTAGTCAAAATGTTAATAAAGAATAGATGGCTACTTATTCTTTATTAACATTAACATTTATTGAATATAAGTGTTATTTATTAATAGCACTTGGGAAGCGGTTGTTTTCGTTTAAATTTCATATATATATATATGGAGTAAAATTAATATTTTTATAAAATTAATGTAATGTTAATATTACAGGCCATTAAAATGTGATGTATTGTTTGTCCTGTGATATATAGATGTATTTTTAAAATTATGTAAGATATTTAAAGTCTGGCTAATATATAAATCACTCTATTTCCAGAAATATTAGGAATGTTCGTTAAATACATTCAGTTTACGTAACGGATGTCTGATTACTGTTTATTAACATTTAGTCATTATTTCCATTTAATTTACGTATACTGTATATATAATTCTTTTATGTTCATATGCTTTAGTGCACTCATCTAAAATAAGAAAAAAAATAACCGTTTCGTAAAGCATTCACACACACATATATATACGTCAAAAAATTACATATACAACAAGCAAAAAAACCCATAATACAGTATATATATATACAGAAAAAAGGAGAGCGGAGATGACCAAGCTCCACCTGGCAGTAAAACAAGTAAACGAATCTACCATAATACATTTAGCAAATTAAAGAATAGAGCAGCCCATGTACTCTATGCTTTTCTATATATATATATAAAGCTAAATTTTGATAAACAAATCTCTAGTCTACATTTATACACATTTAATACTATATAAATATATATAAGCAATTAGCAGATAAATATCTACATAACCACAATGTAAAATCAGCATATTCAATGTCCATAATTTGGGTTTCGAGTCTGGCTAGAGGAAACTTTTTTTTTCCAATTCTGATCACTTTTAGGGACTGTTTAGTTTTAGATGCAGCCATCCAAATGACAATTGGACCATCTGATAATGGTAATTAAATGGCTATATATCTACTCTTAGCTAGAAATGTAAAACAAAAGTGGGATATGAATGATCACCGAAATTTTCATCCTATAATTGGGAAACCTAGTGGAGAATGTTTTCTCTTTACATTGTTTTTTTCTGTTGAAGACTATTTGAGATTTTTTCCAGTGGATCACAGTAAGTTACTTAGAGATTATATTATATTATTACTCTTTAGCAGAATTTGATCAATAAATGAGTATCTCTCTATCTATTCTTAGCTAGAAATATAAAATCAGGATGGGATAGAAGCCGTCATTTAAATCTTTCATTATCCTGTAATTGGAAAACCTAATTGGTAATCCATTCTCTGGAGGCGATTTCACTTGCCATGACTATTTATAGACAGTTTTGCAAAATTAATAATATATATCAAAAAATTCATATCTCATATAGATAATTAAAAGTAATAAGACTATATAAATGATCTATGATAAATATAGAGAGTGGGGTGTGTTTTTGCAGTAGTGGAAAATAGCATTATAGTGAAATAAGATGAGGTAGGTGCTGATAAAAAAGCAAAAGAAACTCGAAAATATATCAACAATGCTTATGTATCAGAAATAAGATATTTATGAATGAATAAAAATAATTCCCTATCTTGCATGAGAGTATTAAAATGTAAAAATATTAAAATTAACATGGAGATGCAGGTGTTTAAGACCTCAAGATTACTTAATAGGTGAAAAATATTTGTGATTGCATGCATAGTGTAAGAGGATGTTTTGATTTTAGCTACTGGTAGACATTGTTATTTGGCAAAGTTGAGATTAGGGATGCAAGTAAGAAGATTCAGATTACTGAATAAGTGAAGATAATTTTATGAGTGGGTGCAAAGTGAGAGAGAATTGGTAGGGTTTAAACATTGGTAAACAGCTCTAATATAGTAAAGTTAAGATGAGGGACACAGACATGGAAGTTCAGTTGTTTATTACCTCTACCCTATTTAATAGGTGAAAGGTGTTTGTGAATGCATGTATAATAAGAGAGGGTGTCTACAGTTTAGGTACTGGTAGACAGTTGTGATAGTATAAAATTGAGATGAGGGACATAGACATGGATGTTCAGTTGTTTAATACATCTAGGTTACTTAGTTTGAGTTTAGGTATTTGTAGACAGTTGTGACATGATAAAATTGAGATGAGTGACAGGGACATGGAGATTTAGTTGTTCAATATCTCTAGATCACTCAATAGGTGAAGGGTGTTTGTGAATGCACATACAATGGAAGAGGGTGGTTTCACTTTAAATACTGGTAGACTGCTGTGCAATGGTAAAGTTGAGATGAAAGACATGGGCACACAGATTCAGATTACTAAATAGGTAAAGATTATTTGTGAATAGTTGCATAATGAAAGAGAATATTTAAATTTATATACTGGTAGTCAATTGTAACATGGTAACATTGAAATGAACACACTGAATAAAAATAATCAAAAAATACACTGTTTTGTACTTTCAATACAACAATAAGATATTGTTTTTTTATAATAAATTCAGATGTTTTTATTCAAAAATTGTATTTATTTATTCCCATTTATAAAGATTCTTGTACAATAATGAAAGTGTTTGGAATAAATAACTATAAAAATAGAATTATTCGGAAAAATAAAATTATGCAAAAATCCATGAACCAGACTACCCCTATATTAACTATGGAAAATCAAGAACACACAACAATAGTAACACATATCTGGATAATAGAACTAAAATGGATCGTACAAAGTTATCTGAATTTTTGGATTATCTTTGATTCCCAGTACTATAATGGTAGTTTGAAATAAACAGGATGACAGAAAATCGAAAACAAATGATGTGTGTTTTATTAATAATACAATATCAGTGATAAAGTAAAAATCCAGTAGTGTTAAATTTAGTACAATCAGAAGGTGCTAGTAAATTATACTTATTTCTTGCAGCATTTTTAATCAACTGGTTAATCCCCCAGAAGGATTTTGTTCAGAGATAACACAGTTTGATATCCATTTCCTTATGCTCTCCTGTAGCTATCTGTAGTACTATTTTGCTAAGATATTTTTTAAAATGGTAAAAACTGGAAAAGTGATATATTATTAGTTTTAAAAAATCTAAAAATGTCAGTATTCTTCCAATCCAAAATAATTTATGCCAACTTCCACATGAACGATTGCTACATTCTTTGTTGCCCGAATTTTAAAATCATTTGCAAGATAACTTATGGAAGATTTTTGGAATAGTAAAAAAAATGACCTTTTGCTAATTTATTACAAATTCATGCTTATTTTTACAAAATAATTGTATAATAATTATTTTGTCAAACATTTTTAGCTGAAAGGTCAGCACAGCTGCCTTGCAAGCAAGCAGTTGGTTGCAGACGGTTGTTGCGGGTTTGCCTCCCGCAATGCTATGACATATGGAAAAAAAAGTATACTTGATTACAATTTGATTTTATATGTATATGTTTTATTTTTTAGGAATAAAACTATGACCAATAAGCTGCGACACCCATGAGATGGAACCATAACACATTTACCCACATGACCCACATGATGGTAGTACTTTTGAAATATTTTAAAAATTATAAGTATACTTTTATATGTTGTAGCAGAATTTTATAGATTTATAATGGCTTAATATTTATTCATTCTTGTTTTTAAAAAGAAATTTCAATCAATGAAGATTTTGTTAATTTTCTGGCTTCATTAGTTTGACTGGCTTTCTTTTTACCATCCCATCCCACGATGAAAAGTTCATCGTTCTCATTATATATTTATTTTATTATTTCTTTAATAATTGCAACATTTAAATGCATATATATATATATATTTAGGATGTTTTTTGTTTGATAATTTATATTTCTAACATTAAAAGATTTAATACTAAAATCAAATGTTTAATGACAACAAATCTTTTTACCAGGGAAAATAATAGAAATGTCAACCTGTTAAAAGATTATTAACGTAATAAATTGTATTATAGTATTTGTATTTGAAGAAGGAGCTTTGTAGTCAAAATGCATTTGAAGATATAATTAGAAAGGGTTTGAACCCAGACTTTCAAGCTCCCTTCAGTCATCCATTCCATTTTCTACAACTGATATACATGACCGCATATTTGTAAAAAAAATAAATGATCTCAAATATATGTATTTTGTGCTGAAGCAGCACTCATCAGATGGTTGAGATCATCACCTCCCACACACAATATATAATCAGTGCTTGGTTTAGGTGACTATAGCATATCTTTAAACTTTAATTGTCAATGGAGAAGATTGAAGCCTATCCATTAAAGTTTGAAGATTTGCTATGTTAATAAGAACTGAGCACTGATTACATATATATATATATATATATGTGTGTGTGTGTGTGTGTGTGTGAGAGAGATGTTGATCTGGACCAACTAGTGAATGTTGGTTCAGCACAAATTATGCATATTGAAGATCATTTATATTTTTTACATTTATGTGGTCATTTGTATCAGTTATATAAGATGGAATGGCTGGCTGAAGGGAGCTTGAAAGTCTGGATTCAAATCCCCTAATTATATTTAGCTTAAATATGTAAATACTATAATTGTAATTAAATATTTAAGTAACAAGTGTAATAATGCTCAAGGGTAAATGGGTTTGTAAATAATCATTAAGAACCAGACAACTCTTAGACAATCACAATATCAATCAACAATCTTTAATGTTAAAAGGAGGTTGCCTTGACAAAAGTTCGAGATTGTTATTGATATTGTCTAAGTGCTGACTGGTTTTTAATGATTAAATATTTAAGGATACAAGTAGTAAATTTTGAAATTCTCCCTCCATGAAAAAAGCATTTATAATAATGTCAACATTATTACATCAACATTATATAATGCTTTTGTTGCATAATTACTGTTCCAAGATTTAAGCTGTAGTAATTTAGATTTAGCTTCTTACTACATTCAGTTATCATGAGATTCTCATGCAATAAAGCCAAATTTTTGAAGTAACCAGTAAATCAAGTACTAGTAATTTATATTTATCTTACTATAGGATTTGGTTGTAATGAGATTCCCATGAAATAAGCCATCATTTTGCAGTAACTATACTATGAGATTATGTATTTTGGTCATTAATTATGCATACAATAATTAGGGCTTCATTTTTGGCTTTATTACACCTTATTTTTCTTCTTTTGAAGTTATAAGGTCTGTCATCATTTAGAAGTATCTCCTAGTGATTATCATAGTAGCACACTTTGCCCATTGGCTGAATGTTATGTATCTATCTATAATCATAATGCTTTTTACGGTTTAATAGAGCATTGAATGGTAGATCTAAGAGGTGAAGTTTTCAAATTGCTTTCCAGTTGAAAAATAAATAAAGCAAAAGCATTTTAATTTGATCAATTGAATGGAACTGATGTGCTCATCCTGTTACATGGATGCTGAATGTCACATGACCTCCTGAGCAACCAATCACACAGTAACATGACAATTTCCAGATTAAAAATAGATTAGTAATAATCATCGAGGCTTATATTTGAGGAGAATGGTGTCATATTTGGGTTTAACGTAAACATTGTACTTTCACAATAAATAATAATAATTAGTTTAAAAATTTATCATTTGTAGACCTAAAGGGTTAAAGGCTTTAAAAAGAAACAACATTAATAAATTGTGCACGTGTAATTTATTAAGAGGCCATTTTAGCATAATTAATATCCAGAGCAATTTATTTGATTTATAAAACTAATTAATTATTATTAAAAATATAACAATACTAATTTATGAGATTTAATTATGATTTTTTTAAAATGTATGTAATAAACAATTACTTAGTGAGAAGGAAATTTGTTTATTTAATTTTTTTAAAAAAGGTATTTTCTTTTATTTTTTTAATATATTATAAAATATAGGAGTTCATTAATTGTGGTGATTATAAATTTATTTAAATGCACATTGATTACATAAGTAATATTTACTAAGGCTGTAAACCTCAATAGTGTGCATGTGAAAATGCAAAGGTAGGGACCTCTACAGATCTTAACCACAAGCTTATGCTTTGGAAGAAAAGAGGGGAACCCCAAAAGGCCCAGGTCTTAACCACAAGCTTATGCTTTCGAAAAAAAGAGGGAACCCCAAAAGGCCCCTCTTGGGGTTCCCCTTTTTTCTTCCAGAGTGTAAGCTTGTAGTTAAGACCTATAGAGATCCCTACCTTTGCATTTTCATATGCACCACTTGGGGTTCCCCTTATTTCTTCCAAAGTGTAAGCTTGTGGTTAAGACCTGTAGAGGTCCCTGCCTTTGCATTTTCATGTGCACTTTCTTGAGGTTTACAGCCTTAATAAACATTAATTATAGTGTTGTAATCATAATATTGAAATGTTAGAAAAGTATACTTAATATGTGGAAAGAAATGAGAAAACCACTAATAATAAGAATAAAATGATATATTACTTGGGAGTTCATAAGGAATTTGAGCACTAGAAGTGATAAAGTAGCAACAATCCACTGACCTTGAATTCCAGGGTCCAGTGTTTCACCACTGCACTAAATCATATAGAATATTACTATTAGTGATGTTCAAGCATTGGACCTGTGACATGAATCATAACAGACTAAAAATTTATGATGAACTTGGACAAGGTTATCAAATGAAAAGGAATAATGCAATTACAATACAAAATTGATTTCAAAAATATCCTAAAATAGTACGTATTCTGATTGCTTTTATTGGAATAATATGGATAAGAATAAATACAACAGAGAGCTACAATTAAGCAAGATGGAAAAGACTTGGAACCCACATATGATAAATTGAACATATTGGTTGGGATATTGAACATATTTGTGGTTCGTAGATTAATGTGACATACTGGATATATTTTTGTGCATACATTAATGAGATATACAGAATGTCTTTATTAGTCCATAGGTTAATGGGATATATTGAACATATTTGTGGGTTATATATTGGACATACTTATAGTTCTTAGACTACTGGCATATTTATAGTTCATAGATTAATGTGTTATGCTGGATACATTTGTGGTTCACAGTCTGACATGATAAATTTAATGTATTTTTGCTTTACAGAATGACATAATAAAGTGGATGCATTTGTGGTCCATTGATTAATGGTATACATTATACATTTAGCATGTCATGAATTTAAATGTTATATTGGACATTTTTATGTATTATGAATTGAGCTAATATCTTAGACATATTTGTGATTTGTGGATTGACATAATATACTGAACATATTTTTGGCTCACAGAATGACAGGATGTATGTCTGCTTCACACAATTCATACATTTTGGGGTCAAGTTGCCAAGATCAAAGCTGTTCATATGAAAATAAAGCAGGTATATCAATATAACAGCCAATAAATGAATATATGATCGTGTTTTTGATAACCAGAAAGGTAACAATAGTTTTCAATGAGCAGAATAAAAAAACAAAAATAAGGAGGCACAATTTATTAAAATTAGTGGCATATATTATTCATATTTGTGTTTTATGGGTTGATGTTATTTTGGACAAATTTGTCAATCATTTATTGATGCAATATTTGGACATATTTGTCAGTCATAAATTGATGCAATATTTGGACATATTTGGGGTACATTAGTTAACATGATAAATTGGATGCATCTGTGGTTTATAAATTGATATTTTATAGATTGGTTTACATAGTATCATAAAACTCATCTTTAATTTTTTATTCAACTTCTTACTTTCTGTCTTCTAAAGTTAGAATGGATAAGCTGATTATTGATAACTATTGATGATGATTTTTCTCACCAGAGTTATGCCACTTAATGTAAAATTCAACAATGAATAAATGCCTGATAGAAGTGCTTAACAATCCTTTACCCTATGTTAATGTATATCATATGTTGTCCCACATGTGAACAATACATGAACAAATATTTTACAAAGTTGTGTAATGTAGGAGCCAGAGTTAAATAATGGAGAACTCTGTTTACCTTATTAACTTTGAACAAACATGAGAAGCAGACTGGTCATGTGTTTGAACCTTCTGACCCCAAAATAGTGTGCGCTGAGGCTAACAATTGTAAAAAAAAGATTAAAGAAGTGTATTTTATCATCAATGATAAAAACATGATCAATAGACATAATACATGTTTTGCTATCTCCAGAAAATGGACAGGTTAATTTACATACACATTTAAATACATTACCATTTATCAGTATCATAGCAATGATTTAAAATCGGTTTTGGCCATGAACATGAGAGAAAAAATCTTGAAAGTGCTAGGCCTGCATTAATTTACTTTGATTGTTGTTGTTACTACTAACAGCTTCTTCACCCAGCAATGTTAAAGTGCTTGTATACACTAATAATAATTACTTATAACATAAGAACATTTTTATAGTGTATATATATAATTATGCATATGTAGATATATATATATTGCAAGGAAATCAAGTCATATATCATGTGACATATTTTAATAAGCTTGTACTACAAATGTTATATAATGAGCATGCTAATAGCTCTTAACAAGCTTTTCTGAATATCCCTATACCCAGATCAGTTTCTAGCTCTGGCTTTTATCAATGAGGTGATAGAATATTCAGGCATTATATATATATATAAAGTAAAAGTAAAGTAGAAATAAATAGACATAAATTTTTGTAGATATTTTTCTACATTTCCTAAAATAAAATAATAGGTAAAGGGTTAAATAATAACTCTGATTTAAAATAAAAATTGTTTTATAAATTAAACTTTTAAAAGGTCTGATAAATATTATTTGTAATTCTGATTTTGAAATTTAAATGTAAGCATGTTTTTTTGATAATTTTAAAAAAATGTCTATTTTTGAAATCTTTAATTAATTTGTAAATTTTTATTGTCTAAGTGAAAACATTTATGTTTTCAAAGGGATTAGAGAGATAAAAGTAAAAACTCTGTTTTCAATCAAGGTGTTATTATCACCTTGGATTATTCTATAAAAGGGCTGATAACAAAATTAGCCCCAGTCTGGATAATGATTTTTGAAGAGAACAGTCTGAATTGTAGTTTTTTGCAAGAGTTGAACAAAATAGCTTGGCTACTAAAATTTTTTTAGTAAGTGGCAAAAATTACCTGACCAAAATGGATAGCTGCAGTTTGTTGTTGGCTGTAGTAGAGTTGGCAGAATAGCTATCAAAAATTGATGTAGCTGAAGGCAAGATAGTAGATTGTTTTTCTTTGCAGGAGTTTGAATTTACATGGAGAAAATGACCCACTTCTTTGTGATGTAATTCATAGCCTTAAACTGGAGAGGACAGTTGCTTGCCTGAAATCTATTAAACCAAGACAGCTGCTTGCCTGGAACAGTTCTACACAGATGAGAGACCAACTATGGACCAACCTTATACATGGATTATACTTTTTCCTGATAATCGTGTTCACTAAAACCAAACTCACCAAGAAAAATCTTCCAGCTTGCTGAATAATTAATTACACGTAATCTGCCTCAGATATATGCAGAGAAGCACACCTAAATGTATATATAGCTGGTAAGTTATTTTGAAATAATTCATATAAAAATAGACATATAGAGAACAATATTATTTTAAGTCGGCTAAAAATCTATATTTAAAAAGAATATAAAGTAATTTTGCTCGAATTATAATTAAGAATCAAGAATAATTCATTGACCATCTGGTTTTAAAGGCAAAAGAGTTGTTTTTGAACAATAATCCTCTTGGACATTATTTTGAAAAATTTATATTAAAAAAAAAAAGTAAAGAATCGATGAATCAATAAGTGAATTTAAAAATGTTGATAATTAATCAACAAATACCTGTCAAAAATTGACTATACTTTTGAGAACTTATAAATTGAAACTAATTTTAAATTATATCTATATTTTGTTTATACATATGGTATTAGCACGCTCTTAATTTTACATATTTGTAGGTGCAAGCTATATATGTCATGTGACATCTGACTTGTTATTATTACTAATATGTATATGTGAGAAATTTGTGCATATTTTCCAAAGAATTTAATAATGAAAATATAATATTATTGTTGTTAAGTTAAAATATGATGTAAACGTCAGCGTGCGCACACACATATGTAAAATTTAATCATTTTTTAAAATAATTATTTATGTTAATTGAAATGTATTCCTTGTATATTATAAAATGCACATCTGTGTATGGATATATAAATGCGTTTATAGAAACTAATTGAGAAATATTAAAACAATGTAATAACTTTAGTTGTGTATATAATTTTGTATACTTTTCAAAATCAGAGCCTTATCTTATAAGATCTTAATCCATTTTTTTATTGTTATTAATAAACTTATTTAATTGTTTAAAATTGTATCCATCATCTCTTGGTCACATACAGTAATAGAGCTTGTGTTCTCTGAGCTAGATTCATGCACGTGATGAATATATAAATGGGGGTGTGTATTTAGTGCTTTTGGGGCATCCAGAGATGATCAATCATTATCCCAGTTGGTGCATAAGATTATATTCTTTAAAGCCCATGCACTATTATATTTTATTTTAGTTCAGTCTTGTTAAAAATTTAAGTTTACAGTTAGCCAGTACAAGTAGCCAGAGCATTGATGATGATCAGCATGTTTTAAATGACCCAGCATTATTGTTTTTATTTCTGATTATTGTGTATTTAAATGGATGGGCACTAAGCTGGTGCATCCAAGTTAAGTTTAAATAATTGCCCAAAGTGGCAAAAGCTCAATGATTAGCCTGGTCTACAGAAGACCCATTTCCAATCCAGTCACAAGGTTGACTATTGATTTTATTCTGATATATTGTACTGATTTGTTTATTCTCATTCATGATGATGAGTGATTATTTATTTTGAGTATTAGTATTACTTATAATTACTTTTTGATAATTCTGGTTGATATATGGTTAATTATACATTTAGTTGCTCTTCTGAGTTAGCTGGCTGATCTCACAATGATATTAGAGATTCTCTAATCTCATGCTCTCATATGACATATATATTACTTATATACACTTGATTATTGCCATCACCCCAGTTCAAATCTTTTCACCACCTTTTTACTTTGATACCCCCATCCCATTGCAATATATATATATATATATATATATATATATGCTTTACAATGTATATAACATTTAAAATAAACAATGCACTTTATTTTTTGTTAAGATAAATTCATTTTTGGTGCTAAGCACCATAATTGTGGCTATTCTTACTAAATCTGGAGGTAGCTATATGATCACTGTAACCATTCTGATTTACATATTCCATTTTAAAATTTGGATGATGTTTGCTCTTTTGTTAATGAAGTTATTGTTGTTCATAGTATACCACATCTTTTTGATTTTCCTTTTTCTGTTATCTTTCTCTATGCCAATCATTGTAAGTTAACCCTTTCAAATTGTTGTAATATGTAAATCATGGTGTTTTTCTTCATCATCATCATCATCATCATCATCATCATCATAATAATAATAATAATAATAATAATAATAATAATAATAATAATAATTCAATTCAATTCAATTCTTTATTTAATGTACATATCAACAGCATTTAGCCAATTATAGATTGCACAGTAATTTCATTATCATATACAAATCTAAATAAGCATTAAAAATACAAAACAAAATAAAAAAAATAAAAAAATAATACCAATAAAATAGAAAAACAATAAAATGCACAAATAATTAAAAGGGCAATATATCAAATGAAATTAAGGATAATATTTTTTTATGAGGACTTTAGTGAATTGTTTAAAATCCAGATTAAAAACATCATCATTACCAAAATCTTTGTTATAAGTTCTAGGTAAACGAAATAAAGGGGAAAATCTTAATACATCAGATTTACAAATTTTCAGTTCAAAAATATTGTGAGTACGAGTATTATAATTCTGTTTCTTAATACCTAAATTAGAAAGCAAATTAGATACAGAAATATTCTGGGAAATAAATTTATGAAAAAGCTTGAGATCTCTTGTTTTTCGTCTCAGCAGTAAATCAATATAGTGTTCATTACCTAAACTATTCAATTTTGCAAATTTGTCAAAAACAGACTGAATTCTTATGATATCTGTACTGTTATGAGGACTCCATATAATTGAACCATACTCCAAGATGGGAAGAACTAAGGATATAAAAAGTTTAATCTTTGTAAATTTATTAAATGCTTTTCCATATCTGTAAATAGCTCCTATAATTTTAAGAGATTTATTCACCATAAAATTAATGTGATTATGAAAAGACCCATTATTGGAAAATATTACTCCTAGATCTTTTTGATGATCATTTGTTATAATTTTAGAATCACCAATATAGTAGGAAAACCTTAAAATTTCAGATTTTCTAGAGTAAGAGACAATGGAGCACTTATCCATATTTATATCTATATAATTACATTCACACCAATTCAAGAAATTATCTATATCACTTTGAAGTAAAAAACAGTCATTAGTAGAATAAATATGCCTAAAAATTTTGCAATCATCTGCATAACATAGAAGATGTGAAAATTTAATGCATGTTTTTAGGTCATCAATGTATACATTAAATAATAAAGGTGCAAGAACACTGCCTTGAGGCACCCCAGTGAAGCAATAATATGGTAATGACAATTTATTATTAAACCTCACACAAGACATTCTATCCTTAAGAAAAGAGTTAAACCAATTAATTAATAATTTGGAAAAACCTAACCTACAAAGCTTCTGAAGAAGAATTTTATGATTAACTCTATCAAAAGCCCTGGACATGTCAAAATAAACAACATCTAACCTAGATTGATTCTCAATTGAATTTGAAATGTGATCAAAAATAGTTAGCAAATTTGTTTCAATGGACCTATTAGGCAAAAATCCATGCTGCTCTGGTGCCAAAACCTTAGAGACATCCAAGATAATTTTATTATATAAACATCTTTCAAATATTCGAGCAACAGTGTGTAGAATTGAAATAGGCCTATAGTCACTTACCAAATCTCTAGATCCTTTCTTAAAAATAGGAACAACTTTAGCAATTTTAAGGGATGTAGGAAAAGTACCATTTGCTAAAGAGCAATTAAAAATATGCAAAAGAGGAGAAGCAATGTATTCAGCACATCCTTTATAAATGAAAGCTGGAATATTGTCAAGGCCCACACTAGAATGTAATTTAAGCTGCTTAATAGCAAAAACAACATCAGATTCAATAAATGAATCACATGTTATTCTTTCTTCAACTAGATCATTATTTTCAGTTAAATTAGTAAAAGACTGAGATTGTTTAAAAAGCTCTGAGAAATAATGAGAAAAATCATCTGCGGCTAAATTAGAATTATTACTCTGTCATTTTTTTTTTGTAATACCTAAATCCTTAACCAGAGACCAAAATTGCAAAGGATTATCAGAAATATGATTTTCAGTGTTTTGTATAAATTTTTGAAAATCTCTATAATATATAACCTTTGACAATCTTCTATAATTAATAAAATTGTTATAATAATTTAAGTTCTTAGTTTTCCAATATTTACGATGATGAAATGATTTCCTTTTAATAATTTCTTTAAGAGAAACTGAAAACCAGAGAGGAAAATGGTTAGTTAAAATTTTTTCCTTAGGAATGTATTTGTCAATTAGTTCACTAAATGATTGTTCAAAAAACTTCATACAGAAATCTCCATCAGATGAAGAATACAATTTTTCCCAGTTAAAATTAGATAATTGTAAACAAAGACCCAAATAATTTCCTTTTTTGTAGTTTCTCTTCATAATTTTAAAAGGACAAAGTCTATTAAATTTAATATTAATATAAAATTCTAAGGGAGGATGATGCAAATCAATGGAAAAAGGAAGAGAAGTAGTAGTTAAACATTCAATTGTAGGAAAATTACTAAGAATATAATCCAATGTGTGATCATTAAAATTGGTGTATGGATTAAATTGTTTTAAATTTAACAAATTGCAAAAACAAATCATTCTCAATGCTTTAGGTGAAAAAGAGACTGAATCTATGATAGTAGTACCTAAATATAAATCAGGAATATTAAAATCACCAGTAATAAGTATATATGATTCATATTTGATTAAAAAATCTTCAAGAATAGAAAGAAACTCATTAAACTCTAAAAAGGATAATGTTGGTTTTATGTAGATAGTACCCAAAAGAACTTTGACACTATTTTTCAAACATATTTCACACCATGTAGCTTCACAAGATGATGATGAAATAGGAATATACTTATGTATAAAATTACATTTAAAAGCAATGAGCGTGCCTCCACCCTTGGAAGCAACATCAGAAGATCTATCTGTTCGAAGTACTTTATATCTATTGTCCATAAAAACATCATCTGAAATGTGTTGAGTAAGCCAAGTTTCTGAAATAAAAACAATATCAAAATTTTCAGAACTGAAGAATTGCTTAATTTTTGCAGTCTTAGTTCTCATCCCACAAATGTTTATATAAAAACAATAAATTCCAAACATAATATCAAAAAATATATAAAAACAAACAATAATCAAGAGAAAAAAAAAAATAATAATAGTAGTAGTAGTAGTAGTAGTAGTTGTAAAGATGTTTATAGACTCAACAAGAATAGGTATGATTATATTGCTAGGCACTGAAAATATATTAAGTTTAACAAAAAAATAGAAAGCTTAATTTTAAACATATACTTTGTAAAGCATTTATACATGCAACCACCCATGCATATATATATATAAATGCAAATTGCTTACATGTAATTTAACTAAGATTACTCTAGCACAAGGTTTTTATTCATAATAGTCACATGCGAATGACCCTGACACATGCGCTGTATAAATTTAAAACACTGAGGAATATTCTCACTTCTAAACACATACAGAAATCATCCTGAAATATGCTGTGTAAATTTACAATGCCAAAGAATACTCTCACTATTAAATACAAGATGTTGTCTTTAGAAATGAGAATATTCCTCAATGTAATCTTGTGTTTAGAAGCAAGAGTATTCCTCAGCTTTATAAATTTATACAATGTATGTGGCTGAGTGATTCCCGTATAATTATTATAAATAAAAACATTGTGCTAGATAGATAAATAATTACTTATATATATTTAATATTACATCTTATACTAATGTGCAATAAATTATAATAAGTTTGCCAATGTCATTTATTAATATATAGTGAATGGAATTTAAAATGATTAAAACCTTTATTGCTCTCATTTCTAAATACTTAAGACTGGCCTATTGTTCAGTGTTATAAATTTATATAGCGCATGTGTCAAGGTGATTCCTGTATGACTATTTCAAATAAAAACACCATGCTAGGTAAATAAATAATTAATTATATGTATTCAATATTACATTTTATTCTTCATCACGTGATCACTAAGTATAGAGAGTTTCGCATGTTTTAATAACATTTTATTCTTACAAGCAGTAAATTGTAATAATTTCACAGATGTCATTTATTAATACATGGTAAATGGAATTAAAAAATGATTAAGAACTTTGTGTTCTCAATTCTAAATGCTTAATATTGGCTTATATATATATATACATTTAGGTAAAAAAGATGGATTCATTTTTATTTTTTCAAAAACTCGTTCTTGCGTTTAGAAATGAAAGTATTTCGTAGCATTATAAATTTGTACAGCATGTGTCACAGTGATTCCCGTATGACTATTTTATAAATACTAAATTAAAAACAAACTGTGGGTTAAAGATTTGTAGGAGGATAATACTTTCCCTTCCAGTGGTTCCATCGATGGCATATAGGATCTCAAGATCTATGGGTTATGGCACATTTCTGTCACTCATGGTAGTTAAACTTCTTATACATTACTATACAATATATCATTTGTTTATTTTTTAAATATTTATCTAATTAATTTAATTTATGAAACTATTATCTTCTAGATAGACAATTAAGTATCCATTTACCCAAATCAATACAAATTAGCCAATGGTTATAGGCTGATAGCCTTGAAAAAGCCTAAACTTGTTTGGAAGTTCCACTTGACTCAAAAACTAAGTTTGTGAATATTGAACTGTACGGGGACCACATTGACCTAAGCCAGCTGTATCCCCATTAATAAAATTTTGGAAAATAAATACACACTCAAACTTAAACTTAGAAAAGTATTTATTATTGTGAGTATATAATTTTAGTAAATGTTATTATTTTGAGTGTTTATCATTAAATGAACTTGCATATACAATAAGGGAATTTTCTTGTGTTTTACCTAAAATTGTACTATTATAACTTTATCTTTTTTATTATATTGCCAAATCCACATAATATTAATACCATCTATATTCTTTATTACTTTGTACAATGCTTTTTTTTACAATCCACTATTGACAGTTTTAATTGCTCCAGCAATCATCTTCAAAACTTAGAAGTTCTGGTGAAAATTGCTGGAGCAATCAGAACTGTCAATAGTGAATTGCAAAAAATAATAAAGAATATAGATATTAATATTAAAATTGTACTAATTTGTACTTTTCTCATTTATAAGCCATGCAGTTCTTCACAGTGTTGAACTATAATGCTGCATTTTGCTTCACTGTACTTTATTTTGTGCAGTTAATTCTGCACTATATGCACTCTTTGGCATACTAAAGTGTTCATGCACTTCTGTGCTGCAAGCACAGAACTGCACACACATCTACATTGGCATGCTTGCACAGAACCGCTCACACACACATCTAGATTGGCATGCTTACACAGAACCGCTCACACACACATCTAGATTGGCATGCTTGCACAGACCTGCTTATACACACACCCACATCTAGATTGGCATGCTTCGTCTAAATTGCATAATTACTTCGTTCTTACATTAATGTCTACATTATTTTTAATTTTGCATGATTTTAATTGTTATGCATACTAATGTTTTCTGGAATGAATTTTTAATGACCTTTATTATTGACTAAATTTATTCACACACTAACTAATATAACTTTATTTTTATACATTAATAGTGTACAATTTTTAGCCGATATATAACAAATAAGATACGAGACTCCAGTAAATACGTTATTTACACAAATATCTTAAAATTCAATAAATATAATCCCTAAATTTCAATATATATATATTCTAAAAGACTATTTTAACTAATCAAACTTCACGCAAGCATGAAAGTGAATTAAGTTAGTCACCCAACTTCTCTCTATGCAAAAGCTTGTGCGCGGTTTGATTAGTCAACGTTATTGTTATATATTTAAGAAAATATTGAGATATATCTTAGATAAATAATTATATATGCTTTATAAATAAAATCGCAAGGACTTATATGTATATTTATTTATGGAATTAAATATGTTACTTCTTTTATGTTGAGATTTAAAACGAAATCTTTCATGCCGATATTTATTTCTAAGAAATGTATAATCTTACAAATGAATTTTGATTTTAATAACACAACTACAAAAAAATCTGGTCAAGCAATATTTTCTTTGCAAAAGGATTACAGATTTCAGAGTACTCTCTGCTACAACAGGATAACAGATTTTATTAAAGAAACTAAATAAAAACTAACTGAGAAACTAAGCAATCTTTTGAAAAGAATTTTATCCTTTGATAATTATAAATCAGAAAAAAAATAATCCCGCAGCAATTTACTACTCGTCGTTTAATTAATTGATTTATATTTAATTAATTATAGAATCTCAAATGATTTTTTATATAATTTTTTGCGGATTTAAAAGCTACAAAATATATATTATAGCACTTGATTTTACTTTTTATTGAAAGAATTAAAGAATGAACAAAGAATTGTTATTTAAAGCATTATTACATCATTACAAAACTTTTATATCGAATCACATGTCAAATTGTTTATTGCGTAAAAAATACCTAATGCAGTATTCATTAACGTTTTAAATCAAATAGTCCCAGAATACTTTGATACAAACTGTATATTAAAAAAGATTGCCAGCATAACTTATTGCTAAATGTTAGTTTCCAAGTATAAGCAAGTTCCAACTTAACTAAAATAAGAATCCAAGTCACTGGAGTTCAGATTTATGTGCGCAGTTTTACAAAGAAAAAGATTTATTACTGGAAAAGATTCATTAGCAACAGAAGCAGTCATTCACAAACAAGTATAGCCATTTCATTTAAAAGAGAAAACATAAAGAAATACTATACAAGAGATGACTTTTGTGATGAGTGTACATACTAATTTTAAACTGGATTGTAAAGGACAAAAGAAGACTATATGTAAGATTGATGGATGAAATAAGCAAGTTCATAGAGACAAACAACTATGCATCAGAGAAACTAGATTAAACATGAAGAGGCATCACATTACTATGTGATATACAACCAAAGACACCAAAATGCATAGATACTGAACTAGATTCAGATTTGTATGACTATACAAGCACATTAACTTGGTTTAAAATTTGGCTCCATTTAATTAATTTATAAATGTGGGTGTCTGCCTTAAATAATGGAAAATAGACATATTTGAAACATAACTGGAATTATAAGATGTGGAATTATAAGATGGTAGATATAAATGCAAATAATATTGCTTCCTAGAAGAAACATTTCTAAGAAGGGACTTAAGACCAGTCTGACATAAATTTGCAAGTCTAATATATACATTACTGATAGATATCTATATATAAATGATAGGAAGCAAAACAGAATCTTCAAGCAAAATGTGATATAGGTAGTATCTTTGTGATTGAATAAAATATTCAACTAAAATGGTGATATAGATATGATTTTAGTGATTGAATAGAATCTTCAAATAAAACATAGATATTATTTTAGTGATTGAACAGAAATTTCAATAAAATAGTGGTATTAATACTACTTTTGTAACTGACCAGAATTTTCAAATAAAATTGTAATGCGGATATGATCTTTGTGATTTAACAGGATCTTTAAGTAAAACTGGCATATAGATATTATCTACAATCTTTGAGTAAAATGGTAATAAATATTACCTTGTGATGGAATATAATCTTTAAGTAATGCAGTGATATAGGTATTATTCTATGATTGAATAGAATCTGCAAATAAAATGGTGTTATGGATATTATTTTTG
This sequence comes from Epiperipatus broadwayi, assembly GCA_028023455.1. Classification (NCBI taxonomy): domain Eukaryota; kingdom Metazoa; phylum Onychophora; class Udeonychophora; order Euonychophora; family Peripatidae; genus Epiperipatus; species Epiperipatus broadwayi. The sequence goes on from JAQFVV010000045.1 coordinate 3,184,506, forward strand.
TGATTTGTTATATTTTTGACAATACAGCTGAAAAATAACAAATTAAGCAATAATTGTAGCATTAATATTGGGATCTTAGAATACATTATTTTGTAGAAGTTACAAGCAATGGTAAACATTGTTATAAAGATTATCTTAAAGATAATCCAAAATAGGGCAGCATTGATCATTTTTATTGGTTAAATGTGGCTGGAGTGAATACTATGGAGAGCTACAAGTAGACAAAGGGTTGAAGTCTTTAAGAAAGGAAAGTTTTTTACAATTGAACAAGGCATCAAAAATTGTCAAATAAACAGGATAGTGAATCAGGGTGGTTCTATATGTAGACATTATGGTTCATGAATTGGTTTGTGTAATCATGACAGTACTACAGTTCATGAATTGGTTCATGAATTGGTTTGTATAGTCATGGCAGTATTATGGTTCATGAATTGGTTTGTGTAGTCATGACAATATTATGGTTCATGAATTGGTTTGTATAGTCATGGAAGTATTATAGTTCATGAATTGGTTTGCATAGCTATGGCAGTATTATGGTTCATGAATTGGTTTGTATAGTCATGACAGTATTATGGTTCATGAATTGTTTTTTATAGTCATGGCAGCATTATGGTTCATGAATTGGTTTGTATAATCATGGCAGTATTATGGTCCATGAATTGATTTGTATAGTCATGGAAGTATTATGGTTCATGAATTGGTTTGTATAGTCATGGCAGTATTACGGTTCATGAATTGGTTTGCATAGTCATGGCAGTATAATGGTTCATGAATTCGTTTGTATAATCATCACAGTATTATGGTTCTTCAATTGGTATGTGTAGTCATGGCAGTATAATGGTTCATGAATTGGTTTGTATAGTCATGGAAGTATTATAGTTCATGAATTGGTTTGTATAGTCATGGAAGCATTATAGTTCATGAATTGGTTTGTAGTCATGGCAGTATTATGGTTCATGAATTGTTTTGTGTAGCCATGGCAAAATTTATCTCTTATGTTATTATTATTACTATTTTTTTTGTCTTTTTCTTCTTTTTAGAATTGGAATAGCTATAATCATTTGCTAAAACTGGTTGCTGTTAATGAAATAATAAATATTCCATATTATGGAAATATTTATAAATGATTAATAACATTCTGCAACAGTGATGCACAATCTATGGGTTGTGACCCATCACAAGTCACAGAAAAATTGTTGAGAGTCATAAATATTTTGAGAAATTGAAAAAAAAAAAACAAAGACCTAAACACTATTAAAAAACACATCGAAACTTCTCCAACTCATTACCATGCGTCTGACCGCTTTTGTCTTTAAACACTTCGGTTGTATTCCAATTGGCTTGGCTTTGCATAAACCGCACGTCATAATGGCACTTCGCTTATGTTGCTCTTATTTCTCTTGTTCAGTTTTGTTATTTGTGCCAATACCCTCATAATATGTCCCATGTTCTTTGAATTTACACATTTTCTAAAAGGGATTAAAAGAGTTGTAATGTCTACATATCAACAGATCTATTAAGAAACGAATATTATATATTTGTTAATAAACAGTTTTTTTTCTATGTGTCAAAGCGTCGGCAGGGAAGCAAATTCCGGGACAACTGCTTGTAAAGCAGCTGTGCTAACCACTCGGCTACCAACACTTGACACAAACAGTTTTTTAAAGATATTATATCAAACGTATGTACTGAAATATAATATTTGTGTCAAAGCGTCGGCCGGGAAATGAACCCTGGGACAACTGCTTGTAAAGCAGCTGTGCTAATCACTTGGCCACCAACGCTTGACACAAACAGTTTTTTAAAGATCTTATATCAAACATATGTACTGAAATATAATATTTGTGTCAAAGCGTCGGCCGGGAAGCAAACCTCGGGACAACTGCTTGTAAGGCGGCTGTGCTAACCATTCGGCCACCAACGCTTGACTTAAACAGTTTTTTAAAGATCTTATATCAAATGTATGTACTGAAACATAATATTTGAAAACATGACTTTTATTATTATCATCCTTTAAATGCTTGAAATAGGATGGTTACCTCATGTGATGGGTCACGGGGTCGCAAATGTAAAAAGATTGCGCACCACTGTTCTACAACACCGAAATATTAACCTTTATAGTCTTAACAATTAATGTATATGTTAAAGTTGGTGACTATAATCAGAAAAAAAAAAAAAAATTGAAAAAATATTAGAGTTTGAACATCTGCGGTAAAATATTAAAGCTATAACTGAATCAAATTTATTAGAAGTTTTGTTTTTAAAAGACGGGAAAAAATAATGAAGATAAAAAAAATAATAGTTCACATTTGATTTTATTAACGTTCCCTCCCTTAATGGAAAGAAAATGTCAAATGTATCATACATCTTCATACGGGAAATTTTCTAAACCTAATTCAACTGTGGTGAGAAATCAAAAGGTGAAAAACAATAAAACGCAATCTTTAGATTGTCAGCCAATCAAAATCGTGTTTATTTTGAAACCTGATAATACCATCTAGAACAAAATTCACCTGCAAGAAAACTTGAAACTTCTTTGTAATTATTTTTTTAAACAAAAATGAAAGATAATGAAACGCGATATTTATAATCTTTTTTATTTATTTAAAAAAAATCATTTTATTATGTAAACGTAAAAGATAAACAGTCTTTAAATAGCCGGAAGCACGACATAAATCTTTCTTATAGGTCCTTATAGGTAAAAAAGATACATAACGCTTCAAATATCAGGTGTGAATGAGATATTGAATTTTGTTTTATCCTTTCTTTTCTCACTAGCTAAAAATATACTCCTACTTGCTAGCAATATTGGATAGTTAACTAGTATGGTTATAGAATGGATCATTATTAGAACTTTTAAAAAAAATACTTTGTCTGGGTTTGAACTCGTGTTGCAAAAACCACATGACAATTTCTGTATACTATTTGGCCATTTTTTTATGAATTGATTAAATTTGTATTTTTATTGCAAATCTGTCCTGCGTAATTTAGCACAATGGTAAAGTGTTACTCTTGAGTATAATGTCTTCAGAACTTTCTAATTTTGGTTCTTCTAGCAATCAAATTTCTTATGAATTCTTGAGCAACAAAGCTATTAGATTATTTTTCTAGTGCACATCTAAAAAAATTACTTAGTATAGTAGATTTTTTTTTTTTTACGCTTTTGCTTACTGCAAAATTTCTTTTTGACAAAAGACACTACTAAGACGCTACAACAAATAAATAAATATAGGGGATTTGAACTCAGATTTTCAAGCACCCTTCAACTATTCACACTATCTCATACAACTGATACACATGACCACACACATGTAGAAAAGATAAATAAGCACCATAAACTCAAAACCAGTTGGTCTGGAGATGAGAGTGTTCTGGATAGAGATTTTAAATATTTTTTCATCCCGCACTTATTAATTAAAAGCTTGTTTGAGCTATTGGTACATTCTCTGTATTGCATTTTTATAAATATAAGCTTATAAAAGTAATGTCATGTTATATATGACTTTCTTTTTTTGATTAATCACCAATATTCATATTTTATGCTAAACCAGCACTCATCAGTTGGTCCAGATTATCATCTCCCCACCCCCACATATATATAATCAATGCTCAGTTCATATTAAGATAGCAAATCTTTATACTTTAATGGACAGGCTTCAAACTACTCCAATCTCCAACTTTTCAGCCATCCATAAAATCTGATAATGAAAATCCAAATCCCATGCTGATGCCAATATTATTGCCATTCCCATGACCTGCCTGATAAAAAGCAATACTAAGCTGTAAATCTATAAAGTAGTTATAATGTTATAATCTTTCTTACGTAATAAACCTTCTATATCTATTGGATTACAAACGAATAAGGAAATAAATAAAAGATAGATTGAGTTACAATACTTATTGTTAATAAAATATTGAACATAAGAAAACAAAGTGAAATCATGTTTTTCTATAAAAAGAACTATTTTAGAAAATAGAAACACCCCTGAAATTGGTTGATGAGGCCAAAAAAAAATATGAGAACAAGAAAGTATAATTTCATTCAAAATCATTTCAAAACTTTTGACATATTTGTTGGTATACTTGTACCTACTAAATATAAAAATTCGGATTATAGATTCAATTTTTATTATATTTTGATATAGAATAACAATTTAATAATAAAATCAAATGCTGAAAGCTTGCAATACTCTCACCAGGGAAAACAATGACATATATCCTGATGAAGAATGATTTAAGAAAAAAAATATTGACATTTTTTTACATGCAAATATACATTCTTTTTTTAAAATAATTGTATAATGCCATTTTATATAACAATACCTGCTTTGACATCTCCAAACGTTGGACTATCTAGTTCATTTGCATATGCTTTGCATACTGTTTTGTTTCCCTTGCCCTGTTTTTTCATTCTGCAGCTCACAGTACCGCTATGAATATGAGGCAAAAGACCTCGAAAGCACTTAGCGTGTAATAATTTCTGTGTATCTTTATAGCTTCTCATTCAAGTGTGGCATACGCTTTGTTAATTTTGTATAACAATATATTAACATTCATAATAAGTTTATCTTTCTTATTGCACTGCTAAATTTATATAATATTAATATCATTTATGTTCTTTATTACTTTTACAATGCTTCATATAATTAACTGTAAAATTTAAAAGTTTGAATAAATAACAGTTAAGATTTGAAAATATACATAGAAGCTCTGAAGAAGATTATTGGGGCACTATGATGATTTTGATTGCCTCAGCAATCTTCTTCAGAACTTTTACTTATATTTTCAAATCTTAACTGCTATTTATTCGAACTTTTAAATTTTACAATTAATTATATCAAGTATTGTAAAAGTAATAAAGAATTTAAATAGTCAAAATAAGAGTCATAGATCACATGAGGATTGCCAATTCCTCAACAAGCTTTATGATAAATGCTTAACCAGAGCCAGCACTTAAAATATCTCTGTCTGAAGATCTATCAGCCCCATATAGCTATTTGAGTTGTATAGCTGGGTTTGAAGACATGTAGATGTCTGAAAATTTCAGATTTTCCACTCAATAGATATCTTTTAGATAAGTGCTTGGCTTTGGGTTAGTATTTTTAGATCTAGGGTCTGAACCTACCCTGGCACCTCTCTGAGGAGTGCCAAAGCATGAAACCATGGTCAGGGGTTTGGGGGGGGGTTTCCTGACAGATATTTTAAGTGCTGTCTCTGGCTAAGCATTTATCACAAAGCTTGTTGAGGAATTGGCAATCCTCACTGTTTAATAAAGAATGTAATTGATATTAATATTCATAATACATATATATTATACTAAAGAAAGCGATGAAATATTACAGAGGTTTTTTTAATATTAAATAATACACTGTTGTTACTATTAGCATATGAGTTCTACAAATAGATATTTACATGAATTACATACTAAGTGAAGCTAGTAAAATCATACCAAAGATATTACTGATTAAAAAAAGAACAATTCAAACAAACAACCATTACTATTTATTACAATTTTTGATAAAAAGTTGATTAAACAAATAATTTTCACTGCTTATTATAATTTTCAAAACAAACAACTTTTGACACAAATTAAAACTGACATTTTTTTTCAAAACAAACAATATTAATTATTATTTGGATAAAAGAAAATGGCGGATGCCAGATATTTACAAATTTCAGTCTTCTCAGCCATAACTTTCATTTTGTATAAAATTAGGAATTAAATTTTAAAATAACATTCTGATTTCCATTAGATTGCATTGCTTTTGTTTAAAAGCACACATTTCTGTGAGTTTTTATTGCGTTTTTAAAAAATTATACATTAAATTTTAAATCTACATTGGCATTAGTTTATAGTGCTTTTTTTAAATAAAATTACACATTAAATTTTAAAATTAAGTTCACATTAGGTAGTATTGCTTTTCTTATCATATTTTTTTAACATTTTAAAAATATATTCACATTAACTTTGTATAAGAAGCAATCAGAACTTTGTCTTGAAAATATTTGTTATTAACACCTTCAGTATGCATTTGGTGGCTCTACCTAGTGAGTATAATGATAATGTATATATGTTATGTACAATACAAAATGAGTATGCTAACAAGATCATATTCTTTGTTGTTAAATAACCTTTTTTGTACTATTTTTTTTTATTATATATAAAATATTTGGAGTTCAACATGTTAAGAAACAATACTGCTTTGCTGGTACCAAAATAAAAACGATTTTTTAAAATTATTACATTTACTTAGTAATGTAATGTGATGTGATGTACTGTGGCTTCTCCTTAAATGGAGTCAGGAATCTCTCAGCAATTATACCCAGAGAAACTTGTTAGCTACTTTATTTTCCATTCCCCACTCTTTTCCTCATACTCTGCTCCATCCCATTTCCACAACATAAACTTTGTCAATTCTATGGCCTTTATATCAAAATCCCCCTTATCTTTTCCCAAACCCAACAGAAAAACCAATAATTCACTTTCTGTATAATCACTTTTTTCATATTTATTCTTCCATAACTTCATTATTTGTACCCTTTCTGTTTCAAGCATTTACATTCAATTATCAGATGCCTAATATTTTATATTCATTCCTTACACAATTTATTGACTAAATCACCCATATTTTTCCATTTACATGTACATTATCTTGTTGCTAAAGATCCCATTCAAGCCCTAAACAATAAACTACTTTTCTTACTATTATTATATATTAATTTGCTCCTAATATTCAGTATACTTCTATATATATTTAAACTCTTTTTACTCTCCATATTAGTGCAAGTCAGGTTAATCAATGAATATGGCATTAAAATTCCCATCTAGTATCTACTTATCCAATATCCTCACATTAGTTTTCTAGTTTATCACTTTCATCAGTGAAGGGCTTTGGATCCGAGAGTATTACACTTAGAACTTTGGATCTAACGCAGACTTCTATCAGCTGTCTTTTGTTTTGGTTAATTATAAAGATATGAACTGAAACTGAAAACATAATAATGTTTTCAATCCAAGATAATTTGCTTGTATAATCATACAGATCTGAAGCCAATTTAGCATTTATATATTTTGATGTTTTTGGTTTTTTAATAACCATAGTCAAGGCAATATCCATTGACTAGGATTGGTATTAAACCACTATAATATCACATGATCATTATTTTCAATGCTTACATAGTCTGTTAATACAGAAGTAACTTTCTCCATCCAATATTGCCACCTGCTTTATAATAATAATAATAATAATGTTCTACGTAGTTTAACATAGTGGTAGCAAGTCAGACCCTAGAATATGGGTCCAAAGATCAATCCTGTTGCTGGCACTTCCACAAATCACAGTGATAATGATGATGATAATAATGCACTAAATTTGATTTGTGAAATGACTATACAAATCATTTTGTGAACCAGAAATACATCCATATGTTTGTTATGCTGGTCCATTATTCTGTTTATTTGACATTTTGATATGTTGTTTTTATAATTCTTCCCAAACTTCTCTGTATGAACATGGACTTCAATATCATTTCTAATCATAGCTCTCTGTTTCATTCAATCTTCAGCCACATTTTCCCAATAAAAGCAATCAAGATGACACTTTCTCAAAGTGTCTTTGAGACAATCTTTATAATATAATCAGGATCTACCTTTCCTACCTAAACCATGCTCAAGTTAACCATAAAATACTTATTTGGGAAGTCAAATTCCATTCATTCCATTCACATTTCAAATTCAACAAAGATGTCATTTTATAATAATTGGCACAATGGTATTACACCCAGTGAACTCAAGAACATATTCATTGAGCTTCCGATCATTCCATCATATTTTTAAATTTTATATCATTAAATGAAAATTTTCTAATGTTTTCATATTATGTTGATAGAAGGTCCAAATCTCACTTCACACAACAAACTGGATAGAACAACATCTCAATGTAAAATTAATTAAATTGCAGAAGGTACATCACTGTGATGAAATTTTATTTTAACTTGGTTAATGGCAAATGTTAATAATGCATCTGAATATCTAAGTTTATGTTCTAATTAAGAAGCTACCAAGATATTTGAATTGCCTTTTTCTTTCATTATTCACTGGTAAAGGATGTGAATTTTCTGACCATTAATTGTCAAAGCAATGTTTTAACTTCTAAGTAATGGTACCTGAACCCATTTGTTGACAACCATCTTTCCTGCAGGCCAAATTATTTAAAAACAATCTATAAATTCCACATACAAAAAATGGTTGTCCAGCTTGTACATGAACATTACCCATATTATGGTCTTGGTAAACAAATGTGCAAGCCTGCTACCATGGGCTCTTTCAAATAATGTCAGAAATTATTATAGCAATCGATGTAGGGATTTAAAAACTATGAACATCAATTGAATCATTTGTACTATGCATAAGCATGTTTTTTTATTTCAATAGTGTTTCAAAGTTTCAGGAAATATTACATATGCCATTAAATCTACCACTTCCTCTATTTTGCTATAATATATAAATATCACATGATCACCATTTCATGCTAGCACATAACTGTTAGTAAACAGGCAAAAACTCTCCATATAGTAGTGCCATCTTGTGCTAACAGAGTAATCAATGGATGCCAGAAGTCTTGTGCATAAAATCCCTATCTAGTGCCTACTCATCCAATATCCCCAGACTAGTTTCTAGGTGCAGTGCTCTCAGATCCAAGGCTCCACACTGATGAAGGCCACAAGCCAGAAACTAGTTTGGGGATACTGGATGAGTAGGCACTAGATAGGGATTTTATGCACAAGCCTTCTGGCATCCATTGATTACTCTGGTTAGCACAAGATGGCACTACTATATGGAGAGTTTTTGCCTGTTTACTAATATATAAATATAATTTGTCCACCTTACACTTTTTAGGAAAATTTTTTAATTATGTATTTGCACACACAATATAATGTTTCGACTGTTCTGCAGCCTTCTTACAAGCCACTCATATCTCAATTTCTTAACATTAAAAAAAATTTTCTTTTATAGAAGTTGCTCTAAAAAAGACTGCAGTTCAGTTGAAACATCAGATAGTGTGTTTATATTTATATACCATAAATAAAAATTTATTTAAAAATGTTTAAAATAAGTGAACAAATTATATTTATATAAAATATTTTATGAATTATAAAGAAAGCAAAATAAAAAAGAGGAAAAAATCTCATAAGCCAACCTAGTGTGACTATACATAATGTATAGAAACCACTAATCAACTTTGCTTTTAGGAAAAAGTGGAGAAATCAGTAAGAACATCATGGATAAGTATATGAAATTACTACAAGCTGTTGCCTTTGGCAGGATGGCTCAGTTGGTTAGAGCATTATCTTAAAATTCAATATTCAAGAATCTAAGGGTTCAGGTGTTAATCCCATGCTAGTACTGTCACTGGTCAGGCCAACAACATCTGAAGAAGATAGGAGAATAATACCTCTCAAAACCATGTGCATATACTAACCTGTTTGATGTGTTATTATTAAAAGTTGAGTGTATTTGGAATATTTAAATAAAGTTAAATTTTTCTAAAGACATTCAATACACATATTAGATGATGGAAATAGTTCAATATAAAAGCACAACTAAAGTAAATACTTACTTAAAAAAGTTTAAAGTTTAATGCTTGTCTAAAAAAAATAGATATTGATGACAAAAATTAAAATAAGTTAAATACCATAGTAAAATTATTAATATATATGGAATTAGAACTTTGAATAGAATGCCAATAGTGAAAATGTTTTCACTACACCACTCTCACACAAGGTAAGGACAGGTTTTTATGCACTTTTAACATCTTTAAGAGGGGTGTAATCATAAACATATAACCAAAGAGATGTGACAAAGAACTATGATCCTTAATGATGCACATTTTGTGCTGAACCAGTACACATGTTGGCCCAGACCACAATCTATTATATATATCTTTATCATTATTCAGTACATATAGATAGCAAACTACTATAGTTTAATTGATAAGTGTCAAACTTTGCTGCTTTCATAACTTTGACACATACAACTTAATGGGTATATTTTTTATTTTTATTTGTGATTCATTAGACTAGAGAAAATCCAGTAATGGATATTTCTGTAGTGTAATTTTCACTCCACCATTCTCATGCAAGGTAGAGAATTTATCCATTTTTAACACCTTGTAGAGGGATATAATCATAAACATATGACCATATATATATATATTGCTTATAACACTTCTTTCCTATACACTTCAATGCAAACAATGTTTCTTAAAAACTTCTTTATTTTCCTTACAGTTTCGACTGTCCAGCAGCCTTCATCAGAGCTCTATGCTTCTCTGCTTTAATTAAAGTGAAAGAAGAGAATATAAACATATGACCCAAGACCTGTGAAAAGAGCAGTGCAGTAAAAATTTAGACTACAGATTTATTCATTATTGGATAATCTCTAATCTACTGAATGACTAATGAAAATTATTAAAGCAAGCAAAACTCTCCATACAGCCTTGCCATTCAGTGCAAGCCAGAGTAATCAATTATTAATAATTGTGCAATCATGAAAAGTTTTTTTAATAAATGAGTTTTTATAAATGGTACATTAGAACATTTTAAAAGAACCTTATAAAGACTTTGGATGATATAAGGAACAAATTTTATAAGGAAGTATACCGAAATGCCTATTGAAACTTGCTAGAGGGATTCAAAAGTAAAATACTCTAAGGAAAACAATAAATAGGCATTGCTGATATTATTGATGATATAAACAGAGCTGGACAAAAAACAATTATAAGAAGGCTTGAAAATATATTGATATATAAAATCCACAATTGGATCTTACCAAAACATGAAGTGAATAGATGGAATAAGACCATGTGGAGAAATTTAAAGAGCAAAACCAATGAATTATAAAAGACAGATTATACTTAAAAAAGGATTTATTTTGCAGTGAATTAATAATGATTATATTTATATAGACCCATTTTAGAGAATAAACCATAAGATGCTATTAACTGGATGAGGATGTCTAAATGTAAATCACATGCCACAGCCAAAATATAAATAAACCATAGAACCTGCTGTCAATGCATTGTTTATCTATAGAGGTTGCTTTAGTAATGAATTAATTTATATAAGCTTTATGTTATGGGATAAGCACATTAATATACATATGTATGTAAAGATAAATAATATTTTAATATTGAATAAATATAGTGGCATGTGCAATTTATCAAGTCTATTTTTAAACAATAATTGAACTGCTTTGTTACTGCCATATTCAACAACTTTTTACAGTAAGAAAATGGACCATTTCTTATCATATTTTAGATCTTTTTATTTAAAGTTATCTAGGACAAGAACAACCAGAAAGCAAACCAGCTTATATTATTGTTTTGGATAACTCTATTATAAAAAGATCGAAAATGTGGTATGACATGATCTATTTTATTGTTGCAAAAAGTTATTGAACATGGCAGCTAGAGGGCAGTTCAATTATTATTTAAAAAGTAGACTTGATAAACTTCACATGGCATTGTATTTATATATATACACATATTTCCTGTATCATCATAATGATGTTTGACATTTTAAAGTTGGTTCCAGAATAAGTAAGGGAGACACTAATTGGTTTTCATTCAAAAGATAATTCTATTATCTTTGAATGAATAATTGGTTGCAATAAAAACAGAAACTAATTATGGTCCTGTTTGAAAGTATGATTTTTTTTTTTTTTTTGCATTTGAATATTAGTACTTCATCAAGCTCAACTTCCAATGCTTTTATAAAATAAAAAAATGCATATAAGTCTCTATTAGTCTGAAATGATTGGTTTCAAGATGTTCTCACTGGAAAAACATAATGGTTCTATTGCATGGGAGTTTATAAGAAGTTTGAGTGCCTAAAACAACACCAAGTACCCTGGACACCAGATTCTGATACTCTACCACTGCACTAATGCATGCAAGGAAACTCCCATCATTATAGCTCCAAACACTGTTAGTTATGTAATAAAACAATCTTGTTTTTGTTAATGCTTTTATTAATTTTTATTTACTTATAGTTTCGACTAATTTACAGTCTTCATCAGAACTGATATTTAATTTGCTGGAATAAAAAACAAATTAGATAATAGCTCTGATGAAGACTATAGATCATCCAAAACTATGAAACATTGAATTTAATTCTGTGCAGAGTAGATTTTTTAAAGATTTTGAAAATGATGGTACAGCATTTCTATCATAAAAGGATTTTAGTTAGCAGCTTAAACACCCTTCCAGAATGCCTTAAAAACATTGCTAAATTTGATCTATCTTTCAATAGGTTTTCCTTACCAAAATGTGTTTAACAAAAATAATCCAGATAATGTACTTCTTTTATCATATTGCAATCAAGATGATTTTTAATTTTAGAATATTGCCATATGGGATGGGATTATAGTGTCCTGAGTACAGTTGTCATGTAATTTATGTAAATATTGAGCACAGAATACACAGAGTAGAGAAAAAACACTAACCAGTATTTAATATGAAACCCAAATTCTGGTAAACCTAGATCTAATTATTAATAAATAAATTTTTAAAAAATTATTGGTTCCTTGATCAAACAATCTTAATGCACGATAAGATTTAAGATAATCACAAAATAGCAAATCAGAATCTGGATTAATTTTCAGGTGATTCAAATAAAAGAAAATCTCAGTTTGGTCAAAATACATTGAACTGTTAGCTTAGCCTATCACTTTGATACACAAAAATCATATGACTTCCTGAGAAACTGACATCCATTTATTTTCATCACTCAGATAATCTACAGTACACCATGAAACAGGAAGCAAAAAAAAACATGGCTCGTTCAAATTACTCATTCAACACTTTTAGGAAATAATGTTTTTTATTTTAATCTACCATAGGCTGAGTGAATTATTGGATGCCAGTTAGTATAGTGCTATAAGATCCATAACCACAGACCACTTTCTGATCTTTGCCATCATCAGTAAGAGCTTAGGATTCAAAGCTAAGACAAATGCAATTGTGTCTTTCAGGTTCTTTTTACTATTATTTTATTCAAATGCCTAAAATTAAAAGAGCTTGTAAGACTTTGAATCCAAGCTAATTCACACACATATATAGAGATTGCTTTTCATATATTTTACGAATCTCAGTTTTATCCCAAATATGGATCTTTTCTACTCTTTATTTATATAACATCACTTGACTTTCTCATATTTTTACACAAGTATCTTCAATATACTTCAAAGTTGTCTATTGTAAATGTGGATAATCATTGAATACTAAATGGTGTATTATACAATATTCACAAATCGGGATAGCTTCTGGCTTATCTGTTCATCATAAGTATTCATGGCTTTAATCTGAATCTAATGCACTTATATATGTAAAAGTCACCTTTTTAATAATATTAAAAAATACTGTGGAATTAAATAAAAAAAACAGGGATTTGAACCAAACACACTACTGATGGCTTAGAACAGGATGAAGAGAATTGCTGATGGAGCATATAAGAAAATCACTTGATATTGTTAATATTTTTGGAAATACTTTAAATATGCCAAAAACATAAACACCTCTTAAGCAAATAAATTACTGAGACAATACAACTTTTATCTATTATCGCCTACATGTTTGATTACTACAAAGTAAATATTTAATTCAACACTATGATATTAGTATGAATAACATTTCTGTAATGTAATTTTCACTACACCACACTCACAGAAAGTATAGAGTGATTTCTATCAATTTATAACACCTTGTGGAGGATTGTAATCATATGCATATGATCGAAGACATGTAAAAAATATGTGAGATCCCCAAGATGCATGTTTTATGTTCAGTATATACAAATAGTCAATTAGCACAGTTTAATTGATAAGTCAAACGTACCATCCTCACAACTGTAACACAAATCAGTTGATGGAATTATATCAATAATTATTAATTAGAATTGAAATTATCTACTTAATAAAGGTAGTAATCTTGACACATATCAATTAAACTATAGTAATTGTTTATCTATATGTATTGAACAATGATGAAAATATGTATAACAGATTGTGATCTGGACTAACTGATGAGTGCTGCTTCAGTATGAAATGTGCATCTTGGGAATCATACATTTGTTTCATATGTTATTGAACATAAATGTATGACTGCACCCCTCCGCAAGATGTTAAAAGCAGTTAGAAACCAATCTCTACATTCCATAAGCATGCTATAGTGAAAATTACACTACATAAATATTATTCATTAAGTGGATAATCCCCAAGTCTAATGAATGGCTAATAAAAATTACTATGATATGTGTACTTGTGTGCATCTTCACTCAATTCATGCTAATAAAGCTAACATCCCAGGAATATATTATATCTATCTATCTATCTATCTATCTATCTATCTATCTATCTATCTATCTATCTATCTATCTATCTATCTATCTATCTATCTATCTATCTATCTATCTATCTATCTATCTATCTATCTATCTATCTATCTATCTATCTATCTATCTATCTATCTATCTATCTATCTATCTATCTATCTATCTATCTATCTATCTATCTATCTATCTATCTATCTATCTATCTATCTATCTATCTATCTATCTATCTATCTATCTATCTATCTATCTATCTATCTATCTATCTATCTATCTATCTATCTATCTATCTATCTATCTATCTATCTATCTATCTATCTATCTATCTATCTATCTATCTATCTATCTATCTATCTATCTATCTATCTATCTATCTATCTATCTATCTATCTATCTATCTATCTATCTATCTATCTATCTATCTATCTATCTATCTATCTATCTATCTATCTATCTATCTATCTATCTATCTATCTATCTATCTATCTATCTATCTATACATATATATATATATATATATATCAAATTACCCATCATAATTAACTCTGGTAACAATAACTAGATTATGAAAAAGGAAACACTATCAAATCTAATGTGCTCATGGATTTATGTATCCTCCAGAAGAGCAAAAATTTTCATATCACTACTACAAAGTCTAGAATTTAACAGAGTTGTTCCCGATTCATCTGACATACCAAACCCATCATGATTAAGGTATTTGTACATGGTAGGCCAGTTTTTCAAAGTTCTTCCTGAATTGATGGTTTATCTTAAAATTTATTAAATAAATCAGATTTATAACAATTTGAAGATGAAGCTTGGATCATTTGGTCAAAACCAGCACTCATTTTAACAAGTTATGAGGTTTTAAAACCCAAATTATCAATTTAAAACATCCAATAAAAAGTTTTGATAGTTTGATGCATGACTCATTATGCCTAAGTAGTACAGAATTTGTTTTGTCAGATGCAAATTTACATTTGATGACCAAAAATATATGAAAATTTCTTAAATAATATGCATCTTTAGATATGTGATTGCTTATAAGTGAATTATGTGTAACTTTCTACCTGGAAATTCATCTCTGCTAAACAAATATATCAACTCTGCATCAAATTCCTTAAATAATAACTTTTTGCTACATAATTGCTTATGCATGAGGTATGCATAATTTAGTTTGTTAGATGCAAACTTATTTTGATAACCAAAAACGTAAATTCTACATTATAATTTATCAAATGATGCACAATTTTTTATACATGATCTCTTATGCATGAATTGTGCATAATTAGTTTTGCTAGATAAAAATTTAGTTTTGCTGACCATAATTGAAAATTTTAAATGATGTAAATCTTTTAACTTGTGACACCATCTTAAATGGGCAAATGTTACAAAATTTTACTTTATCTTAATTATTTTAATTTATATTGCAAATCTATATATTATAATATCATAACGGTAAGATCTATAATCTACTATTAATGTAATTGGGTTGTTATGTGAATATTTAATCAATTAATATGGTTTTTATAAATAAAAAGCTAGAATATGTTTGGATGTATATATATTAATTGTGTAAAAGACAACACGTAAATTTCAAGAGAACGTCTTATATATATATATTATATTGATGAAAAGGCTTGCAAATAATAAAACTGACTCTAGTTTCTATTTAATAAGAGTATATTGTGTATTTATTAATTATAAAAAGCTCCAAATTTACCCGTGCTGTGGTTTCAGCTGGTTTGAAAAATGTGGACACATTTTTTTCTTAAATATTGTTACATATATTGAGTGCATATGTTCAAAATCAAAATTAGGTGTTCATCTATGTTACTAATGATAATAACAAACATTTCACATGAATATGTGATATTCAATATTAAATTGTATTGGAGAAATACTGCAACTTTTCAGTCAGCATTGGGGTAGTTGTGAAAATTATTTCTAGAGTACAACTGGAAATAAATATTTAAAATAAAGTATTTGATTGCATAAATAAAATGAAGGCTAATTTATATATCACACCATTTTCAACCTTCTTATAGACTTAATAATACTATTTTTTTACATCAAAACTTTACTCTTACAGTTTCGACTGTCCTGCAGTTATCATCAGAGCTACAATATCCAAATATATAATCATACAATTAATACATTTTATACACGTATAATATATACATAATCAAAACATACATGTTAATGTTACCGTTATAAATAATCATTTTCCATTTTATTATTCTACTCTTAACTAATTTTATTTTTTTATTTATATTATTTTATTATTAAACTAGTTAAGAGTAGAATAATAAAAAAGAAAATGATTATTTATAATGATATGGTTAAGACGTATGTTTGATTATATATATTATGTGTGTGTGTGTATAAAATGTATTGATTGTATGATTTTATATTTGGATATTGTAATTCTGATGATGACTGCAGGACAGTCGAAACGGTAAGAGTAAAGTTTTGGTTAAAAAATAGTATTGTTAAGTGTATAAGAAGTTTGGAAATGGTATGATATGTAAATATAGAAATCAATACATAAGGAAGAAGAAGAAGAAAAATATATTACTTCCACAAAAGCTAATTTACTATGTTTTTATTTATTTATTTCAGCACATATTATTAATTTAATATATCTTTCAGATATATGTGACTGCTGTTGCAAATTTTTGACCCTGACGTTGTCACTGAAAATAAGCTAAAAAAAATAACATATATTTTCCCATATAAATAAAATAAGGTAATATTTGCAATATTTTAAAATTTATTTTTGCATTTTGGCACATACTAATACTGAAAATTTCTCGTGGATAAACGTGATTTCCGCTGCAATTTGTTTGACTACAACATCCATAGCGTTAATAGTTGAATGTATTTTTCACCTTTCACACTTTGGAATAAAGCAAGTGAAATATCCTTAATATAAATATGATTTAAGTCTGTGCTGATTTGTCTTATGTGATATTCGTACTTGTTCTAGTTGATTAAAAGGAATTCTTCGGAACTATTCCTGTAACGTTATATTTAAATTATAGTTCACCATTCATAATTCGACTATTTCAACTTAAATATTGAGCTAATAAAAGATGCTTAAATGTTCTCATTTTGACTAATTTTATCCTAAATATATATTTACAGTAAATGTAAAAAGATTTTATAAACATCAATACGTTATTATAATAAACAGAATATCAAGTTTCATATTAGTGAAATTGAAGGGGGTGGGGATTTAACTGGTTATTTTACATGATAATAAACAATAAATCAGTACTATTATTTATCAAAATATTATTCGTCTTCTATTTTCAGCAAAGCTTTTTACAATGTTATCAAAATTAAAATTCTTATATTAATTACCGTTTAAATTGATTATGGAGTTTTTCTTCTGTAATTTAAACTTAACATGTTTTTCGTTCTTTTTTCATAGGCTTTTACACAAATTTTATACGGGATTCGAACTCAGATTGCTGACCCACATGTAGGGTTGAACGCATGGTCAGACGAATGGCTTGAGAACAGAAGGATTCTGAACTGCCAGTAGCATTTTATATTTAACCACATGGTTGAATGCAGTGGACAATGACAGTCTTCAGAACAAAAGATTTCTGAAATACCTGTCATTGCTATTGTTCAATTATCACATAACCTCTAAACATTTAATTAATTATGTATTTATTTTGTGCATTACTAAAACATTAGAGAAGTGACTATTCTGATAATGACACAACAATTCTGAAATTGATGAATAAATGTGTTACCTTCTAAGCATACTCTTGGTGACAAAAATGCTGTTTCAAGTTAAAGAGAAGTAAAAAAATGGAATACAGTCAGATTTATTTAGAAATACAAATGTAATTTTTTAAATCTGAAAGTAATTTTGACTATTCCAAGTGAGATTTAACAATCCAGGAAAAAACTGGCTATTGGCAATATCAGAGATAAAGTTCTAACTTTAAATTCTGTGAGTAAGACTTATTATATTGTCTGCCACGACATTTCCATTACCTACAGATATGCATTTACAATTGCTTCAGTGATAGATGCTTGAAGCATATTATGTGATCTATTATTAACTCCTAAAGTATTTGCATCCATTCACAGAAGAAATAATCCCAAATATGTTATTTAGATAGATCATAAGCAAGATTCCCAAATCATCATTTAAACAGAACTTGCAAACAATGCCCATCTTTTGTTCTATCAATGTCAATCCATTTCCTGTCAGATCACATTAAATGCTGAAATTTTTTATTAATGGTGATTTTTGCTTTCATATTAATAAAGCCAGCTTACAGTTTCAAATATTAATTTAGATGAAATTCTAATGATTTCAAAGAGCACACAACTAGTGTTATAGCTTATCAATTATGGAAAGCTAAGAATATAAACCTATTCATGAACCAAAGAAGTCCAAACATTTTACTAAGATAATACACAAGTTAGATTCTTAAAAAAATCATGTAAATAACACAAATCTTTTATAGATGGGCATTAATATAACAAATGTGGGCATTATTTACAAGTTTATTTAAATGATTCTATGGAAATTTTACTTGTGAATTAGCTTAGTAATATGGATGAATAAATTTATATTCTTAACATTACATATTTGGTAATCTGTAGAATTATTAGATGCTCATTAAAATTATATAAAATATTTAGAAACAAATACATTAAATTCATTGGTTAAAGTTTTATATTATAAGCAATGATGCAAAATGATTACAAGGTGAACAAGGTTGCCAGAAGACAGATAATGCTATCTGTGTTTTGGCCTACTGAATAACAGGATTTTCACATAAAAAGGAAATTCCACCTTAATCGTTAAAATTGCACTCAATATTTAATGGCTGAGACACTTTGTAATGTTGAGACGAAATGGCTGAGTGATGAGAAAGATGAACAAGGTTGCCAGAAAACATGCTACCTATGTTGTGGCCTACTGAATAACAGGATTTTGACATAAAAATAAATTCCACCTTAGTCATTAAAATTGCATCTAATATTTGATGGCTGAGGCACATTGTAATGTTGAGATGAAGTGGCTGAGTGATGAAAACGATGTAGTTGAAGAAATGAAGCCTTTAATAATTGCTGTGCTGAGATCAATTTCAGTCCTCCTAAGCAAAATATCTATTTATGCAAACATGTTCCAGTCATGCATCTAGCTAACTGTTGTCTTTACACGTAATAATCTTGAACTGCATGATTTAGTGATAATTGTCAGAAAAAAATACATAAGTAATATTCAAATACACGAAAGCTGTCAACACTTAAACAATGTCAATAACAATCAACAATTTCAATCTGTTGCCAAGGTAACCTCTCCTTTACAATAAAGATATTTCATAAGTAATATGATAAATATTCTAGTATTAATATTTAAGTTTCTGCTGTGGAATAGATCATTTTTAAGAAATAGTCAAATACATTTTCACTATTGGGTATTATAATTGTAAAAAAATGAATTTGTTGTAGATTCTTAGAAAATTTTTGTTACAGGTGTATATTTATATAATTTCAAGTTGTTTTAGCCTTTATCAGTGCCCCATCATCTCAATATCAACTATCCCACATCACAACAACTCATCAACACAGAAATTCAGACCATCTGCTTTTTTTCTGCATGCATTTCAAAAATACTTGATTTTGCAGGTGGTTTGAACATAAATATAAGAAATAATTTAATTTCATATACACTATAATTTTAAATCTCTTTATAAATTAAACAAATCTGAAAATGTTACCATGGCAATACACAAGCCACAACCCCCAAAATCATTTGATTAAACTTGCAAATAAAATTATTCACTTATATTAATGTCAATCTATGGTTTGTGCATGATTCGTCTGTAAAATTAAGTGTTTCTAAAAAGTAGGCATAGTAAGAGAGGTTGGCCACTTAATGTACTGATGGAAGATAGCAATATTAAAATGAGAATGAATTATTAAACATTCTTAAAAATTAAATATATATAACTAAGACTTTCAAAGGCATGAATAATAGATTACTTTTGTTGTATTTATGACACACGATATCAATAAGGTATTGACAATACAATGTCAAGAAGATATGGTTTATTTATGGGCTTAATTAAAAATTTCAGAATTACATAGACATTTTTGGATACATTTAAAATGTCCTCTCTATCATATATATATAAAGATGTTTTTTAATATGTTCCAATGCAGGCTTAATTGATTCTATAATATATAAAACCAAATTCTGGTTGAGATGTGAAGCAGCATTAAAATTGGTTAATATGCAAATAGAATGCAACTTAACATGCATTGAACATAAAAGAAAAAAAAACTTTATTTATATATTGAAATGAATAATGTCTTATTCATTTCACTGTCAGCCATGTGGTCTTCTACGTGACAGTAAGCTGGTTTTCAGTGCTGCTGTGAGGATGCCAATAAGTCTAGCATTCAAAAATTTTAAAGAAAATTATATAAAATAAAACAAGTAGTTTAAAATAAAATATTGAATATTTAAATAACAATAGGTAATATTTAAATTTTGTAATAAATTATTAAATGACATTTTAAAAGTATGTTAAATAATAATAGGTTTGTTTAAATTTTTTACATTTATAATAAATTATATAAATGATGTTAAAAGTTTTTATCAAAATTTAAGAGAATATATTGAAAATCGACTCAATTAAATATGCTAGTGTCAAAAATTTTTTTTAAAAGAATAATTAAATTAAAAATAAGTTAATAAAAAAAAAAGAAAGCCCATTTTGAGATTGAGATTCAAAAATAAGAAAAAGTTTAGCAATTTAATAATTACAGCATTTTGTAAAATCAACCAATTAAATAATGAAAGTATTTTTAAAATTCTTGTAATTAAAATATATTGAGGTCATAAATGTGCTGAAAATAAGAGATCATCAAAGATGTAAACAACAAGATCAAAGTGTTAAAAACAAAATGTCAAAAACAATATACAGTCAATTTTTGTTGAAATTAATCAATCTAAATTATTTGAATCAAACTACATTGAAGCCTCATTAAGAGGACTGGGTAGAAAATAGGAACAACTTCCAATTGCTGAAGTCTGAACTTGGATCTCTGTGCAACCTGACCAAGCTATTTTCAAAAGAATCTCTAATCAAAATGAAGGAAAATGTGTAAACCTCAAATTTCAAAGGTAGGAGTATCATTATCATCATCAATCCACTGCAGGATGAAGGTCTCTCCAAGTCAATTCATCTCTGATCTTTAGCTTCTCTTCTCCACATTACCCCTGCACACTTGGATGGAGGAGAATCAAAAAGTACATTACATCCACTTGTAAAAAAAGGAACTGGATTATAAATGAAATAAATAAATGAAAAAATTAGGCTGAAAAAAATACACTCAACTAATAGTAGTGAATCCTGGCTTTAAACTTTTGCTGCATAAGCCAAAAAAAATGTTTACACTATCCATTTTAAGTTCTATTTTGAGAACTCTTAGTGCATATTTAATTCTAACACACTTCATGTTATTACGTAGAGAGTTTACAAAACAAATTATTTAATTGATTAATTAAAGGAAGAAGTGAATGTTTTGTAAAAAAAACATCAGCATTTGTGGTTAAGCTTTTATTAATACTATAGCACATTTTAAAATAGCTAAGATAGGGTCATGTGATCTATGACTCTTATTTTGACTATTTATAGTCTCTGCCTTAAGTCTCATGTGATGTTATATTGCTAAGACTACTAATATATGGTATGGCTGAAGATCTATCACTCCATATAGCTATTTGAGTTGGATAGCTGGATTTGAAGACATGTAGATGTCTGAAATTTTCAGATTTTCCACTCAATAGATAACTTTTAGATAAGTGCTTGGCTTTGGGTTGGTATTTTTAGATCTAGTGTCTGAACCTACCTTGACATCTCTCTGAGGAGTGCCAAAGCATGAAACCATGGTCAGGGGTGTAGGGAGGGGTTTCTGATAGATATTTTAAGTGCTGGCTCTGGCTAAGCATTTATCACAAAGCTTGTAGAGGAATTGGCAATCCTCACTGTGTATAACTTACAAGCTTAAGAGATAGGGTCATGTAATCTTTGACTCTTATTTTGACTATTTATAGTCACTGCCATAAGTTTTATGCAATTTTGTATTGCTAAGACTACTAATATATGGTATGGCTGAAGATCTATCAGCCCCATATAGCTATTTGAGTTGGATAGCTGGGTTTGAAGACATGTAGGTGTCTGAAAATTTCAGATTTTCTACTCAATAAATAATTTTTAGATAAGTGCTTGGCTTTGGGTTGGTATTTTTAGATCTAATGTCTGAAACTACCCTGGCATCTCTCTGAGGAGTGCCAAAGCAGAAAACCATGGTCAGGGGGTTGGGGGGAGGTTTCCTGACAGAGATATTTTAAATGCTAAATCTGGCTAAGAATTTATCACAAAGCTTGTTGAGGAATTGGCAATCATCATTGTTTATAGCTAAG
The DNA here is from genome assembly GCA_028023455.1 of Epiperipatus broadwayi. NCBI lineage: Eukaryota > Metazoa > Onychophora > Udeonychophora > Euonychophora > Peripatidae > Epiperipatus > Epiperipatus broadwayi. The sequence goes on from JAQFVV010000045.1 coordinate 3,207,364, forward strand.
ATAAAAATTTGCTTCATTTTCCTTTAATATATACTTGGTTAAAAGTTTATCTAATGTAAAAAAAGGTTTTCTTTTCATGTGGAAATTGTCAGATAAATAATCAGTGATGTAATAATTATTTAAAATTTACAAAAGGTATATACATGTAAAGTCAAATTTTTAATGATTAAAACAGTGTTTAATGTAATTATTGCTATTTTAAATAAAATGTTTATTTTGAAATTCAAACGATACCATTTGTACATAAATGAATCCTCAGATAGATTACCATTAATTAAAATTTATATGTTAGGAATTATCATATACATGCAATTATTAGACCACCATTATATTATCATTATACACTATACCTATGTGGTGAATTTATTCTGGTTTTATTTAGTAAAGAAACACTTCAGATAAGTAGTCTGTGACATTGTTAAATCCAGGTTCAAACCTAAAGTGGCCATTCTGTAGAATTATGCAAAAAAGAGATCTTGGTTATAACAATTCCATATTAGATACACATATATAACTTCATTATTAAGCTAATTTATATGAATAAATATATTGTATTTGTGAGGCTCAGGCAGTGTAGGATTATATCCATGATGTGTTAAAGGCCGGGGATGTATTCTACGGAAAATGTGTTCAATCTTATAATCCTATTAATATTATAATATATGAAAATAAAAGATTGTTTTAAAATTAATTAAAACAAATTTTGGATACTGCAAATCATTTCTATTGTTTTCCACCACATATGTGAACAAAAAATTAGGAGATTACTTAAACAACTATTACAAATTCTTAAGATGTAGTCTGTGATGAAAGCATGTTCAAGAAAAAGAATATTATATTTTGCTAGACAATTATGATACTTTGTGAATAAACAATAATATTGGCTGGTTTGCATATATATTCCATGTTCATTTCATGGAGAGTAACTTATATTCTATATGATCTAGCCAGGTGTTAAAAATGGTTGTGGTCCTCATCATTATATTAAAAATATATTCAAGCCTTATATATATATATATATATATATATATATATATAGTGACAGCCCAGGTTTTCCACCAGAATAAAATAAAAATTCTGTCAGAGAAATGTGTGGTACATTTTATTATTAATAAAAATTATGTATGGTCCTCTATCAGACTTCTATTCTTTAAGACTCCAAATAAAATAATTGAGTGACATTTTTTAAAAGGTCATGTAAAGTTGAAGCAATAAATCATGTGAAGTATGAATTCCTCTCTCTTTTGATTAGCACTCTTTGAATTTCACCTAATTTAAGAATAAAAGATGGATGATGTAATATTCAGCCCTGGGCATAATGATAGTAATTGGGTTGAGTGTTGATCCAAAAATTCTTTATTTTGGATTTTGTCTTTCTATATCTACACTGATCTGCATAAGACAACACCAAAAATCTCTTAAAGAAATAAGAAAGTGTTGTGTCTGTTAGATCCCTAATGCTTTGCCCAGTATATAGATGCAAGAATACTTCTGACAAAGATGCATTGGTGAGAAAATTTTAATATCCTCAAGCCTCAAGCTCATTCATGGACACTTCCTAGTAATATTTTATCAGTAAATGAGGTACAAGCGATAGTTTTCACTATTGCCTCTTCGTAACACTCTGTGTTGATAGAAAGTAGAAAATTAAACAATCTCTACAACTCAATGCAGGTTAAGAACCTCTCCGACAACTCATCTCATAAAAAATAATTAAAATGAAAGTAGTAATCATTGGACTTGTCACCTAATATTTAGTGATGTAGGAATAACTTTTGTTCCTGTTTTATCCTCTAAAAATAGCTAGATGCCCATTTGATTTTTAACCAATGTAGAATCATTATTTGGATTGGCCATATACGTTATTTGGAGAAAAAAATATTTACCCAGACCTGATTTGAACTCATATCATAGGCATAGCATGCAAATGCTTTATCTCTACACTACGAGGCTATCACATATTTTGGATATTTATATACAGAATAGGTTGTTTCACTTAATAAAGTTTTTTTGATAACAACGAACTTAATAGAACTTCAATATATCTGTTTGTTGTACTTCTCAAACTTATTTTAAAAAAAAATATGCAGAACTAAACTTAAAGCTTTGACATGACTTAATATAAAAATAATAAAGCTGTACCTCTTGGGAAATAAATATCAGTCAGTTAAGTATAAAGTACAGATTTAAAATCAATCTTCGAAATCTTTTTTTTTTTTTCACTTAATACATGTATGTATTGAAATATAAAAAAAAAGTTTCAAAAAGCAGAAATAATAATAGTCTAAATTGATATTATCAAAAATAAATATTTTTATCAAGAAAATAAATTTTAATAGAAATAATAGAATGTCTCTATTACTCGAGATTTATTATAAGTTCGCGTGCAGGAAATGCCAGAACAGGAATCGATCTCAGGACTTTACTAATCAGAGTTTGACATTTTACACTATCATATACCAGAAGAGCACAATAATCAAATGGTTTCATTGTTCAGAAGTTTATAAAAAGTTTGAGAACCAGAAATGCCCAAATAGAATCGATTTGTGGACTTATATTCCAGAATCTATTTGAAGACCTTATATTCTAGAATCTGTTTGAGGATCTGACATTCCAGAATTTGGTTGAGGACCTTACTTTACAGAATCTGTTTAAGAACTTTATATTCCAGACACTGTTTGAGGACTTTACTTTCCAGAATCTGTTTGAAGATCTTACATTACAGAATCTGTTTGAGGACCTTCCATTCCAGAATCTATATGAGGATCTTACATTCTAGAAACTCTTTGAGGATCTTACATGCCAGAATCTGTTTGAGGACCTAACCTTTCAGAATTTGTTTGAGAACCATACATTCTAGAATCTGTTTGAGGACCTGACTTTTTATAACTTTATTAAGAATCTTACATTCCAGAATCTGTTTGAGGATCCTACATTTCAGAATCTTTTAAGGACCTAACATTCCAGAATTTCTTTGAGTACCTTATAAAACAGAATCTGTTTAAGAACCTTATATTTCAGAATCTGTTTGAGAATCTTATATTACCAAACTCATTTGAGAACATTACATTCCAAAATCTGTTTGAGGACCTTACATTCCAGAACCTAACTGAGGATCATACATTCCAGAATCTGTTTGAGGACCTTATATTCCAGAATCTATCACTACACTAAAGAGCACAAGGAATTTTTAGTATTAGCAACACAGACAACTTTTCAAATCATTTATTCTAAGATAACATAATATTTAAAGAAGTACCAACCATTTTAGAATTTTATTTTTTCTAAATAAATCACTGTGCAGTTTTGGTATGGTGGTAGAGTGATCACAAAAGAGGGGTAAGAATTTCTGAGCAGAAGTTTAATTTGTCACTGTTGGCAATCAGGGTCATGTGATATCTTAAATAACTGACTAGTTAATTATTATTTTTTATTTAAGTCAATGAAACAGATACCATCATCATTTAGTATTTTCTTTCTTTCATTCATAATGACTGTCAATATTTAATCAAAACCACTCTCTAACTGATCAGATGTTGTAAGCTTGGATGGTATGGCACAGTTGTTAGATTTTCCAAATTGGAATCAGATGATCCTGCAGTGCTGATATTCAAATTTCTTATGAACATTGATCAATAAAGCCATATGTGTGTGTTTTTTTAGATGTTCTAAAATTTTTAACATATATAATGCAAAAGCGTATAAAAATTTTATACACTACAGTTTGAAACAATGTTTACTATTGATATGACTAGAGACAACCATTGGTAAGATCATTGTACACCACTGCTGTCTTATACTGATATTAGTTATAAGCAATTAAAAAATATATAAAACATCAAATTGAATATAACAAGCCAAAAAAGAAAGATATTAAAAATAAAATATATAATATAGACATCCACATGAAATATTACTAGAGAAGAAAATGTAAAACTCAGCACAGATTTTATTTTAGGATAAAAGGTATAATTATCTTTTTAAACAATCTCTCTCTATATATATTTCTGGAACCACACATTTTTTCAACTGAAATAAAACATATTTTAACAATAACTGCATTTGAAATATTAAAATATATATAGATTATTTGTTTTCCAGGCTCTTTTTTTGTATCTGAAGACAATTATAACTTCTATATATTACCAAAATCACACTTTTTCTTATTTTTGCCTTAATATCCCATAAATACTACTTATCCAACCTGCTTCAAACACTTTTTAGCAAACTCTTTATTTGTACTTATATATAAACACCTACATTTCGACTGACCTACAGTCTTCTTCAGAGCTATGATATAATAACCAAACAAAATTAAAAACATAACCATATAATAACACCATAAAAAAAAATTTACAATAAAAAACTAAAAACAACATGAAATATATATATTAAAAAACTGAAATAAATAATCAAACCAAATAAAACAATTAATATAAATAAAATGTACAACATAAATAGAAAATAAATATAAATTGTACATGTGTATTTCCAACTTTATACATATATACATTCCAGGACAACTATTAATCTAAATATATTATTTATTTTATTATTAACAATATCTCTATTCTTCATAAACTTAAATTTTATGATTAGTAACTAAAATTCTTTTAATTTTAAATCATATAATACTTATTATTTCCTTACTCTTCTTTTAAAAAAATAATATTTTATATTTATTATTATTTCTGATTATTTAAAAACTATAAACATTATAATCTTTAAACTTACCAATCTTCTAAACAAAAACAAAAAAAAAAATCGTTTTTTTTTTAAAAAATTATCTTATACCCTAGCTTCCTCTATCACATATTATTTAAACTAAATATATATATCCCCTACAACTCTTTATTTATATGTTTTTATTTATTTATTATTATTATTTTTTTATATATTTTAATTTTTATTATTATTATATAATTCTCATAAATTCATATTATATGGCTTTATATGTTTATATATATATTCCCTACAACTTTACTTACATATATATAAATTTCTAATTTTATATACTTTAACTTTTATTATTATTTTTATATAATTGTCATAAATTTTTATTATATTGTTTTATATTTAATTATTATGCTAAGTTTATTAATTAATTAATTTATTATTTTTCTATTATTTAATATCTATAAATATGCCTACATTTATACTCCTATTTAACCTAACGATTTGTTATCATCCCCAACTCATTTATAAACAGTTATCTCTTTAGACATTTACCTGTATATATCTCATTTAATAACTATTGCTATACAATCTCATCCTAATTCCAGAATCTCTATTAAATTCTGGTTTTATCTTTCTTATTAATATAGCTTCTTTTATTTTCCTTTCTTTAATACTTTCTGTATGTAACTTCATTTTTATTGAACTTTGTGTAAATTTGTGTCCTGTTTCTTTTGTATGTATATATATCGGTGATTTATTATCTGCCATATGTTGTTTTAATCTTGTTTTTATAGAATTTTTTGTTTCTCCCACATATTTGTTATCAATCCCACTATCTAGACATTGTTTGCATTTTATCACATATACTCCATTAATTATCTCTTTATTATCTTTATTATATCCTATGTATTTGTTATCTATCAAATTTAATAGGTTTTCTCTTTTTTATTAACTATTTTTGTATTAATTATTCTTTTGTATCTTTTATTAATCTTCTTTATAATTTTGTTAAACTTATTCACTATGATATTATTATTTGTTTTTATTCCTATATATCTATTTTCACCTTTCTTTTTTGCCTTACTCTTTTCATTTTTATTTATCTTATACTCTATTTTCTTAATACTTCTTTTAATTATATATACAGGGAAACCATTCATTTTTAAGTCATTGATTATTAAATCTTTTTGTTTATTATAATCTTCTTTCCTTGAACAATACATTGCAGCCCTGTATATTCTTGAATATATACAACTAATTTTATATTTCCTATCAATGTTGGAAAACCAACTTATTATTTTGTTACCAATATTGTTCTTTTTATAAATACTTGTCTCAATACACCATTTTTTATTTATCAATTTCTTTTGAAACATTATATCCAGATATGCAATTTCACTATTCTCTTTCTTCTCAACTGTAAACTTTATATTTTCTTCTATTTTATTAATATCATTAATAAACCAGCTTATTTGTCTTTGGCTTTTACTAAAAATCATTAAATAATCGTCTACATATCTGTTAAAAAACAAAGGAGCACTTTTATTTTCTATTATATTTTTATCAAATTCATTCATATAAATATTACTTAAAATTGCACTAAGAGCTCCTCCCATTAACAATCCTTCTTTTTGCTTATAAAATTCTGTATTATATTCAAAAACTACATCTTTGCAACATAATTCCATCAAATCTATCAAAATATGAACAGGTAATTTTATTGTTTTATTTTTATCTTTATTATATTTCTCTATAGCTAAATTCATCGTGATACCTACATTTAAATTAGTATACATAGAAATAATGTCCATTTTTATAAATGTCAAGTTTCTGTATTCATATTTTTTAAATATTTTATTAATTTTATCTATTAAAATTTTATTATTTTTAATATTAGAATTTTCATACTCATTAGCATATTTTTAAAAAATTTCATTCGATAACCATTTTGAAACTTTGTCTAAATAAGATCCTTTACAATCAATAATTGGTCCTAGTGGGATATTTTCCTTGTTAATTTTTGGAGCCCCATATATTCTTGCTGTTTTACATTCTTTACTTCCTATTTTTTCAAATGTTACTCTGTCTATTAACACTTCTTTATAAATATGTTTAATTAATGTATATATCCTTCTATTTTTTAATTCACTGCCATTCTTCTTAACTTTTTCAAACACCTTATCACTCATCATAACCTTCATTTTTTCTAAATAATCTTTTTTTATCTAATATCACTAATTTATTCCCTTTATCTGACTTTAAAAAAACTACTTCTTTTTCATACTTAATCTTAATCTTTCTGACTTCTTCCTTCCCTACTAATTCTTTGTTTTCCTTTACATTTTCGTTATTTCTATTTTCAAATTTATTATTATTTTCTATTTTATATACCAAATTATTTATTTCTTTTTTAAATTCATCAAACCATATTTTCTCTTCTTTATTTAACAGTTTTGTAATATCTTTGTCATCATAATAGTGTACTCCATATTTTTCCTCTATAAAATCTTGTGCTATTTTTTCCATTGTTGCTTCTATCTCTACCACATCCTTCTTAACATCATTTCCAATTGGTACATATTTTTCCTTTGTTCTTTTTTTCTTCTTCTGTAAAGTCTCTTGAGTTGTGTTTTTCCTTTTGTCTCTGTTTGCCTTGTTTTTTTTTGCCTCCCTAATTTTCAAAGAAAACATTAAAAGTTGTTATAAAAGAAAAGACATTTATATAAGGAAATAAATAATATAGAATTCATTTTGAGGGACAAAATAACAAAAGATGAAGAGAATAAATTTAGAGAATTATGTGAGATAAGAAGAAATATGATAAATGAAAAACAGATAAGAGACATGTTAAAAAATTTAAAATATTGATGGAAGAACAAAAAATAAAACAAGGCATTATAACAGATAACAAAATGGATAATATATACAATCTTTCAAAGATAGATTTTACAGAAGAAGAAAAAATATATTGAACAAAGGAATTAAATATGTGCCAATTGGAAATGATGTTAATAAGGATGTGGTAGAGATAGAAGCAACAATGGGAAAAATAGCACAAGATTTTATAGAGGAAAAATATGGAGTACACTATTATGATGACAAAGATATTACAAAACTGTTAAATAAAGAAGAAAAAATATGGTTTGATGAATTTAAAAAAGAAATAAATAATTTGGTATATAAAATAGAAAATAATAATAAATTTAAAAATAAAAATAACAAAAATGTAAAGGAAAATAAAGAATTAGTAGGGAAGGAAGAAGTCAGAAAGATTAAGTCTAAGTATGAAAAAGAAGTAGTTTTTTTAAAGTCAGATAAAGGGAATAAATTAGTGATATTAGATAAAAAATATTATTTAGAAAAAATGAAGGTTATGATGAGTGATAAGGTGTTTGAAAAAGTTAAGAAGAATGGCAGTGAATTAAAAAATAGAAGGATATATACATTAATTAAACATATTTATAAAGAAGGTTAATAGACAGATTAACATTTGAGAAAATAGGAAGTAAAGAATGTAAAACAGCAAGAATATATGGGGCTCCAAAAATTAACAAGGAAAATATCCCACTAAGACCAATTATTGATTGTAAAGGATCTTATTTAGACAAAGTTTCAAAATGGTTATCGAATGAAATTTTTTAAAAATATGCTAATGAGTATGAAAATTCTAATATTAAAAATAATAAAATTTTAATAGATAAAATTAATAAAATATTTAAAAAATATGAATACAGAAACTTGACATTTATAAAAATGGACATTATTTCTATGTATACTAATTTAAATGTAGGTAACACGATAAATTTAGCTATAGAGAAATATATTAAAGATAAAAATAAAACAATAAAATTACCTGTTCATATTTTGGTAGATTTGATGGAATTATGTTGCAAAGATGTAGTTTTTGAATATAATACAGAATTTTATAAGCAAAAAGAAGGATTGTTAATGGGAGGAGCTCTTAGTGCAATTTTAAGTAATATTTATATGAATGAATTTGATAAAAATATAATAGAAAATAAAAATGCTCCTTTGTTTTTTAACAGATATGTAGACGATTATTTAATGATTTTTAGTAAAAGCCAAAGACAAATAAGCTGGTTTATTAATGATATTAATAAAATAGAAGAAAATATAAAGTTTACAGTTGAGAAGAAAGAGAATAGTGAAATTGCATATCTGGATATAATGTTTCAAAAGAAATTGATAAATAAAAAATGGTGTATTGAGACAAGTATTTATAAAAAGAACAATATTGGTAACAAAATAATAAGTTGGTTTTCCAACATTGATAGGAAATATAAAATTAGTTGTATATATTCAAGAATATATAGGGCTGCAATTTATTGTTCAAGGAAAGAAGATTATAATAAACAAAAAGATTTAATAATCAATGACTTAAAAATGAATGGTTTCCCTGTATATATAATTAAAAAAAGTATTAAGAAAATAGAGTATAAGATAAATAAAAATGAAAAGAGCGGGGCAAAAAAGAAAAGTGAAAATAGATATATAGGAATAAAAACAAATAATAATATCATAGTGAATAAGTTTAACAAAATTATAAAGAAGATTAATAAAAGATACAAAAGAATAATTAATACAAAAATAGTTAATAAAAAAAGAGAAAACCTATTAAATTTGATAGATAACAAATACATAGGATATAATAAAGATAATAAAGAGATAATTAATGGAGTATATGTGATAAAATGCAAACAATGTCTAGATAGTGGGGTTGATAACAAATATGTGGGAGAAACAAAAAATTCTATAAAAACAAGATTAAAACAACATATGGCAGATAATAAATCACTGATATATATACATACAAAAGAAACATGACACAAATTTACACAAAGTTCAATAAAAATGAAGTTACATACAGAAAGTATTAAAGAAAGGAAAATAAAAGAAGCTATATTAATAAGAAAGATAAAATGAGAATTTAATAGAGATTCTGGAATTAGGATGAGATTGGTATAGCTATAGTTATTAAATGATATATATAGAGGTAAATGTCTAAAGAGATAACTGTTTATAAATGAGTTGGGGATGATAAAAAATGGTTAGGTTACATAGGAGTATAAATGTGGGTATATTTATAGATATTAAATAATAGAAAAATAATAAAAAAATTAATAAACTTAGCATAATAATTAAATATAAAACAATATAATAAAAATTTATGGCAATTATATAAAAATAATAATAAAAGTTAAAGTATATAAAATTAAATATATATATATGTAAGTAAAGTTGTAGGGAATATATATATAAACATATAAAGCCATATAATATGAATTTATGAGAATTATATAATAATAATAAAAATTAAAATATATAAAAAAATAATAATAATAAATAAATAAAAACATAAATAAAGAGTTGTAGGGGATATATATTTAGTTTAAATAATATGTGATAGAGGAAGCTAGGGTATAAGATAATTTTTTTAAAAAAAAACGATTTTTTTTTTTGTTTTTGTTTAGAAGATTGGTAAGTTTAAAGATTATAATGTTTATAGTTTTTAAATAATCAGAAATAATAATAAATATAAAATATTATTTTTTTAAAAGAAGAGTAAGGAAATAATAAGTATTATATGATTTAAAATTAAAAGAATTTTAGTTACTAATCATAAAATTTAAGTTTATGAAGAATAGAGATAATTAATAGATTGTTAATAATAAAATAAATAATATATTTAGATTAATACTTGTCCTTGAATATATATATCTATAAAGTTGGAAATACACATGTATAATTTATATTTATTTTCTATTTATGTTGTACATTTTATTTATATTAATTGTTTTATTTGGGTTTGATTATTTATTTCAGTTTTTTAATATATATATTTCATGTTGTTTTTAGTTTTTTATTGTAAATTTTTTTTATTTTTATGGTGTTATTATATGGTTATGTTTTTAATTTTGTTTTGTTTATTATATCATAGCTCTGAAGAAGACTGCAGGTCAGTCGAAAGGTTAGGTGTATATATATATGGACAAATAAAGAGTTTGCTAAAAAGTGTTTGAAGCAGGTTGGATAAATTGTAACTTCTATATATTTCATAATCGATACTTGTTCTAATTTAACAGGCGAAAATAATAATAATAAAAATAATAATAATTATTATTATTATTATTAGTAGTAGTGGTGGTAGTTGTGGTAGTGGTGGTAGTAGTAGTAGTAGTAGTGATGGTAGTGGTAATAGTGGTAGTAGTAGTAGTGGTGATAGTGGTGGTGGTAGTGATAGTGGGGGTGGTGGTAGTGATAGTGGTGGTGGTAGTAGTAGTATTAGTAGTAGAAGTAGTAATAATAATAATAATAATAATATTAATAATAATAATAATAACAACAACAACAACAACAACAACTTTAATTTTTTTTAATAGTATTTTTTTTTGTTTTAAATTTATTTCACACAAAGTAATTACTATAATAATTTGCAACCAAACATAAACTCTCCAAACAAAATTAATATTGTGCTATGAACTTACAATGTAAGAATTAAGAAGTAAAATGAAACAGTATCAGTAGGAAAGTAAAGAATAAAACACATAGTTTAAAATAATCAAACAAATATAAAATAGGAACATATATATATTAATGTTAAAAGGAAATATGCTTATGTGTTTGAAAAGGAAGATTTTTAATGAATGTGTTTTTCCAGTTCTTACTTCTGGATCGGAAACTTGGACACTTAATAGAAGAGCAATACAGAGACTTCAGACCACTCAAAGAAGTAAGGAGAAATGTATATTAGAGAAAACAAGAAGGGATTGAAACCAAAATAGATGGATGGGAGAACAAATAGAGTTTACTGACACCACTGAAAAAATTAAAAGACTAAAGGGGAGTTGGGCTGGACATATAGATGGAGAGAGATAATAATAGATGAGCAGTTGAAATCTTAAACTGCATTCCAAAAAGAATGTAAAAGACCTAAAAAGAGACTATATAAAAGATGGATGAATGAAATATGGAAATGTGCTGGAGTGATATGGAGAAGAGAGGCTAGAGATTTAAGAAGATAGATTAAACTTGAAGAGTGGATTGATGATGGTTAAAAGTGATGATGATTAATATTTACTTTGTGATCAATGACATAAATCCAGTTTTGAAAGCCAAATATTTCCAATGAAATACATCTAAATATATAAAACAATGACAAAAATAATCACACTATCTTCTACTAATTCCTTGAGAAAAAATAAACTGTGTAAAAGCAATGGAAATATAAGAACGAGGAGATTAGAAGCTCTAAGATGCAGAAAATGGTTTCTATAATAAATATTAAATTTATTATGGATACAAATGAATGATATCAAATATATGTCTAAGTGCACTGTAACATAGTTAAAGGTGAAGATAAAATGCCACTTGTAATATAAATTAGCTGAGTGCTTTCAAGAAATTTTAACTTTTCATAATCATAGTGAAAATATAGGTGACAAATATGTAAATATATGCACATAGAGGGGATTTGAACCCAGACTTTCAAGCTCCCTTTAGTCATCAATTCCATCATATATAATCAATAACATGACAACATGGGTGTATCAGTTGTATAAGTTGGAGTTGATAATTAAAGGAAGCTTGAATCCACCTCTAATTACATCTAGATTAAAAGTATTGTATTTAAACATTATATATGCAAATAATGGATTAGAAAGTCCATTTTGTGGGGAGGGGAAAACATGTTTCATTTGGGTTTATGGCATGGATGTTGTTAGCTACATGCCATGCTTTTTTGATTTTACATTTGGAGTCATGACATTATATACAAGCAACAGAAGCAGAGAAAGGTTCAAATATAAGGCCAGTGGACCTTTGGTGTTTTAAAAAGATAATTCATTCAGGTTTATCAAGAGCTCTTTTAGTAATATTTATTAAGGCTAACAACCTTAATACTATGCACCTAAAAAAATGACAGTAGGAACCTCTGCAAATCTTTAACACAAGATTTATTTAAAAGATGAGCATGTGGAGAAAAATGCTTGGGAGTCACCATAATATAAGGTACTGCAACTAGTTTGTGGGCATGGAGTCTTGTATACTGCTTCAAAAATCAGTTGCAAGGGTAGGTGATCTTTTGGAATCATTAATTAATCTATTGGTTAAACAGGGGGTACAAAAACAGCTTAAATATAGGGGAAAAGATGTTAATAAAGTCTTTTGTGATGGAAGAGATATGTGGGAGGAAAACCATTGTCTGTCATCTTTGGGGAAATTAATATTTAATTTGTGGTCAAATTGTTTTACCTTTCTTGTAATATGGCTGTATTTGAATCCAATATTGATGAGCTCTGTTAAATATTGCTCTATGGTAGTTTTGTGAGTAGCTTCAAATTTAATATAAATGATAATTACAGAAGAGAAATGAAAAAAGACCTAAAAAGTTATGTGAGCACGACGAGTTTTATTTAGAAGGTGTAAACCCTTGGATTTCCAAAAGCTTAATACACAGTGTAATTTAATTGACTAGCATCTTGTTCTAAATAGATGTCTAAGTATTCAAGTTTACTGTATGAGTCTTCCTGAGCAATAGTGAATAATAGAGAAGAATGTGTTAGAAGAAGGTCAGATTGAATATTGATGATGTCTGATTCTGATCCAGTAACAAAATACATCATCAACGTAGTGGGTATAAATAAGGTTAGGAGTAGTACTTAAGTATTTAAAAAGAAGTTTATCTTCAAAATGATTTAAGTATATGCTGAACAGTATTCCACTGAGAGGTGATCCCAGGAGCCAACCATCAATCATGTACAAATATTGTCCATTGAATGTGGTGATAATATTGTTATTGAGCTAGGTATAAAATTCAGAGATGAAGTTGCTACATGTCTGCAAGTAATTGCTTTTTAAGAGTTCAGCTTTGATAATATTAATAGAATGCTTTCCACTAATGGAACAATATAATTCAGTAAATATCTAAAGGAACACTTTTGTATTCTGGTTTTTTTTTGGGTGTTTAATGTGGGTAACACCATTGATTGACCATTGAAATAATGAATGCCTCCAAAATCCAATGTTAGCCTGAGTGAAGTTCTTTGGATATACTTTGGGGTTAAGATTTCTTAAAAATGATATATATATATATATATATATATATATATATATCATTTTTAAGATATATATATATATATATATATATATATATATATATATATATAACACACAAAGAATATAGAATATAAAAGGAACAGTTAACCCAAATATAAATAATATAGGGTAAAATACTGTGACAAAAGAGAGTATATGTAAAAAACACATGATCACCATTTCTTATGCTTGCTTATAACTGTTGTTAAATCAGGCATTACTCACTATACATATTGCCACACACAGCAAGCTAGAGTAAACAATGGATAACAGAAGGCTTATGCATAAAATTCCCATCTAGTGCCTACTCAACCAATATCCCCAGACTATATGCAAAAATACTCTAACTTAGGATAACATTTTGCTAAATAAAAGAACAAACTTTAGTTTATACAATTGAGAAGAAATATATATAATGTATAGATTAATCAGGACAATCAGGAGTAAGTATAAATTTCCAAAATAGTAATAACAATAATTAATAATACTTATTAGTATTACTTATTACTAATTACACACTATAAACATATAACTGACCAGGGAGTAGCTGGACTTTCCAATAAGTTATATAATTTGAATTGACTCTTCAAAAGACAGGTGTTACCACACATCTCTTTAGCATTTGTTCTTATATATGTTTAGGTTTATCTATCTAATATTTAAATGAGAGTGAATTCCATCTATTGATTATATATATTTATAGAATACATCATATGAATCACCATTTAATTATTCAGTGGATCAAAGCAGAGCATAATAAATATAGAAATTAAAAAGTCAGTTTTAATATCTGTAAATAATAAATAACTCAGATTATATATAACTGAAGATGAAGTGTATAAGATCAAATACTAAATAGGAGTATATTGAAAGCATGTTAGGCAGTAATAAAAATAAATATTAAAAAAAAACAACTACTTTTTGTATGTTCATTTCACCAGTTATTATTTTTGCTCAGAAAAGAAGGAAATTAGTAACAATTGCAGGTACTGTGGTATTAGAGCTGCGACATGAAGAATTATAATCGTTTAATCATTAAATTAATTAGGTTATTAAATCAAAAACATATTTTAAAATCTACATTAAAAAAAAAAAACAATTTAACAAAAAAAAAATACGAAAAGCATTAATGTGAAGAATAGTTAAAATGCGTGTTTAAATCAAATTGAGTGTGTGTTTGCACGTGCATATTCTGCATAATCTATTTTAATACATTGTACAGGTTTGCACCTGCATTTATATATGTAATATATGCGGGATACACGACCTACAACTCTCAGTGACATCTTATATTGCTGACTCACCTAATCACACACATGTTGAAAAGATAAATAATCACCAATATACGTATTTCGTGCTAAACCAACACTCATCAGTTGGTTCAGATTACCATCTCCTCACATATATACAATTAGTACTCCGCTTTATATTAAGATAACCAATCTTCATACTTTAATGAGTGCTGGTTTAGCACAAAATACGAATATTGATGATTATTTATCTTTTCAACATGAGTGTGATCAGGTGAGTCAGCAATATAAGATGGCACTGAGAGTTGTAGGTCGTGTGAAAATCTGAGTTCGAATCCCACATATAATACATATATAAATGCAGGTGTAAGCCTGTATAATGTATTAAAATAAATTATGCAGAATATGCACGTGCAAACACACACTCAATTTGATTTAAACACGCATTTCAACTATTCTTCACATTAATGCTTTTCGTTTTTTTTTTAAATGTAGATTTTAAAATATGTTTTTGATTTAATAACCTAATTAATTTAATGATTAAATGATTATAATTCTTCTTGTCGCAGCTCTAATACCACAGTACCCAATTGAATAATAATAATACTGATGATAACTATTATTGATTATTATGATTTATTTATATACCAGTTTAGAATAAACTCCATATGAAGAAAAAAATAGTGCACCTAGATAATAATATAATTACAAATTCATATACCATATATAAAACTCATATAAAATAATAAAATTAACTATTAAAATAAAAAATTAACAATTGAAATATAAAGAATAATATTCTAATAATGTAAAGATATTCATTAATAAACATATACATATATACATTAATAACCATATATATATATAAGTAAAATACTTATGCTTCTAAAACACTTATTGATGAGTGAATACATGTTAATTTAATATCAATTTAATATTGCTTGTCTGAAGAATTATTTCCTTCCACAAAATTACATATATATATATGCTATATAGAGAGCTCGAAAATAAGCTCTTAACAAGCTTTGCAGAATATCCCCAACCCCAGACCAGTTTCTGCTACTGGCTTCCTCAATGAGGTGCTAGGATATATAAGCAGAAACTGGTCTGCAGTTGGAGATACACTGCAAAGCTGTTTAAGAGCTTATTTGCAAGCTGTATATATAACATTTGTAACTCAAGCTTGTTAAATTAGGTCATGTGACATATGACATGATTTCTTTGTAATATATATATTATTTCTCCTGAAATGCCATCAAGTGATATATATATATAATTTTTATATTATTTATTATATATATGCAGACGAATATGATTCAGTCTCAGGTAGTTAAAAATAAGAATTTTTCTTTTCACTATGATATATAAACTAAACTAGTGTAAGTAAACTGTCAAATTAAAAATTCAGACTCATAATAAGATCAAGCCCTTATTTAAGCACAATCACTAAGGGTTGGTTTATTTAAAAAATAGGCTCTAAACACAAGATACCACTTATGTTTTACAATACTTACTGATGGAGGTGTGTTAATCAATTTAATAGTGCATGTGTGAAGAGATATTTCCTTCTACAAAATTTACATATGTATAAATCCCTGTAATATTATTTATTATATAAAATATTAAGATTAACAATTATAAGTATAATAAACTATGTATATAGTCTTAATTTAAGTATTTAATTACATACATAATGTTCCAGAATTCATCAAGATAAATTCTATCTTTACTCTTCTTAATCGTTTGTTTTAAGGTGACTTACAAATTAAACTAAAATTGTAATTTTACACATTTTTTCCCAATGGAAACAAAAAAAAATTGAAATATAGATAGTTATTATTAAATATTAAGGCTATCTTAGTTATTAGTTGACGTTCACCATAAGACGTAGCTAAAGAGTTGGAAAGTGGAGAAGATTGAAGTCTGTCCACTAAAGTTTGAACATTTGATATCTTAATGTAAACTGAACACATTATATATATATATATATATGGAAGATGATGATGTGGATCAACTGATGAGTGCTAGTTCAGCATGAACTATATATATATTACAGATTGTTTATCTCTTTCATATATGTGTCAGTTGTATAAATTGGAGTGGATAGTTGATGTGAGCTTGAAAGTCTGTGTTCAAATATGTTCTGATTACATTTAAACTTCAGTATATACATTATACTGGTGTTCATTTATTACAGATCCAGGCTAAATTTTAGCCACCCCTCTTCTGTGTATTTAAATAGACATATTAAGCTCCTATATATGAGGGGTCAGAATAAATTAAAGTCAACATGGGTATGGTAACAATATTGACATCAACAAACATTTGGAATGTAGGGGTTTCACCAAGATCCCTCCCCTATGCCAGCTCTGCAAAACTGACAATGAAATTTTCCAGCACTTCCAACTTGAATGTCACTTTTTTCTTGGAGTGAGACATAATCAACTCTTGCCTTTCCTCACACAGGAAGACCATATTCAATCTCTGAGGATCCATCAAAACAGGGATCTTTGCAACTATCATACTATCAATTTTCCTCATCTGTGCACTCTGGCTGCTCCAAGGTGCTATTATGTTTGACCAGAGAGTACACTCAGTGAATCAAAAACTATTGGACCTAATTTGCTCTCTCAAAACCAGAAATACCAAACTAGCCTCACCTCTGCTTCTCACAGACACCTGGAAAATCCTCCAACTTCCATCCTCTCAGCCTCTGTCACAAGACTCATCCAATTAAATATTTGTGACCTGTGCAATTGCTCGCTCAATGAGGATGTGTGTCTCAGACTTGCAACCAAAGACATTTCTTGGCCTGGACTATATACCCTTTCCACATCCATTTTCATATATATCTTTCCCCTTTTCACCATGTTGTTCCAGAATTTCATTTTATCATGTAATCACTTCTTTGTAATTCTTTTTTAACAGTATTTGTATCTGGGTTTTTTTATGAATAAACTTTCATCACTGAGAAAAAAAACAAAGATTTGGAGCATTCCATTATCAGGCTTTCAATGATATGGGTGGCTAAAGAGTTGGGGGGTGAAGAAGATTGAAGCTTATCCATTAAAGTTTGAAAATTTGCTATCAATTAAACTGGTCACTAAGTGTGTGGGAGATGATGATCTTGATCAATTAATGAGTTCTAATTCAGCAGAAAATATGTATATTGGAGATCATTTATCATTTTCACATGTATGTAGTAATATATATCATTTATATAAGATGGAGTTGTTAGCAGAAGAAAAAAGTCTGTGGTCAAATCCCCTCTTGCATCAACATAATCCTGCATTAAAATATCCAAATACATTAGGCCAAATGTAACACAGTTCATATCTATTGTGGGTTTTGTTATAATGTGGATAGTCAATCAAATTAAATTTAGACTTTCTAGTTTTCACTCTTTTAAAAAAAAAACATACGGTGGAAAGATTCGAAATAACATAAAATATTGACTGTAAAAATTTTTTTGACTAATAAAATTCCTATATAATTCATGTCTCCCTTCTTCCTCTTCCTTAATTTTGCTTCTTCATACACAGCAATATATCTTTTTAAATAATTATAATCTTCTTACACCTTTTAAGCAAAAAACATTTATTATTATAATTACAGTTTTGACTGTTCATCGCAGTCTTCTTCAGATCTCATTGTATTTCTATACTTTTCTCTTTTCACCATTAAAAAAGTGAAAATTGTGAAAAGGGAAAAGTAGACAAATAGAATGAGATCTGAAGAAGACTGTGAGGAAGAAGACTGGACGAACAGTCAAAATAAAATTCCAGATATTTTATATAAAATGCCAGGATGATATTCCAATGATTTAGTTAAAACAATCCTTAAAGAAAAATTCTATAGAATTTTTGAAGAACTTAAATGATATGAAGCTAAATAAAGAAGAATATTATTGATATCATTCTATTTTTTCATATTGATTGATATTTACACAACTCAATAGGATTCCCGGTTACATCATTCTAATTACATATAGTTAACCTATGAGTATTTATGTTATATATATATACACACACACACAAAATTATATTTTTCAAAACTTTAATTTTTTAATTTTTTATATCTTAAATAGACAAACCCCTTAACATTATAAAATAATCTCAGGTTATATTATTTTATAATGTTAGGGGAGTTTTCTACTTAAGATTTTAAAAATTTAAAAGTTAAGTTTTGAAAAATTTTATCATTTTTTATGTTTATCTGTACTTACTATTAATTATATATTATTGTTTATTTTTTGTTTTTATTTTTGTATCTGAGGCAAATTTGTTAAAATTATCTTTGAAATTTATGTCTTAACAAAGATTATATTAAATAATTGAAAAGTTGATATGAGGATATAATATGTATACAAATTTGTTAAATAATAATTGTCGAGCATTGGTGGTTGAGAGGTCAGCGACAGCTGCTTTCCAAGCAGTTGTCTCGGGTTAGCGCGTTCGCTTCCCGACTGATGCTATGACACATGAGAAAAAAATTTGTTAAATAATAAACGTTTTTTTTTTTTAAAAAAAGTACTGCTATATATGAACACTTTTGAAACTGAATTTAATTTGGAAAAAGAAAGAAGAGATCATTTCTGCAATACTAGAAAATAATTTATAAATATATTGTCCTTGTTATAAATTAATAATAATTTAGTCACAGATTTTTGCAATCTAATTATTTAGTGTAAATATATAAATAATAAATAACCCAGATTATATATAACTGAACCGGAAATAATTGGAATGAGATATATAATGTAAATAAGCTCTTCAAAAGACAGATGGTGTCACCTATCTCTTTAGCATTTGTTTTTAGAAGGATTGTTGAATGTTATAGTGGTAAGGAATGGGATAGAAGAATAGATGCATTAATAAAAAATAGGGAGTTGGACAGTTGAAGAACTAGTATGAGAGTAATAAGAGGTTAAATATATATAGAATTAAATGGAATATTGGGTGCGATTTAATTTATGATAATAGCAAGGAAAGTAGTTTACTGTTTAAGGCTTGAACAGGATCTTTAGCAACAAGGGAATATACACATAAATGGAAAAATATGGGTGATTTAGTCTGCAAGTTGTGTAAGGAAGGCATAGAAAATATTAGGTATATGTTGATTCAATGTAAATGCTTGAAAGCACAAAAGGTACAAATAATGAAGTTATGGAAGACTAAATATATTTATAAATAACTTTATTGAAAAAACATATGTAAAAATGATACAATTGTAAATTAAAAATAATGGTTATCCAGATGGTCTGATGTGGTCACTGGTGTTGTTTAATCCAGCTTAATCAGGCTCCATGTGTTGTCAAATAAAAATCTGGATGAGCTAAATATAAACGAAGTGATTATACAGAAAATGGGTTATTGGTTTTTATGCTGAGTGTGGGAACAGATAAGAGGGATTTAGATATGAAGGCCATGAAATTGACAAAAATTATGTTGTTGAAATGGGATGGAGCAGGATATGGTGAAACTTAGGGTGGGTAATGGAAAGGGAAGGTAAAGTGGCTAACAGATTTATCTGGACATAGTTGCTGTGAGATTTCTGGCTCTGTATAAAAAGTCACAGTGCATCACACCACATCATATGTTCTTATATATGCTTAGTTTTACAAGAATAAACTAAGAAAATGTTTATTCGTATTATGTAACTCATTGGAAGTTTCAGTTACTTATATATATATTGTAACCTTCCGAAAAGTTATTTATTTAATGACCGTCAATAGCTCAGCTTCAAGTAATTAATTAAGAACCAATAAAATATTACCAATAATATTGTTTTAATGATATAAAATCTTATCTATCATTATAATATAACCAAAATCCTATTTATTTAAACAACCATGAGATCTAGGTTAGGTACAAAAGTAATGAGCTTGAATCTGGATGCATACAAAGTACTTCGATAGCATTGAATATTTCAAAATATCACTTTATGATATATTATTCACTATTTCAAAAACCTTACAAAAATCAATGACTAACTTTACTAATAACAATTTATCTTCTATTATATTGGAACAATGCGTAACTTACTTAATAATCAATGTTAGAAAAAAAAGACTTAAATCAGATGTCACATGACTTAATTTAATAAGCTTGTATTTGCAATTGTTATATATAGAGCTCGCAAAACAAACTCTTAACAAGCTTTTTAGAATACCCCCAACCTCAGACTGTTTTCTGCTACTGGTGTCCTCATTGAGATGGTGGGATATTCAATCATTAGATTAAAAATACCAGGACAAGCCCAGCACTTTATCTAAATAATCAATAGTACTTCTAAATAATATCTTATCCTTTTAATAACTTTAAAATCAAAATCTACATTTTAATGCAAAAAATACTTTTGTAAATTTTCAGGGTTTACTATTTATATATAATTGGAATAATTCTAACCCAGGTAGTGAAATTATAAGAGGTTATTTTATTAAGATTCCATTACCTATAATATTATAATAAAAATAACAATAATTCAATCATATTATGACCTTAATATTTTTCAATTATGTTATGCTCATTAATTATTCATAAGATTTAATAAAAACTCAAAAAATTACAATTCACTCGATTACCTTTACTATTGAGCTTTCTCTCATAATAATAACAACCATATTAAATAATTCTTTTATTGGGATTCCATCAGGAAATCTATAATTTGTAATCATACTGTTATCATTTATTCTTGAAATAATATTCATAACATTCATCTCGATCACATATCAACAAATAAATACAAATAAGTGAAGCGTTGGTGGCCTAGCGGTTAGCATAGCTGCCTTCCAAACAGCCGGCCCGGATTCGCTTCCGGTCAACTGTTTGACATATTAAAAAAAAGGAATAATTTTATTAATATATTCCCTTTTAAAATTTATTAAAATTAAAATTATTATTTTTAACTTTTAAATTATATAATTTTAATGACACTAAAATATATATTTTCTTTTCATCCGTGGATCCAACTCTTCCTCTTTTAAACAATTATAAAAATGTACATTTACAATCTTGCTTTCCGTTTATTAAATTCTTTATTATGAATTTTTTTCTACAGTATAGGCTTTTCCATACCTGTACATCTATATGCAATATATAGGGCGTTTGAACTCAGACTTTCACATGATCCTCGACCATCAATGGTATCTCATACTACTGGTGTATTTGATCACACACATGTCGAAAGATTAAATAATCACCAATAGCGGTATTTCGTGTTAAACCAGCACTCATCAGTTGGTCCAGATTATCATCTCCACACATATATGCAATCAAAGCTCAGCTTATATTAAGATAGTCAAATAATTACATTATTAAATTCTTAACATTGATTTAGTTTATTAATCTCGAAATAAAATAAGTATCACTTCTTTTTATATATATTTTATTATTATTATCAATAACTATGCCGCGATCATATTCTTTTAATGTACGTAATCATAAACTATTAAAATCAAATAAAATTTATAGATTCTAATCAGATGTAGGATATTATAAAATAATATTTATTTAAACAAGATTATGTGCTACTGTTTCTAAATTGATGGTATGTTAATAAGACTCAAGAGATAAAATAATGATACCAGGCAATAATTTTAGTTTAAAAAATAATTTATTTATGCCATTTTATCAATTTTTATTTTAAATATTACTTTTATCAATACAAATAATTTTAAATAAAAATAAAAGTAAAGATTATTAAAATTAATAATCCTTCTTTTACAAATACATTCATTAAATATCACGTTAAAAAAATAAATAAAACCTATTTAATTATGTTCAAAAATAAGTTTTAAAATCATTAATTCTAAATACAGTTCATTAATATATTATTCACCACACTCTTATTATATCTTATGTCAATACTTAAGATATCACTGTTTTGATTCTTATTGTATATTTATCTTTCTTAAATATAGTCT
Organism: Epiperipatus broadwayi; assembly: GCA_028023455.1. Lineage (NCBI taxonomy): Eukaryota > Metazoa > Onychophora > Udeonychophora > Euonychophora > Peripatidae > Epiperipatus > Epiperipatus broadwayi. The sequence continues at coordinate 3,230,329 of JAQFVV010000045.1, forward strand.
TATATTATAATAATTCACTCATATTATATGTGTTCAAGTGTATCAGTATTATGAGATAGAGTGAAGAGTGGTGGTTCCTGTAAAAGTCTGTGCTCATATACCCTATATATTACATATATTGATACAAGTATATAATAAGCCTGTATTTTAGTTATTAGGTAGTAGAGATGTCTGCCCAACCCTCGTATATGTATTAAATGGATTATGTCCTGTTCATAAGGGGTCAGATTAACTTTAGGCCAACATGGGTGTGATGAGAATCTCACCCTCAGGGTGGCCTTTGAGCATTCCATCATCAGATTTTGAATTGGATGAATGGGTGAAGAGTTGGAGTGTGATTGGATAGAAACCTATTCATTAAAGTGTAAAGATTGGCTATCTTAATATATATCTGAGCACTTATTGCATATATGTGTAGAGATGAAAATCTGGACCAACTGATGATTGCTGGTTTAGCATAAATACGTATAATGGTGATTATTTTTCTTTTAGACATATATGTGTTTGAGTGCATCAGTGTTATGAAATAGAGTGGACAGTGGTAGGTCGGGTGAAAGTCTGTGCTCATATATCCTATATATTAAATGAAGATATTAAATATAAATTATAAAATTAAAAAAAAATTACAGTTTTACTCCACATATTTACCAATATTATCAAAACATTTTATACTCAAGTGAGTTTTTTTATTTGATCTCATTTCATGGTATTATTTAAAATATATAACCATTTACAGTATTGGACATTTGCTTTGTACATGCATATTATGACATTATAAGATTTTTTTTCCTTCCAGTTCTGAAGGCACAAGATCCTAATCTTTTATAAGAATAATAAAATACAAAAGATACATAATCCCTGATGCATAGTTTAATAAAATATTTACGGGTGTGTTATCCAATGAGGTTTAATGAATCACTTAAATAAGATAAATGTAACCCAAAGGCCTTCACTAACATTGACATGAAAATTTTTTTCCATCTTGGCTTATTACTTTATAGCACTTATGGGAATATTATTGATTATCTACCTAACTATATGTTCAATGGATAATTTACTAAACAATTGGCCTCTTACTAGTTAACCAAATACACACTTGGAAGATTAAACAAAACTTTTCCTGACTCCATTATAATTAATATGGGCAAAACTCACTATACGTATTGCCACACACAGCTAGAGTAATCACTGGATGCCAGAAGGCTTGTGCATAAAATCCCCATCTAGTGCCTACTCACCCAACTAGTTTCTGGCTTGTGACCTTTGTCAGTGAGGAGCCTTGGATCTGAGAGCAGTGCTCTCAGATCCAAGGCACCTCACTGATGAAGGCCACAAGCCAGAAACTAGTCTGGGGATATTGGATGAGTAGGCACTAGATGGGGATTTTATGCACAAGTCTTCTGGCATCCATTGATTACTCTAGCTTGCTGTGTGTGGCAATACGTATAGTGAGTTTTGCCTGTTTTAAAACAGTTATACACAAGCATAAGAAGTGGTGGTCATGTGATGTTTATTGGCACTTCCAATACAAAGAAAATAAGGACCCAATACATCCTTACTCCTGAATATGGACTTCTCTTTTATCATTAACGTAATAAATGTTATATTACAAAATATTTTATTATATTAAATTATGAAATCATATTTTGCTTTCTTTAGAATAACAACATTCTTTAATGTATTATTAAATACTATAATTTATACTATTTTTTTTAGCTATGAGAATATTTCTTTAATTACAGAATAATATAATAAATACAGATATATCTAATAAATGTCATATCCTATTACTTTTAATATCTTCAACATAGGAATACAAAAACATAAAATAAAATATCTAAAAGAAAACCAACTAATTTTACCTAAAAAAATTTTTTTTATGAATCCAAATAATATCGTCCCACTTTTTATCATACTATTATAACAAATATTATCATTAATATAAGCCAAACAAATTTATTTTTTATATAAATAAATATATCAATAGTTCTCTTCTTTCTTGAACTTTAAACCTAACCACATTAATGTTATTGACAGGTATTAATTTCTTTGTTAACAAAAGAACGTCGAGAGTTTTATTGAAATAAACTGTACTTTAATTTCCCCACTAATTCTTCTCCAATCACAATGAAAATAAACGCAAAACATTTCATAATGTATTAAAAAAGGCAAGTATGTTGGATAAATACTTTAATATTTTGTAGTGCTACATATATATAGAACTAAAGGTTAATAATCTTGGAATTCCACAAGGTTGATTTTTTAATCTGTGCACATTCTTTAAGATTATTGATTACAAATCCTTTTTTGTAAATTATTATTTTAAATGTTTTCCTTTTAAATCTTTCATTGGAAAGTTATACTAGTCATAAGAACGTATTTAAAACAGACAAAACTCACTATACGTATTGCCACATACACTAAAACAGTTATACACAAGCACAAGAAGCGGTGGTCATGTGATGTTTATTGGCTTAAGAATGTATTTACTTACATCATTAAAATTTTGGTCATGAATTATATTTTATAAATCCAGTCATATAATTCCATACGATTTATAATATTAAGCAATCTTTATCGATTTTTTTTTTTTCATTATCCTACATTCTATACTTCATTATAATAACGGAAATGCAGGCTTATTATATACCTGTATCAATATATAGGATACATGAGCACAGACTTTCACATGACCCACCACTCTACTCTCTATCTCATAACATTGATACACTTGAACAGATATATGTCGAAAAGATAAATAATCACCAATATATGTATTTCATGCTAAAACAGCAATCATCAGTTGGTCCAGATTATTGTCTCTACACATGTATGCAATAAGTGCTCAGATATATATTAAGATAGCCAATCTTCATACTTTAATGGACAGGCTTCCATCCACTCCACATTCCAAGTCTTCAACCGTCCATCCAATTGAAAATCTGATGATGGAATGCTAATAAACATCATATGACCACCGGTTTTTATGCTTGCTCTTAACTATTATTCAAACAGTAAAACTCTCTATACATATTGCCACTCAGTGCAAGCCAGAGTAATCAATGGATGCCAGAAGGCTTGTGTATAAAATCCAAGGCTCCTCACTGTCAAAGGCCACAAGCCAGAAACTAGTCTGGGGATATTGGATGAGTAGGCACTAAATGGAGATTTTATGCATAAGCCTTCTGGCATCCATTGATTACTCTGTCTTGCATTAAGTGGCAATACGTATAGAGAGTTTTGCCTGTTTTAATGATGGAATGCTCAAAGGTCATCCTGAGGCCGAGATTCTTGTCACACCCATGTTGATTTAAAGTCAATCTGACCCCTCATATACAGGACATAATCCATTTAATACATATACAAGGATGGGCAGACATCTCTACTATGTAATAACTGAAATACAGGCTTGTTATATACCTGTATCAATATATGTAATATATGGGGTATATGAGCACAGACTTTCAAAGTTTATCAATTATTTAAAGCCTTTAAAGAATTATAAAAGTTTTTCTCTTTCAATTTAAATATTTTACTTTATATGACACCAGATACTTATCATATGGTTTTTGTATATCAATTCAATTATATTTTAATAAAGTTTTATAATTATTTATAACATCATTATCTTGATTTTAAAAATTATGATTAATTCTTCTTATTTAAGTAGTTCTAATCATTTTAAGAAGCAGTGTTTTCTTTTTATAAACTAGTTCCTTAATTAACAATTCTTTAAGATTTAAATCGGGGTTATTATTAAACAAATAATTGATTAATTTTAAATATTTTTTAAAATAAGTAAAACATACATCAATAGTTACGTGTATCTTTTCAAAGTTTTAACCCATCTTTATTTCAATATTTGTTCTAAAAGAAGTATTTTCCCAGTCAAGCGCTATTAGCCGAGAGGTCATCGCGGCCGCCTTGCAAGCAAGAAGTTGGTTGCAGACGGTTGTGGGTTCGCGTCCCGGCCGGTGCTATGACCCATGAAAAAAAAAAAGTATTTTCCCTGAAATCATGATAGAACTTTTGTTTTAAGCAATGTATTTATCCCAAAGTGAACAAATAATAGAAGTCAAAGCTCTTCTCCTGATGAAGTACTTGTTGATTTATTCCATTATTATTATTAAAATAATATATTATACTTGACGTATATATTCAGCAACATTTATCATATTTCTGAAATTTCAAAATCAAACTTTAAATAGATTTAAAACTTCACAATAATAATTGATTACCACATCTTGTAGTTATTATTACTAAATTTTTATTAAATAGTGATACATTGTACAGGCTTAAACCTGCTTTTATATATGTAATATATGCGGGATTCGAACTCAGACGTTCACACGACCCACTATTCTCAGTGCCATCTTATATTGCTGACCCACCTGATCACACATGTTGAAAAGGTAAATAATCACCAATATAAATATTTCGTGCTAAACCAGCACTCATCAATTGGTCCAGATTACCATCTCCACACATATATACAACATATGTGTGATCAGGTGAGTCAGCAATATAAGATGGCACTGAGAGTAGTGGGTCGTGTGAAAGTCTGAGTTCGAATCCCGCATTAAACAGTGATGTAAACATTAACAATTTCTTGATCCTGATTGGTCATTTATTTTAAAACTAACTTCAAAATTGAAGATTTAATAAACTTTTTTTTTTTTCGCATTGAAAATTACATATATCTGATTTAATTTACAATATTACTAACATTACTTAAACACTTCCTATTATCACATATAAATTCATAATATTAAAATTGAAACTATATACATTTACTTTTATATAATATTTTATTTATTTAAACGATTTAATCACATTAATTTATATTTTATCAACTTCTTTTAAATGTAACAATATTGATTTTCCAAAAAGATGAAATAAATTCAATAATTGTACAAATAAAATTGTAACCGCATTAAGATTTTTCACATACATAATTTAAACTAATGCTATTGACTTTAAACCGTAATTATAAAATCATATTACTAATCAATGTACTATTGATATATAAAATTTATACTATTTAGTAGTAAATGTGTGATTAATCCATTACAACTCAAGCCATATAAAATACACTAATTCTTGATAAATATTTAGTTTAAAATATATACAGTTACTGTTTAGCTATATTAAATTTAAAATTTTGATAATTTTAATGATACTACTAGTCTTTTTAGAGAACCCATCAAATCAGAAGGTTTCAATATATATATATAATTAAGAGGTAATCCTATAAACATCAAAAGCTTAAAGAATATGTGGATTCATTATATTTTTGATTCAATGTAAACGTACAGAGTATTAATTATTCAAAGTATGAGGGAGAATTGTTTATTACTCTTAATTATGCTAATTTCATGTTAATATTTATTAACTTCTATTTAATTATTAAAACATAATTATTCAAAAAGAGATTCTATCTCCATTCTTATCTAGTTGATTATTAGTCTAATAATTATTAATTGACATTTTATCTTTTTTGACACATTAATTTCATTAAGAGTTTTTATCAGTGTTAACAAAGGTAAGCTAATATATATATATATTGTAAAGGATAACAAGTACCTAATATTTATCATCATAGGTCACTATTAGATCTCTAATCTAAAAAAAAATTAAACAGGCAAAACTCTCCATATAGTAGTGCCACCCTGTGCCAACAGAGTAATCAATGGATGGTTGGCAAAAGGTAGCAGTACTGTATGGAGTTTTGCCTGTTTAATAATAGTTATGGGCTAGCGTAAGAGGTGGTGATCATGTGATGTTTAGTGGTTTAAAAATATAATTTACTGATGAGGATACCAAGTACAAATGCTTACCACAGCTGACCATATTCACATATATAAAATCACCCATAGAACATGGAGAGCAGAGATTCTTGGCAAAGTAACAATTGGTAGAGCAGACAACAGTAAACTAAATGCTGGACAAATCTAACAATTAATGAAACACTGTTTATTAACAATTAGCAAAGTATATAATTCAATGGTAGGATTTAATAAAATATGATAGTTATTTCAAATACAATAGAGATCAACTATTAATTAACTCTTTTAAATAATTACATAATGTATCTGACAGATGGTAATTTAAATATTCCCTAAATTTTACTTTTGGTACTATTAATAATCCCTGAAGCTTACAAAGACCTGAGAATTTATTCAGATGTGTGTACATATATCTTTCATATTGGTATTAACAAACAATGAATATTCAAGCAGTCTTCCACATGATATATGGTCATACATACAGGTTATGACAAATCAAAGCCACTATACAATGCATTGGATCCGATCATGAAAAGAAACAAAGAAGGAATGGCAATGAATAGCTCTATTAATAATCTGTGTTGGAAAGCAAAAATATATACCTAATCATGGGAAGGAAAGTCTTTTTACCTATTGTAAAAACATACATACCCACAAACAGGTCAAGTGACAACTCATGGGAAGAAAGGTTACTTTGCCCATCTATTAACATACCAATAACCATGAACATATCAGGTGGAAATTATGATAAAAATCTTGGGGAGGGAGACATATTAATAACTTCACATGATAAAATAAGAAAAACTCTCCATACAATAGTGCCACTCAAAGCATTATATCCTAAGATCTAGGTGCAGTGCTCTTAGATCCAAGACTCCTCACTGATGAAGGCCACAAGCCAGAAACTAGTTTGGGATATTGGATGAGTAGGCAATAGATAGGGATTTTATGCACAAGCCTTCTGACATCCATTGATTACTCTGTCTTTCTTTGAGTGACACTACTGTATGGAGAGAGTTTTGCCTATTTTAACAACAGTTATAAGCAAGCATGGGAGATAGTGATCATGTGAACTTAACATGATATATAAATATCTAGGATCACTCTATACAATGTATACACACATATCTATTTCTTTACTTTCAGACATGTATGGTACAGAATAAACAAGAGAATTGACAATAATTTAAACAGCTTTGATTTATAAAATTCTGCACGCACACACACACACACACATATATATATATATATAGTGCCATTACAATTTAGTCATTAGCTAAATTTATAGCAATGTGCATGTAAGAAAATGTAAAACAAAAATCATCATCACATTTTTATCTAAAAAGGAAGCTGTAGGGCACCCAAGTTTAAACCCTACAAGATCAAGTTCTAAAAGCTTTAGACAGAAAGAGAGTGGGTCAACAATTATATTCTTTATTTGTTTGTGTGTTGATAGAAAGGTAATACACACATTTAAACTATTCAATATTTAATTTTTCTGTTAAAAAGCAAAGTTATAACGCATATGTATAGGCAGTGTGTGTTATAAAAGCTATTTAGTTAGCCACTTTTAAATTTCAGATATTAAACTTTCTTTAAAACTAACCTATGCTTGATCAATTTTAATATCTTATTCTATACTTCTATTTTTGCTTTTCTATAATTGTAATTGGGATTTAAAAGCTAAGGATTTAATTTTAAAATATTAGGGTTATAATTTCTAAACTAGCATTCATATTATTTTAATGGACAGTTTATGAATGATTTGAAATGATAAAGTATGTGTGTACATTACATACAGAAATTTACATTTATTATATATTGAAAGGAAGAAGGGTTAAATCTGTCAAATTATTTTTTTTTACAATTTTGTGTTAAGGGAGAAAATCTGTTGAATCAGATATATATTTTTGTAGCAATTTTGTTTTTATAAATGATTGTTTGTCATTTTGGAGCTTAAGCTTGGTGGGAACTCTAATTTTGAAATTGTCTCATCTTAAGATCAAAAGAAAGAAGCTCCAATTTTAGATATTACAGATATACATGAGGAGAAGGGATTAAGACTATTTTTTTTTCCTTCGAAACAAAAGTTTGTCTGAAAACCAGGTGTGTGATTTTTTGAATTGGTCAAAAATAGCAAGTCACACTATCACTCTAATTGGGTGAGTTGACTCAAAAATCGGATATAAAAGCAGTCTGGAAAATCAGTTGAGATTATTATTATAATATTGTTAGAGAGACTTTTAAAAAATTATTGAAACTAAAGCAGACAAACATTTTTAATTCTGCTAGATAACCTTTTTTTTTAAAATCATTTTTTTATATCAAGTTTTGAATGTTGAAAATATAAGGATGGCGGGGTAAGAAAAAATATATATTTTTCCATCTGTCTACCAGACTCATCATCAACTAGCACATCATATAGGAAAGAAAAGATGTCTTGTCTGAAAAATAATATTCTACACCTTTCAACTGACTGAGAGAAATAAGATGTTTTTAAATAGAAAGAAGAAAGCATCCACCTGCATTTGAAGGTGATCAGGAAAATCTACTGATAAATATTAAATCATCAAGTCCAATTAATTGTTCCAGTAACTGATTTTAAACTCAAGAAAATTTATAAACGTGAAAACAACTGCTGTATTTCATCCACTAAAAGAATCATGCTTGACAGGAAGAGAAGAAAAATTAATATAATGATTTCCAAATTGTCCACTAAAGCAAATAACCTCAATAGAATCATCATCATCAAATAAGAATACACCTCAAGAAAGAGATTGTTCCAAAGTAAAACGGAAATGGTAGCTGCAGAAATATAGACATTATACAAGATAAGTTTGAGCCCTTGGAAGTTCGCCACAAAACAAAGGATCGGTAATATGACTTTTTATATCTATTTTCTTTATGATATCAGAGTCTTAATAAAATTTTAGCAATAAAGTGGTATAGTTTATTTAAAGAACTTTTAAAGACAATTCAGATCGATTAAAACCAATAATTTCTTACCAATAATAACCTTGAGCTTCATAAGTGGTTTTGAATGTATCAAAATTATTTGTTTATTGATTTACAGTTATGAAATATTAATGTGTAAAATAATTTTTTGTATTATTATTTTGGTTTTAAATAATATTTTGGTTTTTACGGGGTAAACACACACCTACATAATAATATTTTTACATGTGTATAATTGTGTGCGAATGTGAAGTAATAAGCAGTATTAAAATATTAAATTATTTTGTTTTAAGAAAGTATAGGTTTCAGCTTAGAAGGGAGGGGGAGAAAATGGTTTAAAACTTGTTTCTAAAACTTGCTCTTTCCAATTTTACTAACATTTATTTTTGTCATTCTACTTACATGTTAGATTTATAAGGGTATGTGTGCGAAAGAGAAAAGAGAGAGAAAAAAAGTGTTTATTTTTTTTTTTTTGAGACATTTTCTCGTGGTGTGAAAATCATGGTCAATGTGACATCCAATTTGAAATACATTTACGGGAAAGGGGGAAGAATTTAAAAATTAATGTTATGATTTTAAAACAGTCGATTATGATTATTGTTGTTGTTAATATAAATTTTCATGTAGATATAGAAATTTTTATGTATATGTTAGAAATGCAGCAATAAATATTAGTTTATTATTATTAAATGAGGCGTATATATTTCATTAAGTGTAGTCTTTATTAAGTGTGATCATTCATCATCAAGGTGAATATTAGTTATTTAAGTTCCAATTAGATATACTAAAATTAAGCAATGATTATGAATTTCTTTATAAAAATTAGGTTTATGATTAAGCTTAGTCCTAAAGCTGTGGTTGAAACCATTGTCATTATCGTTATCATTATCATCATCATCATCATCAACGTTTTAATTAATGAGCTGTTTAACTGTTTAAAGGCCATAAATAAATATTGATTTCATAGTATTTAGTGATTTCTTAGTATTATTATAACCACCATCCCATCATCTATTTCATGCAAGGATGAGTGAATTGCCATCCTAAATTAATAGTAATCTGAGCTAGTAAAACTTATAAAAAATATTGAAACACATTTGTTATGTTAAGATCTAAGAAATGATTTCTGTCTAATGAATTCCACTTTAGTTTAAAGATGTTTTATGTTTACTTAGATATTAGTGCATACAGTGATATGGCTCTAAAAAGCAAAATCTTCCATGTTTATTAGAAATAAAGTACCAAAAAGGGATTCAAACCCGGTACATGTGAAAAGGTTATTAGATATAACTGTGTCTAGATTCAGATAATCTAGTGGCGCCCTGATAGACCATATTCACTTGTTGTTCACTTAGACATGCACTTAACATCAAACCAAGAAATGAAAGTGGATAAAATCTACAGTCTGTATATCTGAGAAGATATTTTATTGAGTTACTAGTGTACTCACCTCACTTGATTTCCATATACCTGAGTTATAATAGTTGTTATTAATAATTTGTTTATAATTATTGATATTGTGATATCTTGAGAAATCTAATTATAGAAATATGTTTCATTTAATCCAATGACCCTTAATATGATTGATGACTCAGTCTGATCTTTGTTTAATAGCCACTACTCAGGTTAAATAATTCTTTTCTCTTTGATATAAAAATTCTATTACAATTTTTTTTCGTTTATTAAGCTAAAATATTTCTATTTGAATCTTTTCTTAATTTCTTAATTAAATAATATATTATAATCTTTTTGAACATTTTTAAATAAGTTACAATGGATGAAATAAGAAAGTGTGCAGGGATGATGTGGAGAAGAGAAGCTGAAGATCAGAGAAGATGGATTAAACTTGGAGAGACCTTCATCCTGCAATGGATTGATAATGGTTGATAATGATGATGATGATGATATATAGGTTAAGTACTTGTCAAATAAGAAAAGTATAAAATTAAATCTATCTCTTTTTTGTTTTTTTATTTATTTAAATCTAAAACATTTCACAAAAAGTAGCATGAAGTACAATTAACAATATTAGTAAAGTGATTTTTTTTTTTAAAAAAAGTAGGAAAAAGGAATACTATTTTCTGGAGAAATTGAATTTGATAAAAGTATGTATGCACAGATATTGTTAAGAGTTTTCATAGTTTCTTTTACTGGTTTTATTGATCTTTAAGAGTTTGTCCTGGAATTAATTGAGAAGTGCATTTAAATGTACAGGATATTTGAAGATGGTGTTGTTGGTTAAAATTTAGCAAGCAAGGTTAAACATCCATGTGTATAGCTACATACTGGTGAGTGGAGATTATGACTTGCTGCTTTAACTGCTCATAATTTTTAATATGGTCACTGGTAGAAGTTCTGATACAAGCAGGCAGAGTAACAATCACAAACAAAAGCAGAATCATGTCAGAGTGGAACAGAACAGACTGGAACCCAATATTGCCAACAGAGTGGCTCAGCCCAAATACATTTACAATAAAACTAAAACCAAACAGGAAGGCAATTCCATCTTTGTTGAACACAAAAAAACAACAGGACATAGATTCGAACCCATGTCTGCTAATATTGTTTGCTCAGAAGGACATGGTACTAAACACAAGATCAGAGCAGCATTATACATAGCAAGTGATCCTAGGTCCATTAATAGAAGGGATGCCTGCTTTGCCCTGTCCTGAATATGGCAGTTATAACTAATTTGCATTATTTTGCATAAATTTTTCTTCTAACAATGCAGTTTTTAACGTAATAGTAACTATGAATATGAGAGCAAGAAGTCTCTAAAGCACTAAGCTAATATAGAATTTTTTGATATATAATAGCTTCATTATCTGTGCATACAGTATTAGAATATAATGAAATATAATTCTCAGTTGGTCTTTTTATAGTACAAATTCAATTGATTAGCCAACTTATTTTCCCAATAATTTTTTTAATTAGCCAGACCAGTGTTTACATTTTAAAATCAGATAAACCAGTACTTATTCAATTTAATAGATTTACCCAATATGTATTTACTTCAACTGCGGGAAGTTTACAGATAACAAAATGTTAAAATTAGGAACAAAACTAAATAATTGATTTTCTTCAAAGTTTTTAATTAATAAAAATGAACTAATTAATGATAGATAAAAGATTTTATAGATTAAGTTCTGTTGCTCTCATAGAATTACATAGAAAGTCTGTAATTAGAAAGAGAAAAGCTTTAATTTTTTTCACGTGTTTTAAATATTTGTGCAATGTAGTTTTGTCTACAGAGTGACCCCTCTAATCTCAACTCAAGATAAAGACAAGAGTGACCATCTTATCTTTACCCTAAATTCTTATTTTTAAAGGTCCCTCTATAGTCAAAAACTATATCATTTGGCTATTATACAAACATTAAAGATAAATGAGGAAAAGCTTAAAGCCTTTCTCTTTCTAATTACAGATTTCCTGTATGCTTGATAAATAATCAGAAAATTACATGAGTTTCTATATTTCCAATAAAAAGATCTTAATATTAGCTCATCGTAACTTGCAAGATTTTGGGTAAGCTACTATGGTGGATTTAAATGTGAAGAGAGTAGTAATGATCAGAAACCAAGAAGCTTCAGATTGGCCTGTATAAATAAGAACTTAGGTTAAAGCTAAGATGATCGCTCTTATCTTTATAAAGTTCCTATCTTGTGTTGAGGTTTGAGAAGTCCTTCTATAGTGAAAACCTATTTTGTTTGGCTGTTATACATAAAGCAAAATAGTTAAAGACTTTCTCTTTTTAAAATACATTTTTTATTTTTTTACAACTACAATAACCTTGCATGATCACCATTTCTAATGTTAGCACATAACTGTTATTAACACAGGCAAAACTCTCCATACAGTAGTGCCATTCAGTGCCAACCTGAGTAATCAATGGAATCCAGAAGGCTTGTGCATAAAATCCCTACATAGTACCCTACTCATCCAATATCCCCAGACTAGTTCCTGGCTTGTGGTTTTCTTCAGTGAGGAGCTTTGGATCTGAGAGCATTGCATCTAGATCTTAGGATCTAATGCAACCCTCCAGCAGCCACCTTTTATCTCTACTTATAAAATTGAAAACACAATAATATTTTCAATATAAGCTCAATAGCTTATATAGTCACAAAATGTATGGATACTGAACTGAGTTCAGACCCATATGACTATATAAGCTATTGAGCTTAGATTGAAAATATTATTGTGTTTTCAATTTTATTTTCATAGTTTTGTAGTTAAGTAGAGATAAAAGGTGGCTGCTGGAGGGCTGCATTAGATTCTAAGATCTAGGTGCAGTGTTCTCAAATCCAAAGCTTCTCACCGACGAAGACCACAAGCCAGGAACTTGTCTGGGAATATTGGATGAGTAGGTACTAGATAGGGATTTTATGCACAAGCTTTCTGGCATCTATTGATTACTCTGATTGGCACTGAGTGGCACTACTGTATGGAGAGTTTTGCCTGTGTACAATAATCTTGATCAATATCATAAACACAACCTATTAATGTGTGTGTGTGTATCATATAAACATATATATAAAACGAAACTTAAAAACTGAAATTAAGCTTGTACTTTGCTAACATAAAATATTTTAGCATAAAATTAATATTGAGTTAGCAAAGATCTATTTCAATATCAATAACACCAATAATAGATAGATTCATGTATATTTTTGTCCTTAGTTTTCCTCTTAATCATATCCACATTAAACTATGCTAATTTCATGTTTACATGTATTAACTTTTATTTGATTATAATATTAGTATCATTTATGTTCTTTATTACTTTTACACTGTTTCATATAATTACAACCCACTATTGATGGTTTCAATCACTCCAGCAATCTTTTTCAGAACCATCTTTGAAAATATAAATAGAAGTTCTGAAGAAGATTGTTGGGGCAATCAAAACTGTCAATAGTGGGTTGTAATTATATGAAGCATTGTAAAAAATAATGTAAATGATATTAATATTATATGGATTTGGTAATGGAATAATAGAGATAATTATAATATATTTATTTTGTTACTAAAAAAGTATTAAGAACAATATTCTGCTTTCATCCTTCTGTAGATGATTATTAGTTTAATAATTATTAATAGCATATTTTCATCTGGCTATTATATTAATTTCACCCTGAATTTCTATCAATGTTGACAAGATTACAGTTATAAACATCAAAAGCTTAAAGCAAAGTTGGATCCATTCTATTCTCAACCCTTTGCTAATATTCATTTATAACCTGAAAAATAGCTAATACATTTAAATATCATCATCATCACATTCAAACATCAATTTTCTGAAAGATGGAATCCAATTTTAAACCAATTAATATGAACTCTAGTTCATATATATCACATGTGGTCTCTTTTGGGATCTCTCTTGGGAAGAAATAGCGATCATGTGACATCTATTATCATCCTAGGTAGCAAAATGATTTTTCAGGTATAGTATTAAATAAATATGAGTCAAGCATTGGTGGTTGAGAGGTCAGTGACAGATGCTTGCTTTACAAGCGGTTGTCCCGGGTTGGCGGGTTCATTTCCTGGCTGATGCTATGACACTGGGGAAAAAAAATTACATGCTCACGGTTAATTTTTTTTCAGATCACAAGCAGCAGGCTTAAGGTCATTGTTTCAGATATCTCCTACAACTAATGCAGCTTAATATTGTCTCATTTTTATTAGAAAAATGTTCAAGTGTCTATGCAAGTGATAAGTCCATTTATATTGATCTTACTATAACTACTAAAATGTTATTCTGAAACAGCTGTAGCACTATGAAACATTCCAAACACAAATTAATCTGCACCATACTTACTTGATATAGTTGGTAAATGAATACCTGACTTTTATTAGCTAAAAAAAATATCTCAAGTTAAATGAGGTGAATCATACGAGTATCAACAAGGCCACCATATGCCAGTGTGCCAGTTGTGGGAAGCTTAAGGCAGTTTATTATGGGGGAGGAAGCATGCCACAATGATAATTAATAAAATTTATGTGTAAATGAAAATGTTGATGTCCAAATCAATCCATTGTCAAAAATACAGCTGACACCATGTTGTTGCTGCACTAATTAATAAAATTTATATGCAAATGAAAACGTTTAGATTTCCGTTGACACCATGTATACGATGGTGTTGCAACAGTAATTAGTAAAAATTTTATGTGCATGAAAATGTTTAGATTTCCTAATCAATCCACTGTCACAAACACAGCCGACACCATCAATAATTAGTAAAATTTATTTGCTAATGAAAATGTTTAGATTTCCAAATCACTCTATTATTAAAAACCTGTAGCGATTGTAAATACTTTTTATCTAAATATGAGAAAACTACTTTCCTTATTTAGTCTTGTGACAATTGATTGAAATATACCCCATATACAATCAATCGCTGTGATAAACTGAACAGATCTAAACCATCTTTGCTGTGATAATTAATAAAATTTATAAGCAAATGAATTTTTTAGCTTTCTGAATAATTTTATTTGAATATCTTAATTTATATAAAAAAAATAATACATTACTATTAATAATTTATTTTAAAATAAACTTATTTAAAATATTACGTCATGGTAATTAGAGTAATGCTGCAGCACATTGGTTGACTATCATGTAATTGCATTTAGGAATCATATTTTTTAAATACCATTATTCCCAATTTGGTAATCCCAGTGTGGTATTGTGCTTGGTATTAGTTTTGGATACTGGGATCGGTTATGCTTCTGTCTCGCATGTTTTTATTAAAAATACCAATATTATTTTATATATACACAGATATTACAGTATATTCTTAAAGGTTTGTGATGATGGTGTACACATGTTGGATTATTCCCATCATCTAATATGGGTATTGAATGTCTTTAGAAAAAAAAAAACTTTATTTAAATATTCCAAATACATTCAACTGTTAATAATAGCACCCAAGTTAGTATATGCACAACATTTCAAGAGATATTATTATCCCCTTTTCTTCAGGTGTTGCTGGCCTGATCAGTGACATTACTAGCATGGGAACTGAACCTGGACACTTATATTCTTGAGTATTGATTATAAAGTAATGCTCTTACCAACTAAGTCATCCTACAAAAGGCAAAAGTCAGTAGAAATTTTATATGCTACTTATCTATGAGGTTCCTCATGATTTCTCCACTTTTTTCTAAGAGCAAAGTTGATTAGTGGTGTTGTATAGTCACACTAGGTTGACTTATGGAATTGTTTGCCATTGTTATGTGAGCAGCTTTTTGAAATTTTGTTTTTTGTATCTTTTCTTTTTCATCGAATATTTTTGTATTTTCCCAATTGAACATATATTCATTGGTATATACATGATCTACTTACTACCTTAGTCATATCTGTTTTCTCTCTTCTACTCATAATTTTATGTTCTTGCAAATGCTTTTCAATGGTAAGACTGGTTTCAGCAATGTACATTCTTCCACATCCACATGGTATTTCATAGATGCAGTTTTTTCTTTTCAGCATTACAAGTTTAGTCTTTGTTGATGTTAGAATTTCTCATAGTGTGGTATGGATCTGGAAAACTGTTCTCATGTTATACCTATTGCAGATTTTCTTTAATTTGTCTGCTATTTTTGGTACATGTGGGTATACTACAGTACCAATAATTGTTTTTTTTATTTTGATGGGTCTTTTTGTTGTCTATTTAAGATTTGGTTAATAACAGCTGATGGATAACCATTTTTCATAAGAATTTGTTTTATATAGATCTTTTCTTTTTCCAAATCACTGATTTCTGAACAAAGATGCAGGAAAATACCTAACCTATACATCCAATAACACCAGAAACATAAAACATGGAGTTATACTATCACTATTGTTCAGAGCAAAAGAAGTTTGTTCAGAAACCAGCGAATTGAAAAAAGAAAAGATCTATATAGAAAAAAACTCTTATGGAAAAATGGTTATCCATCAGCTGTTATTAAAAAAATCTTAAAAAGACAACAAAAAGAAACAGAAAAAAGAAAAATAATAATTATTGATACTGTAGTGTACCCATATATACCAAAAAAGCAGACAAATTAAGAAAAATCTGCTAATGGTATAACATCCAAACAGCTTTCCAGAATCATACCACACTATGAGGAATTCTAACATTTACAAAGTCTAAAGTTGAAATGCTGAAAAGAAAAAAAATGCATCTATGAAATACCATGTGAATGTGGAAGAATATATATTGGTTAGACTAGTCATCCCATTGAATAGCACTTGGAAGAACATGAAATAGTGATTTGAAGAGAGAAAACAGATGTGTTTAAGGTAGCAGACCATGTATGTACCAATGAACATATGTTAAGTTGAAAAAATACAAAAATATTGGATAAAGAAGAAAAGGTACAAAGAAGAAAATTTAAAGAACCTGCTCATATGACAATGGCAAGCAATCCCACAAGTCAACCTAGTGTCACTATACATAATGTATCAAAATCATTAATCAATTTTGCTCTTAGAACAAGTGGAGAAATCAGGAACAAACTCATAGATAAATATATGAAATTTCTATTGACTGTTGCCTTTGGCAAGATGGCTCAGTTGCTTAGAGTGTTACCTTAAAATTTAATACCCAAGAATCTAAGGGGTCAAGTTTGATTCCTATGTTAGTACTATCACTGGTCAGGCCAGAAACTCCTGAAGAAGAGGGGAGAATAATACCTCTTGAAATGTTGTGCATATGCTAACCTGTGTGCTATTACTAACAGTTGAATTATTTTTTACACATTATACTAATCTGATTTTTTATGGCAAAAATTATGAACATAAAAACTAGTTGAAAACTCTACTAATATGATAATTAATAAAGATTATCTTAAAGATGATATGGTCATAAGTTTTCATAATCCTATATTATTTACTATGCTGAGAGAAAAATCCTAAAAGTTACAAGAGTATCCTTGCATTTAACATGGCAGACTCAATATTATATAATATGGTATAAGCGAGGGGAGATTATTACCTTCTTAATAAATTTTAAAATTTTGTAACTGCCAAAGCTACGGGAGTTCATATGTAAATAAAAAGCTAAAAGTGTAAGTATTCACAATTTTTTAATGTTCTAATGTTTCTTTATCATTCATTATATAAAATTTTATTGAATTCATTTTGTTTTAGTTGTATATTAAATAATTAAATGTGTGGTTTATATATATGTATATGATCAGATATTTTACGGTAATATCTCCACACTAAAACTTCTATATATTTATTTATTTATTTCTATACTTAGTGCTTTCAAAGGTATGGTGCCTATATATTGGACTATTTCTGTCATGTAATATGAGTATTGAGTATCTTTAAAAAATTTAACTTTATTTAAATATTCCAAATACTTCCAACTGTTAGTAATAGCACACAGATTAGTATATGCACAATGTTTCAAGGACTATTATTCTCTCTTCTTCTTCAGGTGTTGCTGACCTGATCAGTAACAGTATGAGCATGGGAATCAAATGTGGACTTTTATGTTCTTGAAATAACAATCTAACCAACTGAGCTTTTGGTAGGATGGCTCAGTTGATTAGAACATTATCTTAAAATTTAATATTTAAAAATCTAAGAACCTATATTCAATTTCCATGCTAATACTGTCACTGGTCAGGCCAACAACACCTGAAGAAGAGAGAACAATACCTCTCACAACATTGTGCATATACTAACCTGTGTGCTATTACTAACAGTTGAATGTATTTGGAGTATTTAAATAAAGTTAAAATTGTCTAAAGACATTCAATACTCTTATTAGATGGTAGAAATAGTTCAATATAAAAATACAACTAGAACACCATCATCAGAAATCTTTAGGAAAACATTTTGTTTTAATTTATATAAAAAAAACCTTCATCACTGAAAAGTAATCACAAGAAATATTAATTCCAATATAGAGATAAACCGCAGTTAATAAAATATATAAACTAAAGTCATTTTCCATGTTAAGCATCCTTGTTAAAGGCGACAGGTATAAAATTAAAAAAAAAGCTATCTATTTCATAACTGTTATTTACCTCTATTTTTTGGAATTAATATTTCTTGTGATTACATATCGATGATGGAGATTTTTCTACAAACTTTTATTATGTAAATTAATACACTGTACAGGCTTACACACACCTGCACATATATAATGTAATATGTAAGGGATTCGAACTCAGACTTTCACATGACCCTCAGCTCTTCATGCCATCTCATATTTCTGACCCACCTGATCATATACATGTTGAAAAGATAAGGCACTAATGTGGGCTTTGAGCATTCCATCCTCAGATTTTCAATGAAATGGATGGCTGAAGAGTTGTGGGTTGGAGTAGTTTGAAGCCTGTCCATTAAAGTATGAAGGCCAATTATCTTAATATAAAGCTGAGCACTGATTGTATATATGCATGGAGATGGTAACCTCGACCAACTGATGAGTACTGGTTTAGCATGAAATATGTATATTGGTGATTATTTATCTTTTCAATATATGTATGATCAGGTGGGTCAGCTATATGAAATGGTATGGAGAGCTGAGGGACGTGTGAAAGTCTTGAGTTCAAAACTTTTATTATGTTTCTTCAACTTCCATTTGGTGATTTTCTGTATGTAAGGGATTTTTTTAACTTTATAACTACTGTTTCGGAGCTCAGCAGCAAATATGCATTTATATATTTTATTAACAGCTGTTTGCCTCCATATTTTATGTCTTAATTTACAAACATACCTTACATAAAGGTACCTCTAATCCATGTATCAGTCCTGAGTATCAATATACTTACTTCACTACTTACGGATAAGATGTCAAACTCCTTTCAATGCTGATCATATGAGTTATCTTTGCCTCATTTTAATAAGTCCCAGTGGAAGGTATATTGAAATAATCAAGCACAGTTAGTATGGTCAAGCGCTAAGAATTGATTATAATTGACAGTAATTTATTATTGTATACTATCTCTTAATACAATTTATTCCACCATCTGGATATTTAAAGATAAATCACAATGCTTATATAATGCCTTTAGGATATATAAAATACAGTGTTATATAAATCCATTCCTTTAAAATCTTTTTATTCACTAAATAAAAAGAGCTTCAGAGAATCGTGAATAAACACCTGCTACTGTATTTTTTTTTTTAAATGATTGTATTCGACAATTGCGAATATCATCTAAAATAAAAATTTGCATAATCTTATGCCGTTGAAACTTTTTCATTTCTTCCCCAACTTTTTGTTATACACTATAATATATAGAGTATATGAACACAGACTTTCACGCGACCCACCACTCTCCACTCATGTGAAAGTCTGTGCTCATATACCCTATATGTTACATATATTGATACAGGTATATAATAAACCTGTATTTCAGTTATTAAATATTATAAGAAAAATGATCCAAACCTCTTTTAAGTGAAGATAAATTATAATCATATTTATTCATTTTGCTATTTGTGATACTGTTTTATATATATATATATTTATTTTTATCAGTGCATTATTTACCTTTATTTTACTCCTGTCCCAACCACCCATCAGCTGAGAAATCATATTAACCTCTTACACTTTTAGATATATATGATGCATGGACTTTATCAAGTAAGTCATATAGCACATGTTATAATTTAGGTTCATATACATGTGATATATGGCCTATTTGAAAAAGTGAATTTTAATATATCTGTGGTGTGGAAGGTTGGTCTGACTCCTGGACTGATGAATGGTCATGATAGGATTGGACTAAAGGTATAAAGTGCACTGATAAAAACTGAAACTTTCAAATTTATATTATTGGCCAATAATTGAATATGGCATCTAAAAGTGCAAACCTACAAAAATTTGTAAGTTAATAATGGTGAGTACCATGCAAGATAAATAGTTGATTTACAACAATATAAATGGAAATTCCTTAGCCAGTTACAATGATCTTATGGCCCACAATAAATGTCTAAGTATATGGTAAGAATGTTTAACATTTTATATTAAAATATTAAAATAAGCATATCATAATGAATAGATGCAACATTTCCAATGCAACATCCATCACTGACATATTTTGCATTAACTTTGAAATAAAATAGAGGCTTAAATAAAATTTTGAGATCAAGGATACCATGTCAATTCGTAACAATACAAACTATTATAGTTAATGAGAACTATTACCAAATCTCTCCTACTTCATCCATTAGGCATTTCCATTTTATCACAAATAACATCATCATCTTAAGCATGGCAATCAGTATGAAGCACTTTGAGAACACCTCAAATATAATTTAGAAATGTGATTAGTATGGATGCACCATTCAATATAATACCCAGTTTCCTCAAGACATGAATATTACAAAACATCAGATATTTAAAGATATCATACACCTTAAAATCCACATTTTTTTAAAGGCCAGATCTTATTCCAGCTAAAGTCTGTAAACAACTTAACTAACTTAACTGCACCAGTATATCTGTATTATACCAAGGTTGCAAGTGACTTTGCTTTTCCAAACTTGACAATTGCCAATATTTTTACCCATGTAACATTTTGTATAGTAAAAAAAAGCAAATACATTATATACCTCATCATTACAGGTGAACATTAATTATTACATGTATTTTTGTTGAATGCAATTTATATAGTCCTATTAAATGAATGATTAAAACAAATCAAACTTTTTTTTCATGCATTTTGAAATTACTTCATAACATATCCTTTGTTCACAAAATCCTGATAATCTTCAGAGTTCTTATGAAGATTTCCCTTTCTTCTATATTTGCTAAACCAATTCCAAATAATGATTGGATTCTTAATACAACTTTATAACTATCCATGTGGCAAGTAACCAGAGATTAGAAGTTACTTATTTTTTATGAGAATCCTTTAACAGTTTCTAGACCTTTCAATTAATAAATCTAAGAGTGCAACTCTAATCATATGCCTCAATTTAAAGTGTATATAAACAAGATATTCAAAAGTAAAGTATCTTGGAAATATATACTCCTATTCTTCTCCTTTACTTTCTTTGCATTTCTTCATATATTCATATTTAATACAATTTTTTTAAAAAAAATAAAACTTCTTTATTTTCCTGACAGAAAGCTCTGATAACGACTGCGGGACAGTCAAAACTGTCAGGAAAATAAAGAAGTTTTATTATTATTTTTTTTTGCATTAAAGTGTATGTGTTATTGTAAGCAAGGTTCGAATCCCATGCTAGTACTGTCACTGGTCAGGCCAGCAACATCAGAAGAAGAGGGGAGAAAAATACATCTAGAAACATTGTGCATATACTAACCTGTTTGCTGTGATATTACTAACAGTTGGTGCATATACTAATCTGTTTGCTGTGATATTACTAACAGTTGAATGCATTTGGAATATTTAAATAAAATTAAACTTTTCTAAAGACATTCAACACACATATTAGATGATGGAAATAGTCCATTATAAAAATACAGCTAGAACACCATCATCACAAACCTTCAGAAAAACAATATATATGAATATCTTGGAAATACTTATGGATTGCATAAATATATATTTTTAACAAACTCATATTATTCTTTTGGATAATCATTAAAAGCCAGTCAGCAATTACATAATCCCAATATCATTAACAATCAATAATTTCAAACTGTTGTCAAAGCAACCTCCTTTTAACAATAAAGGTGGATAATGTAGATATTGAATTATTAGTATGTGATATTTGTAAAAACTAAGATTGAAACAATTGAAAGTTATTGGGAATTAATATTTTAGTGTATGTAATTCAAAGTAATTTTTTTTACAAATATGTTTATAAATATTCTAATTATCAATTAAAAAAAGGAAGAAAACAAACCGTTGCCCTATTTTTCAAACTAAATCGTATTTTCAAAATTTCAGTTTTTATTCTAACTCATAATAATTATTTTTTATTGCGTAGTTGTCTTATTTTTGAAGATTTTGGCAAATGTAAAGTACATCCCGTCTGTCACTTGTCTCGAAAATAGTCCAGTTTAGATGATAATTTGCGCATCCTAGTTTAAATACAATGAACAACATTTTAAAAAAAAGTTTTTTATATATATTTTCCTTGCAATAAAAATTTTCAGTTCTACAAGATAAAATCAATTAAAGTCTACAAGTTACTTTTTTTTAAAAAAAAAAAAAGACATCGGTTTAGTTGAGTTTTAATAAATAAACAAACAAAAAAAAATTACCTTAAAAATTTTTCCGTATTTTCTTTTTTTTTAATTTTATTTTTTGAAACTTAACATCGTTATACTTTTTATATCAGGATTAGTACTTGAAAACACATATGCGTGCAGAAAAGGTACTTTTTTAAACGTATTTTGCAAAAATAAGGTTTAAATCGAAAAACCAAGAAAGTAGAATAGTAAACTGAGTGATTACATACTTTTTTTTTTTTCATATGTCATAGCATCTGCCGGGACGCGAACCCACACCCGTCTGCAACCAACTACTTGCTTGCATGGCGGCTGCGATACCTCTCGGCTAACAACGCAAGACAGTGATTACATACTTTAAAAATTATTTTCATCAATTACATAAAATAATCTTTCTTACATTTTCTGTTATTTTTTTTGTGACGCGAATTTCTAGAGACAGAAAGCCATTGTATAAAAGATCTAATCTATAACTGTTTATCTTCAAATAACCGAAGAATTTTTGTTGTTAAAAATAAACTTCTTGTGAGATTGCAAATATTTTTCTTTTCCCAGTAACCAAAGAATTCAGGTGCAAAAAAAAAAGAACTTCTTATGAGGTTCCAAATAATATCCCCATAATATACTGAAACTGAGTACTTTCAGAACTATAAATAAAGACATATGGTTTTATTAATGGGAGTTCATAAAAAGTTCAAACATTAGACCTGTGAATGCCAGAATCGATCCTAGTCCCTACCTATACCAAACAGACAGACTTGTGAGTGCCAAATCGATCCTGGGACCTCCAGATATCAAATTGGATGTCTACCTATTGCACTAAATCACACAGGGTTTCAAAACTATATAAGTATGCAAGTAAATAAGCTTAAAAAAAAAAAAAACTTTTCAATTTGCCTGGTAGTTTGATAGCATAACAAAAAGCAAAAAAGAAAGACTGCTGGACAAAATGGCAAGAGATCCAAGTGCACTGTTCAAAAAAATCTGCAAGCTCTTCACTGATGAGATCTGTAGGTTAGAAACTAGTCTGCAGATATTGAATATGATGGCACCAAGTAAGGATTTAATAAGCACTATCATCTAACATATATTGATTACTAAAACTTTCACTAGATGGCAAAAGTATAGAAAGAATAAAATTATTTACTAATGATAGCAATATGTATAAGCTAAAATCATGTGATATTTTTAGTCACATGATGTAGTATTGGTTCTGTTTTAATTCTGATCAAAGAATAAAGGTGACAAAGACTATAAAAAAATTAAGTCACCATAATGTGTAGAAACTGAACCAATTTCAGATTTATGTAACTACATAAGTAATTAGGCTGGGATTGAAACAAATGAAAGTTTTCCAATTTGGGCTTGTAATTTGATAGTATAGCAAGAAGTAAAAAATGGCTGCTAGAGAAAAGACTGCCATCAACATCTACTGATTACTAAAGCTTAGATTAGATGGCATAAGAGTAGGAAGAATAAAAGGATTTGTTAATAAATTTATTTTTCTAAATCCAATAATGAAGCCATCTCAATTTGAACTTTCTATATATGACAGGAGTTTCAACACCCTCTTAAAATAGTGGACCCATTTACCCCAGCAGTGGGATTATAATTATGATGAAGCACAAACTTTAGAATCTATGGATATAGTGACAGAAGTGAAAAAAAAAATAAAGCTACAGTTGAATCTATTCCCTAATGAGAATCTCTACAAGTATCTTTATTTTGTTTATTAATAATTAAGTTGACTAAAAAATTCATTAAATAAACACAGATATAAAAAAAAAATTATATTCATTTATTTAAAAAAAGTCTAGTAGATGTAATCTTAGCAATATTATGACCTGTTATCTTGATATAGCATAATCTATTATTTATTGACCATTATATAACAAATAAACACTCCTTTCTTTACTCACATTTTACAATGCAACAATTTATTCTTGATGTCACAAAATATTACAGTTTTGACTCACCAGCAATCTTCAGCAGATTTATAATAATTTTAAAATATTGATAAATAAGAATTTTTTTGATTTGTTTTTATTAACTTCCTCATATATATATATATTATTTGATTTAAATCCTATTTAATTTAAGTAAACATGTTATTTTTAATTATTTTAACTGTTATTATATTTATTAATTATATATCTATCAATATATATTGTTTGATATAATATATATTTTAATATAATTTATATTTAAATTTTATCTTCTTTTAACTGTCAGTAATTGATTAAACATTCAAATTTTAATTATAATGTGATGTGATATGATGTATTGTGGCTTCTCCTTAAACGAAGTCAAGAATATCTCAGCAATTATGCCCTCTTTTTTTATGACTATAATTTCTTTTTCTTTTATTGTTTAAATTATATCATTTTAAAATAATAAACAACTTGAAAAATATTGTTTTGCCAAATTTTTTCATAGTATTTCTGGGTGTATATTTGAGGGCATACAATATATATTATACCACTTTTTATTATTATTTTTTAGAACAATTATATTTTTTATAGTCGAAAATTACAGAACAGAGAGCAAGCGACATGGTTCTAATAGTGTTAATAATTACTATGGCATTGTATGGATTAAAATTTGTATTTTCCTCAAGCAGTTCTTTTAGATTAATTATTTGCTTATGGAATATGGAGTGTCTTAAAGATGGTAAATATGGACGTTTCAAAAATGGGTATCATATCTTCTAGATAACTATTACATAAGATGCACATGGGATCCAGATTTAATTTACAATAGTTGATGAGGAAGGTTTTTGTGGAATTGTATTGAGTAATAAGATATGAAATTTTTTTAGCTATGATTGACGAACAAATATATTTTGGAATCTGATTAAACTTTTGACAATGGGAGCGTTGACCATAGATGCCTGTCAGAATATTTTTTTTTCCAGATCTTTAAATGAAACACCAATTAACATCGTGATCAGTATTAAAACCCACTAAATAGTAATATAATTTAATAGTTAAAAAATATGTACAGTTTTCAAATAACAGAAATTATGCAACAACAATCTATATAATACTCTACGTATTTCTTCTTTTCATTTAGAAAAAAAATTATAAAAGATTTATTTTTCTTTTCAAAAAAATAATAAGCAGATGGTTTAATTAATTGCACGATTATTAATAACTAACATTATTTCCTAAAATTAAGTACTAATTAAAAGCAAAAAAAAATATTGTAAACGGTTTAATTTAATAAATTAATGTTTTTTAGGTATTAAATATTACTTTATTAAATTAAAACGATTTAAGCATACATAGTAAGTTTTTTTTCTTTTTTCATGTGTCATAGCAACGGCCGGGAAACGAACCCGCTAACCCGGGACAACTGTTTGTAAGGCAACTGTGCTGATTTCTTGACCACCAATGCCATACATAGTAAGTTTAGATCTAAAACAAAAAAAGAGATCATTTTATACCTGTGTGACTCTCACTAGCAAATGGTATTGATCCGTACACTCACAATTAATATTGCATTAACAAACTAATATCTTCATCTTGAAAGGCAACGACCTTGTCAATAATTAACATATTTTTTTTATCTTTTAAAGTTGCCATTACACACCTTAAGCGATGTTCATTGTAGGTTTCAATGGAGCCACATACCCTCCACCTTTTCCAAATTCATTCTGATGTGTAACTTTAAAAATTTTAAAACTTTATTCCTTATTGATGTTTACAGTGAGTGAAGTAATAGGGTAATGGATATGAGAGGTCAAAATACCGGAATTATAGCTCGAATATGTCACTTCCGGTGTTCAAATGTCATCTAATCTTTTGAACTGCAAACCATTTGTCATTAAGATTCATTATTGTACAATGTTACATAAATATTCAAAATATTATGGTTTAAAGGAAGATTATATTAAACTGTAAATAATAAAATTGTGTTTTGTGTTTTTAATGGACCTTAAAGTTTAACATGAACAAACATGGTGTCATTCAAATTGAGAAATAAATAAAGGCTTTTTAAAAGATAATCAAATTCTTCATTAACTTGTGATATGCCAGATCTGTTTAGGATTCTATATTGTTTTCCTTCAAAATCTATTAACATAAAATATTATAGACATATATATGTTTAAGCATGAAAATAGGCAAGAGATAATTCAAGAATTTTTTTCTCCTTATCAAGCTTTTTAATTCAGTGGGCTAGCTGTTCAGGGCATATTATTATGTGACCAAGACATATTTTATAGAAAAGCATTGTATATTTTCAACATCTGGGAAATAATTGTATTTAGCAGAAGCTGAATAATGCCTAAAAATATAAATATTATAAAATATGATCAAGTGATTTATTGCTTAGAAGGTTGAAAGAAGTTTGAGCACCAGGAAGTGCAATGGGAGCTTTGAACCTACGATCTTGAACTACAGACTCTAATATTCTAACACTGTATTAAACCATCTTAGAGATCAATTTAAAATTGTAATTAATAATTTGTTAAGTGCATACTCATTACTTAAGTAATATATATTAAGGCTATAAACTTAAGACTATGCACCCAGATGCAACAGTAGAGAACTCTACAAATCCTAACACAAGATTAACAACTTTAAAAGACAAGAGTGGCCACTCTTATCTTCACCTTACTTTTTAATTAGATTTGTAGAGTCCCTACTGTTTTATCTAGGCACATAGTTTTAAGATTATAGCCTTAATATATATTACTTATGTAATGATTATGCACATAACAAATTATTAATTACAACTTTAAATTGTTTTAAAAGATTTCTAATTATAAGAGCTTCATACTGACTCGATGTAAAGTGAAAGATTTTGCATACATTAGTTTGTATAGAAATTGTGGACTTAATCAGTGAAGTAGTTAATAGCTTCATGATCTCAAATCAAAATGTTTTAGATTTGCCTATATAATTAAAAAGTAGATCGAAGATAAGAGTGACTGCTCTTGACTTTTTTTAAAGTCATTAATCTTGTGTTAAGATTTGTAGAGGTTCCTACTGTCGCATCTAGGCACATAGTCTTAAGGCTATAGCCTCAATATATATATTATTTAGAGATTAATATTAATAGAGTGAATTAATAATAACATAGTAAAAAGCTGTAATTATAAATATGCGACTTTAATGTGAAAAAAGTGGCATATTTAGTTACAATTTTTACTAGTGAAGAGAAAAACAATTTATTACATAATAAAAAGCTACAATTTATGAAAGATTTTTAGCAAGAAAAAATTGTTGTAGAAAAAAGTTACAAGCCAAGATAAGATTTGACATTGATTTTTAAAAAAATCAGTGTATGATCAGATATGGTTATATTTATGGTTGATGAATTGGTTTGTCTAATTACTGCAAAACTTTCTGTTCTCTTTCTTTCTCTTTCTTCTTTTCTTATCTCATATTTATTTACCAATGTTTATTAATGGACAGTGATTTTAACTGACAGCTTTTTGTTTTTTAATAAAGCGGATTCCATAAATTGATTATGAAATAATATGAAAGAACTGAAAACCCCTAGTGAGCTATATCCAAACTAACTGTCAGTAAATGTAAAATATAGAATGAGCTCACTACATGCAGAACATGATTTACACACACCCATATTGTGCCCTTTTCTATAGGTCAGTAATAATTTATAAGTCAATTACTAAAAATTTTAAATTTTAGAATATGTTCTTTTAATACATTAATGATATTAAGTCAATTATATTTTTAAAGTACAATTTGAAGCTAAAGAGAATACGTAGTATATAAAATTATTTAAAAATAGTTATGTAAAGCTTTAAATATTGTTGCATATGGTTGTAAAAGCTGGCCATATTAAATAACACAGCTATAAATATTAAAAGTATATTTAATAAATTCGATTTTAATAGTTTAAAACTGATAATTTAATAAATGCTATGTTTAAATTTATAATCATATTTAATAGTCAAAATTAATATAGTATATTTTAAAAATAAACTTTATGATGGTGAGAATTGTATTTAATTCTATATTTTCTAAATTGTTCTTCCAAATTTTATAATTATATTATATAATATAATAAGTGTATCAATTTTATTAGTCTAGGCAGAGAAATAGATTAAAAATCGTCTGTCAAAGTTATTAATCATGTGACTTGTATACTATATACTTTCACATGCTTGTTTGATTTAAAGTAACAAAGTTTAAAATATTTTAAAAGTTATATTATAGAATTGGATGGAATTGTCACCTAGCAAATAATAATAAATATTAAGTTAACTATCGTATGTAATGTTTTAAGTAATGTAATAAAGACGAATACAGATATAATAAAAATTAAATATTTTGTTTAAATAAAAATAGATAATGTTTAAATGGAATAAGTTATTAAATGTTATTTTAAAAGTTATTAATGAAATAATTTTAATAAAATAATAATTGATTTAAAAGTGGTATTTTAAATAATATTTTAAGTTCATTACGTCATAATTTCTAATTTTGAAATTCAATTCTACTATAAACTAAAAATATGTAAATTTGTTCTCAAGCTAAAGTAAGAATTAACCAATAGGAATAGGTATTCTTACAGACTATAAATATCATCGTAACTAAGTTATCAGGGGAGATTAATAATGTATTGAAAATAGAGAAAGGTAAATTATAACTATCAAAGAGATAGTATTTTTTTTTTAATTTTTTATTTTAGTCAATTTTTTTTTGAGTGCTTTCTTATCGTTTATTTTGCAAAAACTAATTGATAATTTTAAAGTGTTTTGCAAAAGAAAGTTTTAAAATATAATAATTTAGAAACTTCGTGGAAATGATTTTCTAATTTTTTAAAGTACTTACCAGTCGCATTTTATCTAAAAGTTTAACCTAAACTTCACAATAAAAATGGATATACTACGAAATAAAATGGATATAAGTTGTAATGCTGAAAAAATGTTTGGAATATTTATTGATACAGCTTTATTAATACTTCACCGGAGAACTGTTTTGGTACATAAAAAAAAAAAAACCACAGCTCGGACATTATACGGAGTCTAAAAAAAAAAAAATGTATTGAAACGTATTATTTATAAGCTTATCCAAGATTTATTTTTTAAATAGTAATAAGACAATTATATTTCATGAATTATTTTATATAATATGATATTCAAAGGAGTAAAATGTTATATCCTTTCTGAAGGTAACATTTTTATTTTATTTTTTAAAGTGATATATAAAAATACCAAACGAAAGTTTAAATGTATCAAGAAGGAAACATATATAAAAAAGTGAACACATAGTTGAATAAAAGATGGATCCATGGAAATACAAATAGTACTTAAAAGTTTATCGAATATTTTTAAAATTAAATTAGATGGATTGATGCATCGGATACGCAGAGAATATTGGTAGAGAAGATTAAGAAGCTTCACGGGATTAATTAATATTATGATTTAATAATTATCATCCTAAATACTAAAACCAAGGATTATTTTCTATAAATTTTACTAAATGGATTAATAATTATTTTTATTTTAAACTTTAACGCGCTTGGAGGAGAACATTTTTAAAACTCTAGAGAAAATAATAAACATTTTGGACTTATCAGGAACTATCGTCAAGAAAATATGTAATTATAGTTTTGATTCCTTTTATTTTGTTAACCTAGTTTAAATCTAAATTTTTATATAAGATTAGGAAAAACATAAAAACATTAATTTATTAATATTAAAATTTTATAATATAACAATCTAATAATTTAGCTAAAAATATTTTAATATAAAGTGTATGGGTGTGAATTTTTTTTTATATCTGCAATGCTCAAGTGGATAAAGGAAGCCTACTGAACACGATGACTAGATAAAGGTTATTGGTAATAATAATAACTATTGATAATTTATAATGTATATTTTTTTTGTTTTCTTTAGATCATCCATAAATTGGAAGAATGAAGTGTAAAAGTTTTTTACTTATATGTACCACATTTCATACAACATTTTAAAAAACATTATGAGATAGGATTGATTTGAAAATATGCATACGACAATTTTTTTTTTTATTAGTGATATAATCCAACATAACAAATAATTATGTGATTCTTTTAAAATTTTCATGTTATTGGATATTCAAATATTGTCTAAGTAGATTGTATATGATTAAACATACAGAGCAATGAAGTAAGCAACTTTTCTTATGGAATCGTAAGATTGTTTAACTATTAATGAATTTTATTTATTGTTTTGTAAATGCAGATAGTTATTTATCGATGTAAGATGTGGAAAATCTTGAGAAATAATGTTGAGATAGTGGCTTGGAAGTACTTAGTGAACAGGAAACCAAGATGATGTTTTAAGAAATAGGATGTTATAAGGAATGGAAATAATATTTAGTCTTTATGTGAATATCAGCATAGTTAACAAAGCCCTATGACTGATACACATTTTATTTGGACAGTGTTTATATTTCTTTAAATATTTGATGTTCTAATAAAGCTGAAGAAATAGCTTTAACATCGTCCCTGTACTAGAGGATATTAGGCAGGTAAATGTCATACCTCTTCGCACTGTGCCATGATTTTGAGATATGTTAAGAGTAATACTCTAGCTTTCTTCCTTAATCCTATGCATCTGTTTTCGCTATCTTTATTTCATGTAACTGCATCATTCAGTAAGATATGTTTAAGAGAAATGATAAATAATTTAGAACTTAGGTTATGCTATCATTTTGTATAAGATTGGTTTATTTGCTTAGAAGGAATAGGACGTTATAACTTAAAATTGAAGATCCAAAGTATCCTAAGGAAAGAAAAGAATCATAGAATATATTTTGAATTTTATTTCGTAAATGAAATATAAACTTTTTTAAAATAAAGTATCTAAACAAAGATATTTTCTTTAAAGTGATAATAATTTTAAATGCTTTAGTATTATTTTTTTTAAGAGAAAAATAAGTATTGCATATTTTTAAAATACAATAGTACAAAATAAATTATGTAAACAATATGCATAGTATATTTTTTGTTTATTGATTAACAGAAATATATTGATGATTACACTTATATCATACTAAAGTAAGGCTTAAAGAAGAATATATTTTGATTAGTAAAATTGAAGATCCAAAGTATCCTAAGGAAAGAAAAGAATCATACAATATATTTTGAATTTTATTTCGTAAATGAAATATAAACTTTTTTAAAATAAAGTATCTAAACAAAGATATTTTCTTTAAAGTGATAATAATTTTAAATGCTTTAGTATTATTTTTTTTAAGAGAAAAATAAGTATTGCATATTTTTAAAATACAATAGTACAAAGTAAATTATGTAAACAATATGCATAGTATATTTTTTATTTATTGATTAACAGAAATATATTGATGATTACACTTATATCATACTAAAGTAAGGCTTAAAGAAGAATATATTATGATTAGTAAACATTGTGTGATAAATACTAAAATCTAGTACTGAATTTTTGGATAATATTTTGTGTAACATCTTTGACTTTGCAAGATGAAATTTTTTTTAATATTTTGAGAAGTCCATACTCATTATAAAATTTTGTTTTCTATAGAATGTTTTTCTAAGTATGAATTTTTAAAATAAGATAGTTTAATAATATTAAGGATAAAATGCTGTTGCTAATAAAGTAGATAAATATATTTGTAATAAGTTAACCATAATGAGAAACCAAATAGTAACATTTTTTTAAAATTTTGTCCTAAATCTAAATAAAGATATAATTGAAATATAAATTATTTTTTTTATAACCTGGTAGATCAAACTGTAAAGTAAAAAAGTTAAGGATATCCACTGTAAATAGTGTAAATAAATTGTTTATTTATTTGTTGTTAGTAATAAACTTTGTTAAATTTTGTTATTTCAAAAATTTTGTGTCCGAGTTATTTATTTCTCCACATCGCTGCATGAAATCACGATATATGCATAATAATTGAAACAAATATATAATTTTGCACAAAAGATAAATAGAGAATTATTTTAAGAATTTTAAATATTTTATTGGTATTCATTATAATTAAATAATCATAATCTTACATTATTTTATTGGTCATAAATCAGTTATCACAATATTATATTAAATTATATGCTATCAGTTGCCACACATATTTTGTTTGTCAGATTATTAAAATGCTACCACGTATTTATTATATCATTACATGAAGATATAAGATCATATTATATTATTTCATTATTTTATTATGGTAATAAAATTATAGTAAAAGAAAAGATATACAGAATTAGTTAAACAATGAAGAATATTATTACTGTTATTTATTATTATTAGTTTCAGTGTAGTAGATTATGACATAAAATCCCTTCTCATATTTTACTACCGTATTTTTAAATTAACTTAGAATAAACTTTATGAACCTGAGATTATTTTATTTGAGCTAGATTATTACAAATAGAAGATTAAGACTTAATTATTAGTTTAATCTTAGTGAGTAGAAGTTATTAAAGTCGTAAGAATACTATGAGTTTGTTATTTGAAATAGTAATAAAGGGGGGATAGTGTTCTTATGCCATTGAGGTAGTATCCTGTGGGATATTTTCTCAATGTAATCTATCTTGTCACCTGTATTTTCACTTCAAGTCTCATGAAAATATTAAATATTTATTTAATTTATTTTTATAAACTGAACCTTATTCGTATTTTAAATTTGAGCTAGTGAAATATTTTAATTTTAATGCTGAATATTTTAGTTATTAATTATTAACTGAGATAGAACCCATTTTATTTCATATCATATATTAACTGGAAGTGAAGCTACACGAGAGTACAGGTTAGATTTTGGTGCCAACAATGTGTTGGGCCTGAGTATTTAAATGGAGAGAATATGATAGGTTTACATGGCGTGGTTGGCATGATGTGTAGTGGAGCTACACATAGGTTAGGTTAGAATATATATATAGGGTCATAATTTCAAGGCAACTATAAGCTATTCTGAAATTACTATAACTAATTGGGGAGAAGTAATGTGCTCATATTTAATCACCTCTTAACATTTTCAATTAATCCTCAGTTAATAGAAATTACTATAACTAATTGGGGATGAAGTAATGTGCAGGTACTGAAAATCCCCGTCAGTAACTGTAAAACATCATTTGGAAATTGGGGCATCACACATTTTATAATTTACTGGCAGCTAGTTTGCATATAGCTCATGGTGTTTTTCAGTACTTCACACTATTTCATCTAATTTAGGCTAATTAATTTAATATTAAGAAGTGATTAAATATGAGCCTTAGCTAATTAGTTAAAGTGATTTCAGAGTAGCTTATAGTTGTTTTGAAATTATGTTAGTATGTATAAATCACACTCTGTATGTAAGTATATTGGGAAATGGTATGCTTATTTACTAGCTAAAGGGTAGGTGGGCTCACTCTACATTTTATGTTTAGTAACAGTTATTTGCATATAGCTCCCTGGGGATTTTCAGTAATTTGGGCTATTAAAAAGTTATAATTATAATTTGATTATGTAATATTCAAATATAAGATCTATACTGAACTTAAATATAATTAGAAGGGTTTTGAACTCGGACATTCAAGCTCCTTATAGATATGCACTCCATCTTATACAACTGACACCCATGACCATATGTGTGAAAAAATAAATGAACTGATTGAGTGATTCAGCACAAAAACATATATACATGTATGTGGTCATGTGTATCAGTTGTATAAGGTGGAGTGCATAACTGTAGGGAGCTTGAAAGTCTGAGTTCAAGCCCCTTCTAAAACTTATGATAACTTTCGGTTTTTAGAAAAGTAAATTATATAATTTAGTTAGGTTACATACATATATAATTGAATTGGTGGATTCATATAAAATGGAATTCAGGTTTTTATCTGATTAGAAAATATTTTATGAGTAAACTAATTAATCATGCAAAAATAGCACTTAATGATTATGACATTCAATTATTTTTGCAAATGAGGAAAATGTGTTTGTAATACTTGATAAATGAAATATATTTTAATGAACAATTATATAATGAATAAATTCTACAATGTACGCGTAATAATGAAATCTAGATTGTATAATGAATAAGGATGGTATGAAGAATCCCGGCAAAATATTATCTTCTGAAGAACACATGTGTGAGCAGACTGTGTTTGAATCCTTGCTGATTTGGTTAGAGTTGTATTTTATTTTGTTATGGTTTATATATGAATATGACTACACTACATTTATTGTGAAGTATATAATCCCATATTATATATTTCAATATCATGAATAATAGGTGCAGTGGCGAAATGGCAGTTTCCAAAGCCCAAGCTATATGGTGTGTGCCTAACATAGTCATATCTGGTGTTCCTTTTTTATGAACTCCTGAGTCATAAACTATTTGATTACCTTTTAATAATAAATTTATATGTAGACGATTTTTTACTTCAAATTCAGATTAAATTAGAATTAGAGTTAGCATTAATTAATATTTAATCCTAATTCTAATTCAATCATAACTTGCTACCTCACTCAGGCCACCCCAGTCCCAAAACTATTAATAACTACTTCACACACAAAAAGATTATTTTACAAACCTTTTTACAAAATAAATCATAATCAAGATATAAAATACTTATTATTTCAATCTTGTGTTCAAACTCCCAAATTACAACTCTTAAGGCAATACCAATTTACAAAAGCCATGTACGTAATTAAAATATCTTCAGAACTACAAATTCATTAGTGCATATAAGTTTGATTGAGTGGAGCAGTTACAAACATCTCACACCTCTTGAGCAAATAATCATATCATTTTTTTATTTCATGCAAAGTACACATTATTAAGACATTTAATCAAGGATATTTAATAATATTATCTTAAGAAAATTAAGACTACACATTCCTTTCGGAGCCATGTATTGTGCAATGATAAAAATACATGCAAGACATTGTGATCTTTCCAACTGATGAGTGCTGGTTCAACACAAAATGTTCATCTTGAAAATCATACATCTTTTTCATGTCTTTGGTTATATGAATATGATTACATCATTCCAAGTTTTTAAGCCAATAGAAAACAGCCTTTACATTGCATGTGAATGACGCAGTAAAAATTACAGTATTATTCATTAAGCCGATAATCTCTAGCGTAATGAATGACTAATAAAAATTATTAATATACTTTCGTTAAGTGATTTGTGCCAAAGATGTGGGGACTGCAAGACTGACACTTATCAAATAAACTGTAGTATCTATTGTAGTGATGAGCTACAATTAGCCACACCATCCAATTATTTAAGACACTCTACCAATTGGAGTCACATAACATATTTGCTTAACTAATAAATTGCCAAGCAAATTGTAATATTAACATTTTTTTTTCTTTCCAACATATACATGTGTATCAACAATTTTTTTATTTCTAGAGAAGTAATAAAAGCCAATAAATTAATAGAGAAATAGATAGGTATATTAACACTAGAATACAATGTATTATATGTTAATAATTGGGGATAACTACATAAAAAACTTACACATAAACTTAAGAGAGATAAATAAATAAAAACAATGACTGGATTAAAATGTAAACATAAGGCAACCATTTGTGGAGATGAAATTTGGGGAAATGAAATTTAAAATATTTATAAATTATTATTTTTTTATTTATAATCCCATTTATTTTTATTACGTCATTTAAACAATAGGAAATGTCAAGGTTAAAATGCTTAAAATAACTTCACGCGACAGAACGCCGTATTAAAGGTTATAATTTTCTTCTGCATTTGAAGATGGAACATTATTATTATTTTTCTACTTAAAAATAAATTCAAATACAAAACAGATATGAGTGTTTGAATTTAAATGTATAAATATTTATATATTTAAATATTTATCAAAATGATCAAAACCTGAAATTTTAAAGCAATCGTTTTGAAAAGTAAGAAGTTTGAAATTATTTGCTAATTAGACAAATAAGAGAAACTTAAGCGTTGCAGAAATATTCAATAATTATTTGTTTTGATATATAGTAATATTGTCGTTGAAATTTTGAAAAGCAAATGAATTAATAAATATATATTAATTTTATATCATGATGGCTTGCTAAAAAAGACGCTACATGGGGTAATAATATGCCCATCAATAAAGCCATAAAAGTTTAAGAATTTTACCTGCCCATTTAGGAGAAACTTAAAAACCATCTTTGTTTTAAATAAAATGTCTAACAAAATTCAGGACAGGATAAATGGAGGACACTATTATTTCTTGACTCAGACAAGAAATTGCAAATTCGTCGTGGGAATAAAACTTCATCTCCATTCCTAGGAATTTATTTAACAAATGAACAGTTTCCAGGACTCATCGAACTTTATTTAACATAATGGGATATAAATTGTGATTTTTTTTTGTTTTATTATTTTGTATATATGTAAGTTTTATGTATTATTTTCGTTTCTACAAATGGAAGCTAATGTGAATAATTTTTGGAGTACTCTGTATGAGAGTAATAAGGGGGAAAAACTTAGATATATATTTTTATCATTTATAATTGTAATAAGAATAAAAAAAAATTCATAGTTTTGACCGCCCAGCTGACTGACTTTTGACAACTATAGAAAATTAGGAGGTAAGAAATTTTAATATCATCTTATATTAAGTAAAACACACTGATAGATTTTTCTATTATTAATTAAACTTACCTTAGTATTGCTTTTATAAATCAATGATTTATAATCATTGATTTATCTAGACAACAAATATTTTTTTGTTGTTGTTGTTGTTATGCTTATATATATTAAATTAGCCAGTTAGAAATCGAAATCACATGTACATATTATGATTTTATATATTCGTGGTTGTAAATAATTAGACAAGTAAATGAACTTCTACCATTGGGTTTAGGGCAAGGGTTTTATTTTATTAATATCATTATAGATATCGATGTGGTAGAGATTCATTCTTGACAAAATGAATTACATATATCAGACTTAATTGTTATTAATACTTAATATTTTTTTTGTTAGTCAATAAATGTTTATATAATTCATTATTTTGGTTTGGTCTCTAACTCATCATTATTTCAATATCCACCATCAGCTTTATAATTCTTTATTATTCACACATCCATTATAAACATTATTATCTTATTTAGTTTTACACTTATTAATATTATTAATATAATGGAGGAAATACACATACATATTTAAGTCATTTATTATAACTTTTAATACATATATACTTATACTGCACATACATATTTTTTTTTATATCCTATGCTTGATTTTTGATAGTTAATTATCACCTATATAGAGGTGCAATAACTACTATTAGTGTGATCTCCTTCCCTGATAAGAGAGCTCAAGCAATTACTCCCTGAGTTTGAATACTGTGGTATAACGCGGCTATATAGGGGTGAGAATTGGATGAACTGACCCAAATTGTATCTAAGTTAATAAAAATAGGTAGAGCTAGTCTATTGGAAGTAGGTACAATCATAGGTTATGTATTTCATCGTGTAATCACTTGCATCCTATCCGAAGACCCAAAGTCCGACCATAGTAAGATGCGAAACCCCTAACTCTCCAGGAATCTGATCAGCCCGTTGCACTATCTATCTATCTATCTATCTATCTATCTATCTATCTATCTATCCATCCATCCATCCATCTATCTATCTATCTATCTGTCTATCCATCCATCCATCTATCTATCTATCTATCTGTCTATCTATCCATCCATCTATCCATCCATCTATCTATCTATCTATCTATTATTGAGTGATGATAAAGATATGTGTAAGATATTGTGATCTAAGCATGACAAGTGCTGCTTCAGCATGAAATATTCATCCTGGTGATCATACATCTTTTCCATGTCTTTGGTCATATTTATATGATTACACCCCCTCATAAGGTGTTCAAATTGGATAAAAAACAAACCCAGTGATTGCTATCCATTGATTACTATGGCTTGCACTAGGTGTCAGTACTGTTTGAAAAAAGTTATTATTGTTTTAACAGATTGTGTAAGTATAGAAATGGTGTTCATACGATGTTTTAGTGATTTAAAACTCTTTGTTCATACTGTGCAAAATGTTTTCAATAAATACCCCAGACATACCCTCAGACCAGAAAAAAAATCAATCACTGAATATTAATCTTCTTTTATGCATATCTTAAGTGGAATTTTTCTCACTGATGAGACTGCATAGCTAATAAGAGTTTTAATATAACCAGAGTGCAAATAATTTTTGACTCTATATTTAACGTTGAAAGAGAATTAGGATAAGATTACAAGTGGGAGAAATTTAAAGAGGATAGAGAAGTAGAGATTTTATAATCTTTTTTGGACTTTTTAAACAAAATTTAGATTATGAGGATAAAATAATGAAAGTAGCCAAGGGACTAACAAAGCAAAAGAGAAATAAATCAGATCTGCATAATAATTGGGTAACAAGGGGTATATGA
This sequence comes from Epiperipatus broadwayi, assembly GCA_028023455.1. Classification (NCBI taxonomy): domain Eukaryota; kingdom Metazoa; phylum Onychophora; class Udeonychophora; order Euonychophora; family Peripatidae; genus Epiperipatus; species Epiperipatus broadwayi. The sequence goes on from JAQFVV010000045.1 coordinate 3,269,603, forward strand.
ACAATAACAAACTCTCCGTACAATAGAGCTAACCAGTGCAAGCCATAGTGATCAATGGATGCTAGAAATTAGTTGTATATAGGAAATGGTGATCACGTGATGTTTAAAGAAGTATATAAGTTAGATTTTGGAGAGTGGGAAGGTTTAGTTTGTTTGTCAGTGTTTCTAGGCAAAGAAAAGCCATTTTACGCCACATCACATGAGTTGTATAGTTTTGCTTTAACTGGAGAATTATCCAAGCTACTGAAATATGTATTCATATAAAATGATGAATTCAAATTTTATCTCTTAATTCAAATATCAATTTGTTTGAATGTAAACTTTAAAATTCGATTTAATGATTAAAAAAATTTAAGATTAATGATAATAGAAAAAAGAAACGAGACAAAAAAAAATCCAGTAATAAAAGGGAGGAAAAAATCAAAATAAATTTTAATCAAGAAATGATCAAAACTTCCTTCGGTGCAGAAAAAAGGAATCGGTGATTTGAAAAATACATTAGCAGCTGTGACTCTTGGAAATAGTAAATAATTTGTTTATTCAGCAAATAGTTGAGACAAAAAAAGAAAAAAGAATTAGAATTAAATTTAACAAGCAATTTTTAAAATTCTCAAAAGAAAACAATTAATTCAAATGTAATCAATTTTTAATAGTTTTTTAATGGAGATAATTTTTGCAACTTAAAAGAAATATAAAAGAAGTTGAATCCCAGGAAGAAAGATGAATTGAAACCAAGAAAAATTTAAAAAGGGAAAATGGTAAACAAAATAAATGTAATTAAAATAAATTGTAAATATAAAGAATATGAAAAATAATTATTTTTAAAGCCAAACTCAACAGACGCATTATATTTAGTTACAAACTGAGTCTTATTATAACTATGTAGTATATATGTTTAATATTTTAAAAATTTATAAAGCATATGTTTTAACCCTCAAAATACAGATCTCATTTGGCAATAGAATAGTGATTAAACGATTGTTTGAGGCTTAATAAATCTATAAGTAATTATTCTGAGATGAACTAGAGGGGTATATGCAGGTAACTCATATTCCAAGGCATAATATAGAAAAATAATTTACAGATCACACTTTTAGCATGCATAACCCTTTGGGTTACATTCTGTATTACTAATTTGTACAAGGACTTTATGTATATGTATTTAAATGTAATTAGGACCCCTGAGAGGGATTAAAAATGACGTATGTGGATGAAAGAAGAAACACATCTTTCTTACGTTTTTGAAAGAATTAAGAGACTGAAGTCAATCTTGGCTTGACATATTGCCAGAAATAACACACAAACAATTAAAATCTTAATCCAAATCCTAAGAAATTATAAAAGACCTAAAAAGAGACCAAATGTGAGATGGATAAATGAAATAAAGAAAGTTTTCTGGCGTAATGTGAAGAAGAGAAGCTGGAGATCAGAGAAACTGGATAAAACTTGGAGAGACCTTCATCCTGCAGTGAATTGATAATGATTTGAAATGATGATAGGATATTTAAACATTATTGTTATCTGTGAATTGGAAATATTAATTGTTATTGCTGTTATTAAAATAAATACCTAATGACTTGTTGAGTCAATTTATTCCATTGTTGATCGTTTCCATGCTCTAACATTCTCATATATATTGGCTAACCTGGAATCAAATCTGAGTGATGTATTGAGGTTAGTCCATCATATATAACCATAAATATAAAATTTAAAATATAGTAAAATAAACTCTGAAATTATTCATTTGTCCTACATCTCTCTCTTTCTCACAAGGGACTTAAATTGTTTTAAAAAGCTTGTGAATAACCTATTTTGCATTTATTACAATTATGGGTGCCTTAAGTTCTCTGTCTGATGCCAGACTGATTTAAAAAATTGATGCTCAAGAGGTCATATGATGAATGAACACTAAAGAGATATGATTAGCACAACAGTTCAATTCGTTTCACTAAACTGATATTTTTTTATGGTTTAGTTCAAACCCATTCAGGAATTTGCAGATCATCATTGAAATCACCTAAATTAAAATGCTCAGGATAAGATGTAATGGATGCTGCTAAAATAACAATAATAATATCACTAAGGTGACAAAGGTATTACAAGACCAGATAAAGCTATCACATGATCAAATGTCTGCAGACAATACTTATAACAAAGAAATGCAAAGTTCAAAGGTCAAACAAGCTTATGCAAACACTGCTAACAATAATAATTCAGTAACAGCAGCTCAATTGGCAGCCAAACTTATACAAAAGGTATTAAAATAATCATTCAATAAAGAACAATACAATTAACAACATTTCAACCTCTAGTAAATCAGCTCCAAGATTCAGAAAAAATACACACATTGACCTCAAACAATTAGACTTCAAGTCTCAAGAAGACTCTCCCTCTTTGCTATTATATGACTCAATGAATCCCTAACAATGGTTTAACAATCAGAATGGGCTGAGTGATGGTAGTGGAACTGGTAATGGAATAGATAAAGATGATGTTTAATACTATGATACAGTGTTGAAATGTCATTATTATTAGGTGTGAATCAATGTATAAAATTTTGAATGTTAGGAACGGGCATTGGGAGATCGATAATAGAAACTGTGCCTCCTGATAATGAAGTATCTCTGGATCTGGCACAAAAACTTTGTCTATAGAGGTAAATAGCAGGTCAATCTGAGATCATATATTTTAGTTTCAAATAGTTTGAGCAGGTGAGGTCATACCCTAGTTAACCATTTTTTAACTAGAAGAGATTTGATGACAAGTTAAGCCCTCAAATACAATGCAGATAGAATGGACTGCTTACTGTTAAACAAGTAGAACTATGTGAGGGACTTGCTAATTCCATCTGTGTGGGATCTGTAAAATGAGCTGACCCTGGTATGAGTTTCTCATCAATGACCTTTGACTTTTTGCTGTGGTGTTTTCAGATGTCCAATTTTTTTGTTTTATTGAAGGTGAGGGTGTGGGTGGCATATTGGCTCAGGTATTTTGGAATTGACTTAGACTATGAGTTAAATAAATAAATTAGACAGACTCTGAATCTAAAAGCGGTTGTGTAAAAGGTGGCATGAGCTCAATTGTGTGTTTTGGAGTTACTGTGATTACTGGAGCAGAATCCCACGAACTGCTTGAACCTGGTAAGATTGAGAGTTTAGTTGAGCTGAAAGTAGAAGTTGCTATGCTGATGGCAATGACTGGAGGTTATTGCATTGTATCAGAAGATGGCCACAAGAATAACAGTGTAGTTTTAATAATCAGATATATAATGACAGCATCATTTCTTGTTCTAGGATCTGTGTAGGTGTTGTATTTAGGATCAATGTGTGGGTGAAGCTGTATTCAAAATTTATTGTGGCAAGGACAGGTGTAGATGTATCTTTTAAATAGATAGCATTTTCCAAATGGCTGCATCAGTCTTTAGAAATCCTGGGGGATGTACTCAAAAATATGTGTTTTTAGTACTCCTGTGATACAGCTCTGTTAGTTCTCATTGACTGCAATCAAGGTTATGTTACCAATGGTTTTAATTTGAGTTTAAAATCAATGTCTTTGAGTGGCTTGATAAAATTCAAAAGCTATATATCTCAGATTTAAGTGGTCTGCAATAGTTATTTGTATCCCATAGGATATGAAGCGTTATTGCATCATATTGTAATTGTGTAAGGAATTTATGAAGTGAGTCATTAGAATCAGTTGTTAATAATACCACTGACTGGGAAAAAAAAATCTTTCAAATGTCATATATTATTCTCTAGAAATGTTACACCATCATCACTCATATCATTCTGACAATAAATTCTCTGCTTGTGGTTGCCCACTACCCAAAACGTTTTAATGACAGTTTTCAGTGTGGACTATCCTACATTTACTTCTTCCAAATAGCTTTTTATCTCATAACATTTTTGATTACGAGTATTTAGGAATTTATAACTCCTGATCTAGTAATATTTCATAACCAGTGATATGCTATGCTTCCAGGCCTCTGTTTTTATTCCCCCATGTTGAAACACTTGATTGAGCTGAAACTGAATCCCAAGCTCCATTTTCTGATAACTTTACACAAACTTTCACTGTTAAAATCAATGACTTATAGCACTACTTTGATTCACCTTAATAAAACAAGGCTCCTTCATCTACCACTGAGTTTTTCTTTTTCAAAACTTACATTATACTGTGCAAACTAGAGCATATAGCTCTAGATCCAGTTCAAAAATATATGTAGCTTTCATTAATATTTTATCCTTTAACATTCAACATTTAACACATTAACCCCTACCATTCTCACCTCTTAGCACTGGCTGGTGAGTTTCATACACATAAGGCCAGGTTAAGTCATCACCATATGCATCATCACATATATAAGTTCACTTAAATCTGCAACTTCATCTGTAATCAGATTAAAGAGTACCTTAAGTACCCATGACTCTATAGACTGAAAGTGGCACATGTACAGGTTTGAACATGATACACTCCATATATCTTTATTTCAACAAAAATTACAAGCAGACAATATTTTCAAGCCAACACCATGTCTCTTTAGATCACCAGTAACTGATACACCATTTCTGATGGCACAATTTGCTGCCAAGCTCACTACCATTAACAACTCTTGTCACCCTGGAGACAATGGAATATCTATCTTTGTTTTTATGCATCTTAGCCAATTAACCACTTGATGAAATCAAGATTTGGCCAATGACTTGTCTCAAAAGATATATAACTGTAAAGGTTTGTCTCCTACTGCCATCATAATGGTCATCAAAAAGCAGACTACATTTTCCACTCAACAATTTTCAGCCAATTTTTATCCACCTGCTATCTCAAATATCCAGTTTGCTAAGAAAGTCTCATCCACTATAAAGGCTGAAGTTATATTTAGGGCAGTTGAGTTTAGTCCAAGAGCTTAAAGGATATGCTCCCATTGCAATGCAGTTTGATATCCAAGCTGGGTTCAATTCCATCCCTATTAACCTCCTAATTAATATGCTTGTCAATACCACAGCTGGGTTCAATTCCATCCCTATTAACCTCCTAATTAATATGCTTGTCAATACTACCATCCATCTTACTTTGCTATATTTTATTACCAACTTTCTCAGTAGAGAAATATAAACATTTTCAAGAGAAAAATCTTACTATCTTTCACACTTACTCAGACCATCTCACAAGACTTGTCACTTAGCTCACTGTTTTCTATCTTATATATTAAACTCACTTTTAAAACAGATACAACAAAAGACTATTGGAATACACAAATTTGATACACCCACCAATATAACCAGTGTATTGCATGCATGGATGACATACCTGTCTTCCTAGGCTCGCAAAAACAACTTCACACACTTTATAAAATATTTAATAAATACATGTCTATGGATTTAAATTCAGTTTAACAAATCCACTGCATGGTCATCTACAAAAAAACCCTTGCAATATAATAAATATCTAAGGGCAAGCCTAGACCCTTCCTGAGTTTCCATTTCTACATCAGTTTGCTTGCCATGACAATATAAAATAAGCTTCACAATATCACTACATGCTTTACTAATTTCCCCTCTAAATCTTAGCTCCCTTTTTATTCCACGTTTCAGCTGTTTAGTCTTTTCATAATTATTAAAATTACATAATATTTCATTATAAAATTCTCTGGGTCATTTCTCACCACTATTAACTCTCTCTTACAGTAAGCTACTGTGGGACAGGAAGACTATATCAATTTCTGCCAAAGACTGAGATATCCACCTATCCATAATACCCTAAGACTTCACAATAACCAAATATTCTATATGCAAATGTTTTCAACCTCATTACATAAATTATGCAGTGATTTCCAGCACATTTGCACCATAACAGCCCCTGACAAACCTCCCCCTCAACTTCATACCTTCTAAGTCTTATCCACTTCATTCAAATGATGCTCATCAAATGACCTCCAGTAATATCATGTACACATATTTTAACATACTTATAGCATATTACATCCAAATGCTAACACTTATCACCTGCCTCCCATGCTAAATATCAATAACTAACAAATCCTTCATTATTTCAAAAAATGTGCCCTGGAACCAAAATATTTTGACTTTCTGCTTCATTTTAATATTCATGCCATGTCTACATCTTACTTTCTGTGCTACTATTGCCTGTACAAAAGAATTGATCTATTTTTCTCTCTATGTCATGCAGCAGCACAGATACAGCTACACATTTTTAATGATTGTCAGGCTCTTAATCACATACACCAGATCACCTCAGATACATTCAGCATCAAACAAATATTCCAAGCATATCAAAAGCCATACACACCCACATTGTATGCAGCTACCTTCTTCCTATTTGTCTTTTGTTACACCCATTTTACTTTATTGGCAATAATATGAGATAAAACATCTTCACTTTTCTGAACAAACTTCACCAATTAAAAATGTGTGACTCAAGCATATTATCACCTCACACATTTTTGCAGCCATCTGGTCACTTATAAGGCAAGTTTTCAATTTATCAAAGACTTACAATTGGCACTCTTCATTCCAACACAACATTTATCTTTGTAGTACCATTCACCTCTTTATCATCATGTCCTACTTTATATACCTGCCTGCACAACTTTCCACCCTTGCTGATCTACAAGCTGCAGCCAAGTTTCAGTGACTGACAAACAATTGACCAGTGGTTGTACACCAGGCTTTAACTTGGACAATGGCTAACAGTAATGATAGTATGCTTCCTTAGAATTTCAACCACATGCAAAAATGCAATCATAAATTAAAATAATAATAATAACAACAGCAATAATATTAATAATAAAAATAACAGCAACAATAATAATAATAATAATAATAATAATAATAATAATAGTTGTAGTAGTAGTAGTAACAGTAATAAAGTAATGCAAAAAGTAACCATTTATTTATAACAAGATCACCCAGAGAACTATAGAGGTGACTGAAGTTTTACCGAGCTCCATGCAGCATCAAATTATCAGGGGAGTTCAAAGAGATTAAATTTGCATATCTTATTTAAGAAAAAAGATAGTCATTCCTGTAATATAGGGTAATGCAAAAATGCCATTTTAGACACCAGATGTCATCATTATAGCATTTGGGAATAAACGTGTATTTCCGTTTCAATTAGCAATTAATTGGATGGCTTTATTCCTCTTGAGTTCATAAGAACTGTGAGCACTGAAAGTGCCAGAATTGGTCATCCATTAGACTTGGAGATATATTCACTTAATGAATTATATTTCTTGCAGTGTAATTTTATTACACCACTCTCAAGCAAGATAAGAACTGGTTTCTATCCACTTCTAACATCTTGTGAAGGAGTGTAATCATAAACATATGATGAAAGAAATGTGAAAAAGATCTAAGATTCCCACTATTCACATTTCATGCTGAACCAGCATTCTCATATGGTCCTGATCATAATTTTTACACATCTTACTAATGTTTAAAACATATATGTAGATAGCCAATGACTAACAGTTTAATAAATAAGTGTTAAACTTACTGCTCCCACAACTTTGACACAAAACACTTTATGGAAGTATATTAATAATTTTAAATCATCATTCACTAGACTAGAAATTATCCACTTAATGAATAATATTTCTGTAGCGTGATTTTTTCCACACCACTCTCATGCAAGTAGATACTGGTTTCTATCTGCTTTTAAAACCTTTTGAAAAGATGTAATCATAAACATATTAGATAATGGAAATTGTCCAACATATAAATGCAACTAAAATGTCATGATCACAAACCTTCAGGCAAACAATATAATCTTTCAATTGTTTTTTCCCTTTTATTTCTGCTAAATAATCTTATTAAATTGTGTATATTAGCATCATTATATGTATCAATATAAGTTAACAGTAAAATAATTTAGGTGCTATTGCACCTGACTACAAAGCTACTTTTTACTTAAAAACAAAATAAAATTATATTACTCTGCAAGTGCTTTCTTGAGATGTGCTCTCATCTTCATAGCTCTAAGTGAAGTAATTATATGTAAATTATGCAAAGTTCAAAGGTTAATTACTCCATTTCTTTGAGATCGTGAATCAGGTGCCCTTGCAGTTGATGGTGTTGCAATCCATCACAATGAAGAAGGCCTCCTTAACTTGTCTTTATACATCATTCTTTTTTTTGCAGACCAAGTTGACATCTTGTGGTTCACACTGGTGTCCTGTTATTTTCTGATGAAGTGCAAAAATGGAATAACATGATGGATCTGACTGAGCTTTGAAGTATGGATATTTGTGTTGTAGTAATCTGGTTTCTATTGCTGCCTTGGTTTCCCCATAATATGAGGATCTACAATTTGCATGAGTACTTGCAATATTATAAATGGCTTGAGGTGTTTGAGCAAATTGTAGAGCTTCATATTATGGGGAAACCAAGGCAGCAATAGAAACCAGATTACTACAACACAAATATGCATACATCAAAACTCAGTCAGATCCATCACATTATTCCATTTTTGCACTTCATCAGAAAATAACTGAACACCAGTGTGAACCACAAGATATCAACTTGGTCTGCAAAGAAAGGAATGGCATAAAAAGAAAAGTTAAGGATGCCTGCTTTATTGCAATGGATTGCAATGCCATCAACTGCTAGGACACATGTTTCGCGATCTCAAAGAAATGGAATAATTAATCTTTGAACTTTGCATAATTTACATATAATTACTTCACTCAGAGCTATGAAGATGGGAGTATGTCTCTTGAAAGTGCTTGCAGAGTAATATAATTTTATTTTGCTTTTAAGTAAAAAGTAGCTTTGCAGTCAGGTGCAATAGCGGCTATATTATTTTACAAATATATTTTCGCATACAAAGTTTTCAATTTAGGCTTGAATTATAAGTTAACAGCACAAACATCATACTTAATATTTAATTTAATACACTGTACAGTGTATTAAATTACATATTGAAACATAGTGTGTTAAAGATCTGCTCATCTCTCACTTATGTATATAAATAGATTATTCTTCGGTACATGAGAGGTCAGAATGACTAATGTCAACATGGGTAGAATGACAACTTTGGCACTAGCATGTTCCGTCATCAGATTTTCAATAAAATGGATAGCTGAAGAGTTGTGTGGTGGAGTAGTTTGAAGTCTGTCCATTAAAGTAAGAATATTGGCTATCTTAATATAATGCTGAGCACTGATTGTCTATATGTGTGGAGAGAGTAATCTGGACCAACTGATGATTGCTGGTTTAGTATGAAATACATATATTGATGATTATTTCCCTTTTCAACATGTGTGTGATCAGGTGGGTCAGCAATATGAGATGGCATGGGGAGTTGAGAGTCATGTAAAAGTCTAAGTTCGAATCCCTTATATATTACATACTTAATATTGTAGGGAATAATTCTGCTTAAAATATATATTTATATCAGTTTTTTCATATAATCAATAAGCTTTGCCTTAAAACTAGGTGTCTGTCCAACCTCTTAACATATTTTTTTTATGACTTATATTTTATAAATGATGTAACCAAAAATCAACTTTGAAGTTTTTTTCACTAGATATCATTTCTCATTCTCAGCGGTACAAATTTTCATTTCTAGCAAATATTAGTTGAACTTATTTAGATTTGGGTTTTAATTTAAGTAAATCTTACTGAAAGTTCATTGACCATAAATTAGATTTAAAAAGAGAAAAAAACTAATCGCTTTGTTATTTGTTTTTATCTTTGATTAAATATGTGCTTTTAAAGAAAGAAAGTAGCTTTAGTTAATTAAAATAAGATTAAGCTTTTAAAGATTAGTAATAAAATGTTAAAAATATTAAATCAGTATAAGAAATTACCTCATTTTACAATTATTAACATCTTAATGATTTGGTTTTTGAATATTATTAACTACAGATGTTTCTTCTACATTTAACTAACAAAATTAAATTATTTATTATTAAATTTATTAGTTATTCATTAGACTAGACCCTGTCCACTTTATGATTAATATTTCTGTTCCACACCACTCTCAAGCAAGGTAGGGACTGATTTCTATTTGCTTTTAACACGTTATGGATGGATGTAATCCTAAACATATGATCAAAGACATGTGAAAAAGATCTGTGATTTTTCAAGATGCGCGCTTCATGCTGAACCAGCATTCATCAGTTAATTCAGATCACAATCTCTTACACAAATCTTTATTATTATTCGAGTATATATAGATAACAAATTGCTATAGTTTAATTGACCAGTTTCAAACTTGCTGCCTTCACAACTTTGACACAAACCACTTAATGAAAGTATATTAATAATTTTTATTAGTCCCTCATTAGACTAGAGATTACCCAATAAGGAATAATGTTTCTGTAATGTATTACACTACATTATTCTCACCCAAGGTGGTTTCTAACAACTTTTAACACCATGCAGACAAGTGTAATCAGAAATGTATGACCAAAGACATCCTGAAAAAGATGTATGATTCCCAAGATGCACATTTTGTGCTGAAACAGTACTCATCAGTTAACCAGACCACAATCTCCCACACATATCTTTATCACTATTCAGTATATATAGGTAGCCAGTTAGTACAGTTTAATCAATAAGTGCCAAACTTACTGCCCTCACAATCCTGACACAAGATGCTCAATGCAAATATATTAATAATTTTTTATTAGTCACTCATTAGATTAGAGATTATCCAATAATAAATAACATTTCTATAGTGTAATTCTCTTGCAAGGTAGAAACTGGTTTCTATCCTCTTTTAACACCTTGTAGAAGGGTGTAATCATAAATATATGATCAAAGACATATAAAAAAGAGTGGTGTAGTAAAATTACATTACAGGAATATTATTCATTAAAGAATTTATTCAATCGTGTCATATCTGATGCTTAAACTTTTTATGATCTTCTGAGCAATTTATAATGACTTTTTTGTCAGGGTATTATGTTTTGATATTGGGTTTTTTAGTTTCAATTTGTCTTAATTTATATATTGTATACCTGCTATACAAACATATGTTTAAAGAACCAATTCTCAGCAGCATATTATGAAGTTCTGTGATGACACTACTGTATTTCAGTTTTGTATCACTGATTTGCAGCTAAGTTTAGATGTTATTTTTCCAGTTTTACATCCATTTGATAGTAAAAACTAGACCTAAAGTGAAAATTGATTTCTTAGTCCCAAAAAAAATCTGAAGATGTCACTAGTCCACAAAATACACACAAGCTGACAAAAGCCTAGAACATTTCTAATTGGTAGATTCTTTGTTCTTGGGCATGTAAACAAACTAGTAAACTCCTCCTTGATTGTTATTAGCAATAAACAAAAGAATTATACATTTTCCATAATTTATTTAAATATTTATGATTTTTTTTTTACAAAATATTTGTGTAGTAATTATTAAAAAAGATGTATTCATTATATTGTTTAAATATGTTCACTTTTAAAAATCCAAATTAAAAAATTTAAAGTAATGTTAAAAAAGGAACTATGATCATTACATTTTGTCAAACATCATAGTGCAGTATTTTTGTAATATTTTAATAATTATAATTTAATATTAAGTTTACATTTTATTTGCATTTGTAATCGAATTGTGAAACATTTTTCATATCTGTAATGTGAAATGTTTTTTTTCTTTTTGCAACTTAGTCATAATTGAGTGCTCTTTCAATGAGATCCACACAAATTGTAATCTCTAGAGAACCTCACCAAAAGCGTACTTAGCCATGTTTAAATTGCAAAAAGGAAAAAATGATTTCATGTTGTAGTTGTGAAAAATGTTTTGCAATCAAATTAATAATTATAACTGTAATTTTAAATTTTAGAACAATATCTCACATCATTTATTATCCAATAAAGTGAACTAATTCTTATTACTTACTTCACATTATAATTTTTTTTCTATATTTGCAAATTTAAAAATATTTTTTAGGATGTTTTTCATTTGTAAACTTATATGTCTTTCACATCAAGCCTAATTTATTGATTCATAATCTTGAATAAAGGTTTTAATTCTAAAAAAAAATAAACTATTAACTCAAATTGGCACTAATGGAAGGCCAGAAATTGTTGAAATGTAAAAGTGGTAAAAGTAAAAAAAATGTATATATATATATATGAAAACTATTTACATGCTTTCATGTATATACTTCATGTCCATAAACTAAAAATCATGAAAATGTTTTAAATTTAAAAGTTTATAAATAATTTTATTAGATAAAAGTATACACAGATAAAGGTGTACAGTATAATTAAATATAAAGTTATTTTGTTATGGTGTACAAACTCCAATTGGTCGAGTGAGTTAAAACTCTAAACTTTTGATTGGTCAGTTACAAAATCAGCAGTAAAATATATTCATCTTTTAATATTATATTCATTTTAGTTTCCATTGTAAAAGCAAATTAATAATTTCTCAGAATATGAAAGTGAATGAAAGTTTTTTTAAAAATAAATGTCTATTTATAATTATAAAAATATTTTATAGTGGAGAATCTAAAAAGAACATTTGTAACCTATTAGAAAATGTTGCATACATCATTGATTTTCTTTCTCAATTTACATTCACGTAAAAGTAAATAATTTTTACTAAAATCTTAACTATTTTTTTAAAATAATTTTATTTTCAGTTTATTTTATCAAAATAATTTATAATATGTAAAAAAAAATACTATAAACATACTCTAAAACATTTATTTTCATTTTTAAAATCAAAACAAAGAAGTTGGGGCGGTGAAAATTGTTGACAAGCACTCCCTTTTGTTCAGTATGAGCAACAACCAATAAGAAACTAGGAAAGTCTACCTTCTTCCATTGTTAAAACTTTAAATTTAAATAATATTGATTTTTGCTTTTAAAATAATTCTAGAGAGGGCAGTATCTTACAGTACTTTTTAATCTTTAAAATGAGCATAAATTTGCTACAATAATATAAAAACTGCCAGTTTTACAGCGAGTTAAAGCCATATTCATCCAAAGATGGACACAACAGTCAACAGATTAAATCAAGTTAAATAAAATGGTTTTTTAAAAAGTTTTAAAAGCTAATTAATTCTAAATATAGTTTAAAAAGTAGGTTAAAGACAAAAAGTGTTTTTTTTTTTTACCAATAATTAAGACTGGAAATGGCATTCTAGAAAAAAGTAATTACAATGCTTGTAAACAGATCAAGAGATTAAATTAAAGAAATAAATAAATAGCAATTTAATTAAAAATGCTGTTATTTCTATTCAAAGATAAGAACTTTCAAATATGGTATTGGGCAAATAAGTTCAGACCATAGTGGATTTTCTGGAGTTAACTATAGCTAATAGATCAAAGGACCCAAAAGATGGGCCATGGATCCAAATTCAACTAATAAACTAGCTCTAGTGAATATAAATAGTACTTATAATTTATTCAATAATTAATTTTCATCTGTTTCCAGGATTCTATTCTGCTTCCAATATTCTTTATATGCTGTTATTAAGGTTATTATTATTTGGTTGCTTTGCTAGATCTATGATGCAAGAGTAGAGAAACTGTTATCTGCTTCACTCTGTAAAGCTGGCAGAGTAAAAACTGAAAAAATTATTGCTGATCCTGCAAAGGAACCATCTAAATGTGAAGAAGCCACTTGAACATGTGTTCCTATGCATTAACCTATATGCCTAAATCTTATGTCCAGTGCTGCAGGAAGAACCCGCCCCAAAACAAGATTCAATTAATGTTTATGCATCTTAAATGAATTCAAATATTGACCATAACTATGGTTAATGAAAAATACTACAGAATAAACCAGATGTCTAAAAGACTAAACATTAAATTATTATGCTGTAATAAGATGTATGAACTTTACATATATTTCTCATTAATTATTATTTATCTCCAATTAATCGGTGATAGTTTTAAAGTAATAATTTTATAATACTGAGTCTAAGCATATTTTTGTAATTTCTGGCCATGCTATTTAAAGTTGTATATTAATTAAATAAGTTATTTTTACTTTATTTAATAATATGTTAAAGCAGTAAATTAATAAATTATCAATGGAGGTCAACTGCATTACATAGACAAGCTAGATAAAGTTTATATTAAATAGATGTCAGTTTGAGGAAACTATTCTTGTGTTTTGAGGTGGTATAATTGATAGAAATGGATGGCTGTTAATTATCAATTCAGGTTATGCTTGTTACATCTGAAACTCATTCTTAAGTAATGCATTAATATTAAATGACTGTAAAACTATGTGTGAACTGCTGGTCACTTATCTTAATTATTTGTTTAGTGCAGTGATATGCAGTAGATGAAAAGTTCCTATCATATATTATCCACTTCATTTCATACATGTCTGTGATAATACACTTGTGACTTCTGGTCTTTAATACAAAGTGCCAAATTATTCAAAAGAACTAGTATGTGATAGAAGATTAATTCCTACTGTATGCGTATAATTTATCATGTATTAGTTCTTAAAACAAGAAAAACTCTCCATATAATAGGCACTAGATAGGGATTTTATGCACAAAGCTTCTGGCATCCATTGATTACTCTGGTTGGCACTGAATGGCATTACTATATAAAGAGTTTTGCCTGTTTTAATAACAGTAATGTGCTCTCATAAGAAATAGTGATCATGTGTATTGATTCTTGTTCAGAAACTATTGTAATACAGATGTTTAATGGCTTGATAATATCATAACCTGAAATTGATCACAGCAATCAATTAGTTAAATCATTCTTAGTTTATAATATGGTATTAACTTCATTAGGCAGGATCATTTAGCCTGAGAACAGCAATGAGAGATGTGAGCACTTAGATGTCTTTGCAGTAGATTGGGATCCATTCAAAAACATTTAATGATAATAATTTCCTAAATTAGAAATTATCAAACCTCAATCATTTAAAAACATTTAAGCTATGTATACTATATCTATGCATAAACTAAAATAAGATTTAGAAAAGTTACGTATCCTTAATTAATTTATAAAGTAAGCTGCAATGTGTGTTATTTTGTATACACATAAATATATTGTTTTTGGCTCATTATTTTTGGCAGTTTACCATCATTATTTTCAATCAGTAACCTAAGTAAAATAGTTAAGGGGTGTCTTGTTTCTCCCCGACTTTAGCAGGCTGTAAAATAAAAAAAAATATTAGTCTCTATGGTGTCAGAAGATGGAATGCACATGTGGATTGATCTCGAATGATTTTCATGTGGGTTGTGCAATTCTGTCAGTTACACTAATATTAAATAAAGATTTTAATGCCAAAACTGAAATGTTGAACTATTAGTTCAAATTGCCACTAATGGCTGGTCAGAAATTGTTGAAAATAAAATATGTTAAATGACATCTATTGCGATTCTGACAGTGACAGAAAGGTCCACCTCAAGTATAAATTTCAGAAGATGCACAAATTTGACATATGATTTTTTAAATTTTATTTATTATAAAATAGAGATTGTAGTACTTGAAAATGGTAAGATTGAGACAGAAATGGTATCTAAGAAACTAAAGAATAAAAAATGTGGAAGGCTGTATTTTTAATACTGGAAAAAATAACTATGTATATTATTTATTAGAATTGTTAAAGATAACATTTTGAACAAGGTATAGAGCATAAAGATGGTACAAGGAATGTGTAAGTATGTTGACTCTAGGCTTTGCATTTATCAAGACCCCCTGCCTGCATAAAGTACAATTTTTGTGAAAATCAAAAAATAAAAGCAAACAATTTATCACTTGCTAAATAAAACATATATTTCCAAACTCTGTAATTTGTAGGCCTTACGCTGATAATCACGTGAAGTAATACAATTGTAGATGTACTGGTCATGTGATGGTGCACATGTTTCAGCTACGTAAAACACATATATCTAAATGTTTCATAAAGTTCTAATCATATTAATGTGAAATGCAATGTTGTATTAATGAAATTAAAATATTGCTAAAATAAAAATAAATAACTGTAAGTAAGTAATGTTATATTATTAAATTTATTATACTTTAATTAATATGGTAATTATTTATAATTACGTTTAATTTTTCAAATTTTGACATTAAAAGACACTTTTTCCCCAGGTAATTCTCTAAAAAAAACATGAAATTATATATTTATTTAGTATTTCATAAATGTCTTACATGTTTTAGTCATTTATTTCTCTAATAAAATAAACTGGGAGATTACTAAAATAAAACTAATTAATGTTTAAAAAATTAATTTTAAAAGCAATAATTAAATAATAACTTAATAATAAGAATATTTACTTAATAAGGTAAGTGGAAATTTATTGCATTTGAAATTTTTTATAATTGTTTGTTTCATAAGATTTTATTTTATTTTTTAGACAATCTTGCAAATAAGATATATATTTTTTAGTATCCAAGTGTTTTTTTAAAAATTATATACGAAAGATGGTCTGCATAAAAGCATTTTACCAGGCCCATATTTTCTTGAGCCAACTCTGATTAGAGAGTGATATTTATACAAGATAGAAACCTTAAAGGAAAATGTTCTAAGGTCTCTTCTTTTGCATAAAATGCAGATTGTATCTATGTTGCATAGTTTCTTGTAAGAAAAAAAAACGTTTAGGGAGTAGAACAGACAGAATTATTTTAATTATAAAATCGAAGTGTTTGGAAATTAAATACTAATTCTTTGAGTTTTTGCATAACATACTGGTGTTGATAAATGCTAAATACTTTGCATATAATTATGAATATATATATAAAATAAATTAAGTTTGATATCTGTATTCGTTCCTCAGTATATGTAATATACAAATCGATATATATATCAAAATACAGTAAAATTTACATAAATTATATTATTTTTAAAAGTTGACTATACATTTTGTAGTCTTTATCAACTATATAACATTGAATAATCAAAACGAGACAACCTTTAACAATACCCATAGTTCAATTCAGGTTTCCCATAATTCTGTTATCTTAACATTTGATGACTGGTGATTCATTAACATTTGATGATTTCTTGAAATCAACATAACCTCTTTTATTTTACGTTTATTATGACAATGTTCAATTTGAATAATTTTCATATTTTTATAATCAAATTTAATTCCATATTGACAAGATTTATTATGATCAAATATAACAGATGATGAAGGTTTATTTACATCTATTCCAAATTGTTTCTCTTTTTGAATTCTATTATATAAAAGCATATGCACTTTTATTCTCTTTTCAAATGTACACTTAGATTCACCGATGTATTAAGACACATCCACATATCAATTTATATATAATAGAATTTTGATTAAACTTTGAATTTTGAATTTGAGAAGAGAATAAAAGAGCATATGCTTTTATATAATAGAATTCAAAAAGAGAAACAATCTGGAATAGATGTAAATAAACCTTCATCATCTGTTATATTTGATCATAATAAATCTTGTCAATATGGATTTAAATTTGATTATAAAAATTATTCAAGTTGAACATTGTCATAATAAACACAAAATAAAAGAGGCTATGTTGATTTCAAGAAATCATCAAATGTTAATGAATCGCCAGTCATCAAATGTTAAGATAACAGAATTATGGGAAATCTGAATTGAACTATGGGTATTGTTGAAGGTTGTTACATTTTGATTATTCAATGTTATATAGTTGATAAAGACTACAAAATGTTTAGTCAAAATTACTTCTGAAAATAATATAATTTATGTAAATTTTACTGTATTTTGATATATATATATTGATTTGTATATTACATATATTGTGGAACGAATACAGATATCAAACTTAATTTATTATTATATATATATGAGTTTCTAATTTGTGATTTTAAGATACATCATCAGCCTTCATAACATTTTTATAATTAACAACATCACTGTTAATTTTTTTAAAAATAAAAAACACAAAAAATTGATGAAGAAATGTACTGTATAGTTGGCTGCTGAAGTTTTGCTGCCACTAAAATGTAGTTTTTTTAACAGCCTCCATTATAGGCAACAAATTATGAGAATATTGATTTAAATTTGAAGCAAATAAATAATATTTCAAACTTATATTTTGTAATCTTTAATCATATGAAGTTAATTATTGACAACATAATGAAACTATTTTTGCTTCTCACAATAATTTACAATTATGATGCTTAATATTTTCCAGTTTCAATTAATGGCACATGGTCAAAATTCTACATGCTCACACAAGCTGTTAAAACAACCGCAAAACTCTCCATACAGTAGTGCCACCTAGTGCAAGGGATAATAATTAATGGAAACCAAGGCTGATGAAAGCCACAAGCTAGAAACTAGTTTGATGATATTGGATGGGTAGACACAAGGTAGAATTTTATGCATAAATCTTTTTGCATCCATTAATAACTTTGGCTAGCACTAGGTGGCACTTGCAGAGTTTTGCTTCTGCTTTTATAATTAATGGATATATTTTTTTGCCACAAGCAAAACAATGTTCACAAAAATTTTAATGCTTAATATTGTATGAGTAAATATATTTTAACTAAAGTACACATTTTTATATGTAATATTAATAAACTTTCTTGTAATATGTGAGCAAAATGTTTGATTATTTGTTGTAGTGAATGAAATTGATATTTTTTGCTTTGGTAATTGTTAGCAATTAAATCACTGAATGTGTTATATAGACATAAAATCAC
Source organism: Epiperipatus broadwayi (assembly GCA_028023455.1). Taxonomy (NCBI): domain Eukaryota; kingdom Metazoa; phylum Onychophora; class Udeonychophora; order Euonychophora; family Peripatidae; genus Epiperipatus; species Epiperipatus broadwayi. Next base: position 3,288,224 of record JAQFVV010000045.1, read on the forward strand.
TGAATATATTATAAAGACATGATAAAAATCAGATATGATAGATTAATCATATTTTAATTCTGTAATTAAAAACAATATTGTATACTATATAACAAATAAAAATTGTACTGTACATTTTTAAATATCACCATTTTATATATGGATGACATAGATTTAGTGATGTCATTACCTTATGAGATCACTCTTACAAAATGGTGGTTATTTTTAAAACAATATTTCAAATGTTTTTTTATAAATTTTATCAGTGAACCATCAGTTCTAAATCGAAGTAGTGGATACAAATTGATGATGATCACTATGGTGAATTCTCACTTAAAGATCTGTTGCTAACTGAGGTAAAGATGTATGTTTAATTTATTATAATATGGTACTTATTTAATACTGGGTATGTTATAGTTCTGAAAAAGGCTGTTATACAGTCAAAACTGTGTACTATTTTTAAAAGTGTAGATTAATAAAATATTACACTGGCACTGTATTAAATGCATGTAAGAGGGTGTTAATATTATTTGTGTATTTTAGTAACAATTCAAATTACAAACCTCATTTTAATAAAAACACATATATTAAAACTTTATATTAATAATAAAATATCATTTTAAAATATAAAATTATTATTTAACATAAATTTATACTTTAAGTTTGAACATTATCTTGCTATTGCAAATTAATGCCTTTATATTGGAATAAAGCCTATTTGATAATATAGGTTAATCAAAATGCATTAGTGTACACTTGCTCAGTGTTAATTATGAAGTTTATTTGAGAAATTATTAATAACCCATGTAGAAAATATGCTGATACATAATTTAAAAAAGCATTCATCTCTATTAGAGTGCTTTGTGCAATTGTTTATATTTGCCCAGTGATTTTACCCATATGTTTGAAGAATTAATGTTAATTATATAATACTATTTGAGATTATATATATAACATGTAAAGAATATCCTGATACATAACTTAATTGAATAAAGCAATGATTTCTATTAGTAAAATGTATTTAATCTTTAATGTTTAAATACAAAAATAGTATAAACATAATTTAAGCTTGCTGTAATTAGAGGGGATTTGAATCCAGACTTTCAACTTCCTTCAGTCATTGGTTCCATCTTATACAACTGATGTACATGACCACATACATGTGAAAAAGATAAATGATCTCCAATCTGTATGTGTCATGCTGAATTAGCACCTATCATTTTAATGGTGAATTGAATTGCGTACTTGGATTTAAAATTTATTAATACTTTCAGAATGCTTTCTATTGATTAAAGTGGAGTACATTAATAATAATATCATCTGTGTTATGCATTAGTAGTAAGTGATTCATACAGTTTGAACTGATATAAAATTAATTATTATTCATAATATACACAGTGTGTCCCAGTAAAAGGTGACGGGAGACTGGTTCAAATGAGCAAGCTTCCTACAGTAACATCTCTGTATGAGCACGTGTTATGTAACTATATATCCTGTCCAATTATTCAAAAGTTTATGGCACTAGCATATTTGACTAACACATTACAGAATAGAATGTGGTGATATGTTTTATGCCTTAATGCACTCAGTAAAAAATGCACTAACATTATATTTTGTTTTAAAATGAACAAAACTGCAAACATCTACTGAAATGTTTGAAATAATTTAAACTGGGTGTGATGGTTAAATCATGAATGATGATAATATTTTTGAATGGTTTTCAAGATTTGGAAAACATTATGAAACACACTGCCACATTTGATATTGCAAGTCATAATCTAGCATTCTCTCAGCTTAAAATTATTGCAATGAATAGCTAAACTATGTTGCTATGTAATACGCACATTGAAACAGAGATGGCACTTCAGTCAGTGGGACCTACTACATAGATATCAAAAATAATTAGAGTAATATAATATTCTAAAAATTACAACACTGAGACAAAATGTGAATATGTAAGTGGTGATAAATGTTTCAATAAAAACCACTTTTTATAAAAGTATGCTAATACTTATCTGACCGGTTTTGATAATTTTGGGTTTTCATCTGTCATGTAAGAATACCAAAGTTGGCCACTAGTCAACAAACTTAAACATTCATGCTTTTTTCAATACTTTCAATTACACAAAAAGTTATAACTCTGCCAGTTGAACCATGTTTTGTGTTCATCAGATGTACACTATAACTTCTACAGCATGGAGGTTTCACAAAGTCAGGGTAAAATAAGTAATATATCAGTCTTTAAATAGACTACTATATATATCAAAGGTTGCTTCAATAGCTCTTCATAGAAGAATAGTAACATAGGCTTTTCATCCTGCCAATCCTTGTTTTATCATTTAGCCAAAACAAATCTGGATATCCATTTACTGAATACTTGAATCATTATTCTTTGTGGATTATAAATTATTTACCTAATATGAAGTTCCAAGTGTGATCAGAGTCTGCCAATTTTGTTAAGTTATATTGAACCTAAATTCAAACCCAAGACATGACATATAATAAGAGATACTATTGCTTCACTAAAAACCTTGTGAAGGGTTAACAGTGTTTTAATTTGACTACATAAATGAAATGTTAAAAAATTGAGAAAGTTTAATCCAAATTCTTAGTAGGGTACTCTGGAGTTTGATGTTTGAATTTCACATGATGTTTTGAGCAACTAACTATTTGATTGCTTAATAAGATTCCTCACTTTCAAAAGATTGAAAATTGTCATGCATAAAATTTTCACATAGTAACAAATACATAGTAATCGAATTATTGATCATGAATTCATATGAAGTGTAAGCACTGGGTGTGACAGAGATTGAGCCAAAATCCATGGGTCTTGGGATTTAGATAGAGCAGACTACACTACCATTGCACTAAATCATATGGAATAGCAGTAGAAAACTCTTCATATAGTATTGCCACCTAGTGTAAGCCTTAGTAATCAACAGATGAGAAAAGTTTTGTGCATAAATTCTTCATTTAGTTACTACTCGTACAATATCCCAGAACTAGTTTCTAGCTTGTGGCTTTTATCAGTGAGGAAACATGGATCTGAGAGCACTGCAGCTAGATCTAAGGAACTAAGACAACTATCCAGAAGCCATCTTTTACATATTTAGTTAACTATAAAGCTGGAATCTCAGGATGAAAAACACATTAATAGCTTACAGAAGAATAGGAAATTGTGATCATGTGATGGTTTGGTGGTTTTATACCATTCCTGCCTATGGTGTGATGGTGACTATGGATTTTGATAAACCATGGAAAGCAAAATATATAGATGCAGAGCTGATTTCAGATCTTGGAATGAAAACATTAATGTGTTTTTATCATAAGCTCCCATCTTTATCATTAACTAAATAGATAAAAGGTGGCTGCTGGAGGATTGCATTAGATCCTTAGATCTAGGTGCAGTGCTTTCACTTCCATGGCTCCTCATTGACGAAAGCCTCAAGCTAGAACTTAGTCTAAGGATATTGGATGAGTAGGCACTAGATGTGAATTTATGCATGAACCTTCCTGCATCCATTCATTATTGCACTGGGTGGCATTATTGTAGAGAGAATCTGCTACTGGAAATAACAGCTTGTGAAAGCACAGGAAATAGTGATCGTGTAATGTTTTGGTAGTTTTATACCACATGGAATACAGAGCCAAGCTGCAATTTGTTTCATCACTAAATCAAACAAAGGCAGTATTAATATTTCTTCACACATGGGAAAATATTAACATTTATGTACACCTTTAAACCACTTTAGGTGTTATGCATTCCTGTATAAAGGTATTTTATTTTATTAAATTTTTTTTAAAATGCTCTGAAAAATGCATTAAGATTGTATTTAATATTGCCAATGTTTTACCCATGTCATGCATGATGGGGTTATCTTGGTTTCTAAACCCATAAGCAAACTTATACAATTTTAAAGAAGGCACAAATATATTCAGAAAATGAGGGTTAATGTAATATCAAGCAAATATTATTTTAATATCTATGACTACAAGTCTGTTTATGCAATAGAAGAGACTTTAGTAAATGTATTCACCATTAGTACGATGTACATAATGGCAACTATTAATTATTTTGACAACACGATTTTATATTTCTACGATATATATATACACAAAATAAAATCACGAAAACGCTGCTCTCCATTATGTTTTATTTTTTCTTAAATATGATTGAATCCCATTAGATAAATTGACCAATATATCAAAGAAATAAAAAAAGAAGAAGAAAGAGAAAAGCACAAAATTTTTCTTTTAAAATTAATGGTTCAGAAGCTATAAAATAAAAATAAATCCTTGATGTCCCATAAATAATCAAAAATCATTATCGCAATAAGAAAATGTGGTGTGTGCGATTCAGAATCAAATTTCCAAGAGCAGCGCAACTGATTTAAAAAAAAAAATAGTATATATTTTTTTTAAAAACGTATTTAATATTTTATAAAATAAATTATTTATGCTATTATGTAAAAATTCAAAAGAATGTTTAGATAAACCCACATTGGTAATGGCAAATGGGAAGTAACATCATTATAAAGAACTTGTCTTAATAATTCATACGAATCTTTAGATAAATCCATATTGATAAAGGCAGCTAGGAAGTGATATCATTATATATAACATCATTATATATAACTGATCTTAAACTAATTCATATGAATCTTTAGGTAAATCAACATTGAAAAAGGCACACCGGAAGTGAAGTCTTAAACTAATTAATATGCATCTTTAGATAAATCCACATTGCTAAAGACAGATAAGAAGCGACATCACTATATAGAACTGGTTTTAAACTAATTCATATGAATCTTAAAAGACACACAGGAAATACACCACTATATAGAACTTGTCTTAAATTAATTCATATGCATCTTTAGACAAGTTCACGTAGTAAAGGCATATAGGAAGTGACATTATTAGATAGCACTGGTCTTAAACTAATTCACGTGAATCTTTAGGTAAATCAACATTGAAAAAGGCACACAGGAAATGACATCACTGTATAGAACTTGTCTTAAACTAATTCATATGCATCTTTAGATAAATCCAAATTGATAAAGGCAGACGAGAAGTGACATCATTATGGGGGACATCTTAAACTAATCCGTATGCATCTTTAGATAAATCCATATAGATAAAGGCAGACAGGAAGTGATATCATTATGTAGAACATATCTTAAACTAATTCATATTATGATAACTCATTTCTTATTAATCAATCAATGTCCTTTTCTGTTTACACCAATATAATGGTGAATATAAGATCTAAAGGCTCTTCAACTGAGCCTAAGCTGAACAAAATTTGAAACTAAACTAAATTTATTATTTAAATAAAAATGTGGTGTTACACTGGTTAGGTGCTCAAACATTGTTTGATAACTCTCCAAATAACTAATTATACAATTATTTTTGGTCCTATTCCAATTGATAACCTAAATGTTTTACAATTCCCAAATGATTAATATAAATAAAAACCTCAGTTCAATCAACTGCCACCAGAGTGCCAATGTCACATGACCTTCTGCGAGAATAAATGTATAATTACATATATATTCTTTGCAGTGCAATGTGTATCAGTTTTACTTTGTTATTCTAAGATGAAGTCTTTATTGTCATTACATGGATATCTTCAATGTCACATTAAAGGTTTAAATATTATATGCGTATTAATTAATCAATTAAATTTTATATAAATATGTAATAATTTAAGCATTGCTACACCAGATTACTACAAAAATATTCTGATGTTTTAAGTGGAAATAATTGATAACAAAAATTAACTAATGTCTTGCAAAACATGTTTCTGTCATAAATCTGATGTCATCAGCAGATCAGGAAATTAATAGCAACTGAATAAGCACAGCCATTCAAGATCTGTTAAATACTCTCACAAAGTTCAACATGATTTTAAAGTTTGAACAGAAATTTTAGAATCAATTTAATTAACAATATCTTTGTATCAGCTTAATAACCTTTAAATTCATTTTAATTAATCTTACTTTTAAGTAAACATTTAAATATGCAATCAAATAGATTCCACATAAATATGTAATATCTTCTATACAATTTTTCTGATGTTTTCAGTAACAAGGTTTGCTGAAAATATATAATGTAACAGTCAGAATCGTCTATCTCGCTAACACCCTGCAGAATTCAAACCCCACACACAAAACTGAACACTCTAGGAGTGGTTGCCTTCTAGATATACTAAGTTCGAATCTAAAGTCTAAATTTCACAGCGCCACCTACATGATAACACATCTGATGCTACTACCAGTATAATCTTTTACCGGTGCCTGGTGGTCAGGGAAAAACTAAAAGATTCTATACTAAGATAAGTTTGGGTTACTAATTAACGTCTATAGATGTACAAAAGAAATGCAGAAAATAGATGTATAGACTGAGACAGTGATAGGAATCAATAAAATAAAAGATCAAAATTAGTTTTAAATGATTTCAAAACTTTTTTTATATAGAAATATATATATAACGCCACTGTCTGCTTATATGAGACAGGGACGCATATTAAATTATTGTTGGCATGACATTCCAATAAATTACAAAAGGTTTTAAAGCAAAATTACATATTCTATCCCTCAGGCTAATAGCATTACAATAATATGCTTAAAGAGATGGGAACATGTGCGAGGTGCTTTGAGTAATTATACAAGTTTAATAAAATATTTGAAAATTAAATTTTATAAAATATTTATTGATTTCGAGAATAGCATGGACAAAAGCTTCCTAAGCAATAGAGTGGGGATGTGATCAAGACATTTATTCAATAATAATAACTAAAGCAGATGGGAGGTCAGTATTGCTGATAATGAATTTATTAAAGTTGGAGGGTGTGACATGTTTAAGTCACGGATGCTTTGAAAAATAAATATATAAATAAAACAATATTGAATATTTGGAATGACTACAGAGGGCAGCTCACCGCTAACCCATAGGAAAGTGTTGTCATGAACAGCCGAAACTTAGCGACTGGGTGATGACTGCGTTTAATTTCCAGGTGTGACATTTCTGCACACTCTGCTTGGAAACCGCAGGAAGTGAAGAGAACGGACTTGGCCATGTAAAAATCCTTGGAAAAGCAAAACAAAATGGTCTCAACAACCAATTCATTTACCAGCAATACTAGACTAGTGTATGTAAAACATACTAAATGGGTTTTACTTTGATTGAGAGAAATGCACAATCAAATTCCCAGAAATTCATTTAAAAGGGTCTGCACATTCTCGACGTCAATGATGAACTTTGTAATTAAAGTAGAACACAGTATTTAAAAATAGGAAAATGCATGCTTGCGGGTTTGAAAAGAAAGCATAGGTTTATTTACGCAATCATGCATTTGGGGACACATTTAAATCATTGACCTCACACATACTCTCATATTAGGTTAATATCAATAACAGGTAGATTTTAAACTATTTGATTATTATATATATTAAAAAAGATTAGAATCGCCCTCGAATGAGTGATTTGCAAGATAATAAAATTGGGAATTATTATAAATTTAAAATATGCCTTAATAGCGGCATCTTACTTTCAACAAAGAGAATAATTCACTCAGGCAAAGACAATTCTGACACATTATCATAATAAAATAAAAGAAAGCTTAATAAATCGAAAATATTAACCCAAGGATAAAGAGCAAAACTGTTGATTATATTTGAACACGTTAAAGAAGTACATAATAAAGTTATGTGAAAACAAAGAAAAACAATTTAAAATAGCTATAGCATGTTAGTTAGAAATCACAAGAGCTCTTGGGTTAATTCGGGTTACCTCTGGAGAAGAATTTGCAAGTACATTGATGGTCGGCAGGTTTTATAATTCAGCAGCAAAATCTGGAATTGTTCATATTTTTGGCAGCAGCAGCAGTTCCGAGGTTCCTTATGTGATAGCTTCCGATGGTCTAGAGCAGCAGTCAGCCATTCCTGAGGGAAATAGCTTCCACCAGCTCTACTCAGTCATGTCATTGTTAGCAATAGGTGTAATAAACATGGTAAATTAATTTGGAGATGAAAACTCGGCTTCAAATATAAGTTCACAGGCACGTAGCAAAAATCTCAGGAAAATATATTTTGAAGAATATGTTACTAGAATATCACTCGAATCATTTCATTAGCAACCAGAATAATTTTGGTTAGAAACATTTCATGAGCAAAAACTAGAATAATTTTGGTTAGAAGCATTTCATCAGCAAATGACCAGAATGGAGAACAAAAGAAAACTCTCCTTTTTATAGTGGAAATAAACAATAGAACTGCCCTGGAGCATTACAAAAATATATCAGACTTATCAGCTGTAATTAAATCTATCCGAATGTCTAAAGGAATTCAACATTAATTAATTTCTTTTGTTAATTTCCCTGTCGACATTCAGATTACAAACTAGATTTAATTAAAAATTACTTTTACTAATTAAAGAAAACCTTAAGTGGACATCTGCTGTTTTCTTAGATAATAATTACAACATGAAATAATTAAACTATTGTCCCTCATTTATTTTAACAGAAATATTTGGATTGACTTTTATTAAATTAAAAGAAAATCATTTTACTTTTAAATCTCAATATTTGAATCTATTTACTAAACAAATATGAGTTTTATTTTAAATCAAAATATATTACAACTGTAATATATTTTTGTAAATAGATTCAAACAAAATAATCTTAATTAACAATTTATAATTTTGATATAAGTTTTAAAATGCATATCATAATGTGTGTGCAATTATGACCTATATAACCTACTTTTAAATAAATCTAAATTATGTGAACATATACATATTCTATAATATTTTATTTATTTGGGCATGAATTATACTTATATATAATATGAGCATTGTACTCGTGGTTTAAAATTAGGCAGGATTTTGGTTTATAAGCATATTGCAGACCCACTATGAGAAATTGGGGTTCAAACTAAGGTATGAGAATGGGAAATAGGTGAGAAAAGGTGAAATGAAGATCTGCAAAGCAGACCGTACTGTTTCAATAACAAGTTTAATTGGTTGATTTTTTTTATCTGAACAATAGAAAAATTTTGACATAGTACATAGATAAACAGCATTAGCCTTATGATATACTTATGTGAAATGTAATTATATATTTAAATGTTTACTTAAAAAGGGAAGCTAGTTGAAATAAGTTTAGTTAAAAGCTCTCCCTTGTTAAACAACATTAAGTCAATACAATAGAGACCTTAGTTAAATTATTATTAATTTTTTTATTCAGACTTTAAAATCGTGTTGAACTTTGCAAGCATATGTAATAGAAATTAGGTTGTTATGCTTGCTACAGTATCAGCTGATTTTTTGGGCTGCTGATGATGTCAGATTTTATTGATAGAAACATGCCTAGTGAGATCATCAAAATTTGCTGCTTGAAACATCAAGAAATTTCTGTAGAGAATATATTTAAATAAAGTTATCATTACTACACACATATATATAATCTTATTTTTGCTTTATTGTACATGCCATAATTTTGCACACATATGATAATGTCTGGTGAAATGGGTTATTCTTCTTTCATTCAAGATTTGACAAAGTGCACACACCATAAATCAGGATGCTCAGTACCCAAAGTGTATTTAGTCAATCAATTATTAGATGAAAGAATAATAACCCACTTTTCAAGGCATACTAATATACATATGCAAAATTATTATACACACACACATATATATATATTAAATTAAATATTTTCATAAATGACTGGAAAGTGAATAATAGAAATAACGTAGAAAATTCATTAAAGTAACATACTCAGTAATGATGTTGCCAGGCAACTAACAATTTTGAGATTGTTACCTCTAAGTTAAATAACATAATAACAGATATGGATGAACGTTCACTCTAAAACAAAAAAAAAACTGTATCCACTTTCACTCAGTGTTGCCATGACAACAGATTAAAATTGTTGATTGTTACTGATATTATGTGATAAAATATTTATTGAAAAACCATATGTAATAATTATACAATTGTAAATCAAAAATAATAGTTATCCATGTTAGTCAGGCAACCAAATGTTCTGATGTGGTTACTGGTGTTGTTTAATCCAGTTTAATCAGGCTCCACATGTTGTCAAATAAAAATCTGGATGAGATTATTCTGTCCTTATGGCTAAATTCCTTCAGCTTGGAAATGAATGTGTCTTCAGGCTTGGGATGAGGAAAGGTAAACTTGTTGTGACATCTGGCCATCCAGATGGCATAAGTGAGAAAGGTTGAGAGTCTTGTGGTGACATAATCCCTGGACAGAAAGCAGCTTTCGATATTTAAGATTTTGTTCAGGGAAATGTGGCAGTAGTGAGTAATGAATGTTCTGATTTTGTCATATGCTGGGCAATCATTTATCATATGATCAAAGGTTTCACAGGTTTTATGGCAGTTGTGACATGTAGGATCTATATTCCTGAGGAATCTCCTGTAGTGCAGGAACCAGTTCATCTGGAGTGAATTCAGGTTGATTTTCACTAGAAAGTCCAGGAACCTTGGCTCCAGCTTGAGATGCCTGAAAAACCTGGTGACCACCTGATTGTTACCACTGAAGTAAGGAATGATAGAGTTTTGTGTGGGAAATAGCAGGTTATGAGCATCCCAAATAGAGATTTTTTGTCTGAAACTAGGGTAGAGTGGCCATTGTGAGCGAGAAGGTAGTCAAGTATCTGTGTTGACTGCTTTCATGTATTTACCTTACTTACTTATATAGCCATGGCCAAATAATACATAGTTGGGGTACAATTTGAAATTTATAATTAACTATTTGTTAGTCTGCTTTCAACACAGGTTATATTTACCTGTTTAATGAAATTTATTTAAACATCTTGGATTAAATAATTACACTCTTTGTAGTCAAGTTGCAATTTTTAGTGTATACCATATATAAAGTAGATTTACAGCTTTATTGTATGAAAGAAGTTACCTTGGTAACAGAGTGAGGTTGTTGATTACTGTTTCCAAACGTCTTCTCATAAATGAACTTGTAAATGAACTATTGATAAAAAAAAAGAACTGCTTCTAGTTCTTTCATAAGTAAAATGAAAATGTGTTATCATGTGAATAGAAATGAATTTCATTAGAAATTGCAAATTAATTGTTATTTAATAAATTTTTTTTTTGTTACTAAAAATCAAATTGGTTATCCAGTTGTCCAATTCTGTTTTGTTTTATTGCATCACTCATCAATTATAGCACTGGTTCATGAGATCTCACCTTCTGACTATGTCTGGCATAACTAGACCTAGGCCAGTCAGGTCTGTAGTGAGATGGAACTCTAATGGCGCTCTTTGAGACGCTCATAGAATTTAGCTGTTTCCAGTCTCTATGTGCACTACATCCTCTGATGAGCAGGAAATATTGTTGTAGGAAGCATAACATCTGCATTAGGAATGTCAATTGATAATATCCTTCCTACAGGGTGCTTTCATCAGAACACATTGTTAGTACTGTCCAATTAAAATGGTTGTATGCGGGTCCGGTTACAATATATATCTTCCTCAGCACTAAAATGTTAGTAAATTTTTTTTTTACTCAAATTGTTTTGTGTAGTTTATTGTTTTAGAAGTAACTCTGAGGTGATGATGAAATTGTTAACATGAATATCAGTATATAAAACCATCAAAACATCATATGATCACTATTTCACATGTTGTTAATAAAAGTATCAAACTCTATACAGTGCCATAATTTAGATAGGGATTTTATGCACAAATCTTCCTACATCTATTAATTATTAAGGTTTACAATTGGCAGCCATACTGCATGGAGTATTTGGTACATGTGTTAATATCAGTATATAATATAAACTGTGTGTGGACATCTATTTGATTCTCTATAGAAGTATTCAGATAGTGTTATGATACTGAAAATTTAAAGTCCATTTTCTTTATGTTTTATGTAAATAAATAATTCATGAAGACATGATCCTGATATCGGAATAGATATGGTACATATATTCATTAGCACATACGTATTGTTGAAAGATCAAAATTAGTGATGAGAAATTGGACAGATTGGTATTATATATATAAGCAGAGGAAGTACATCACCCTTCTTCGGGCTCTGAATTAAAAATGCTCTAAATATTGAACAAAGAATCATGAATAAAATGTATCTACCTATTCTTGGAGATATGATGTTTGTAAGCATACCATTGTCAACACTGTTGGTAATTCATAGTCAAAACTAATATATCAGTCAGATGAGCTCCAAGGATAGGTTGATGTATTCTATTCTTGATTTGCTATTGAATATTTAGTGCTTTTAATTCATGGTCTGAGGGAAAATGATTTACTGCCTTTGTTTACATATACATAGAGCTATGTTTAATTTAAAGTGTGTATATATATATATATATATATATATATATATAAATATATATATATATATATATATATATATCATCACTAGATGGAGCTTTACCAATAGCTCCTAACAAGCTTTTGTTTACATAAACACTGAGAGATAAAATTCAATATCTCTTTCATTGTCTCCAACCTTTAGACCATAGTTTTGAGCTAGTTGGCTCACCTACCCTTTACTGTTGTGAGCCAACTAGCTCAAAACCATGGTCTAAAGGTTGGAGACAATGAAAAAGATATTGAATTCTATCTCTCTCAGTGTTTATGTAAACAAAAGCTTGTTAGGAGCTATTGGTAAAGCTCCATCTATATATATATATATATATATATGAGGAATTGATTGTGAAGTTATTCAAACTTTAAACAAAGCAAGCTACATTTGTAATACATTACCAGACAACTATTGAATGCATGTATCAGATATTTAAAATACTTGCACCCTTACTAGTGATAAAAAGGTTGTCTGGATTTTAATATTAGATAATGGTTTACAATGTTACAGGTTTGAATCTAATGAAGTGTTCTCTGAATCTGTGGATGCAAATGATTCATTATATTAATAAATAAACTATGGTGGGTTAGCTGCAATGTAAAAATTATTAAAATTAAGTTTTTTATTGTCAGGGGCTGCACAACAGAAAAAGAATAATGGTCTGAAAATTAATTCAATTAATACAATCAATGGAAAGATGAATTTTTAAAATCATCACTCCAAGTTAGCTCAATAATTATTAAGATAGGATTGAAATAGGCCCTAATTATTTGTGCTAACAAAAAAAAAAACATTTCAAACTAATAACACTTTTTTTCCAATTTTAGTTATAAATGGAATATTATAAAAAATATCGAGTGTCTCAGCATGTGGATCATGTAAGCAGCTCATTGCTAATTTTGGAGATGATTTTTATTAACAGTGCCACAATCTCATCACATGACTTTCCACTGCAATAATTATCTTCCCTTCCACAGGCATTAGAAGGATAAGAACAAATTCTCTGTTTGTGTGAGAGAGGAGTAATGGGAAAATAGTCCTTAACTTACTTGTCAAGGAGAGATTATTTATTAAATGGCTTCCATAATGAGAAAAGGTAGTCTGAGTTTATGACCTGATTGATAGTTAAAACAGGCAAAACTCTTCATACAGTATTGCCACCTTGTGCTAACCAGAGTAATCAATGGATTCCAGAAGGCTTGTGCATAAAATCCCTAATGCCTATCCATCTAATATCCTCAAACTAGTTTTTAACTTGTGGATTTCATCAGTGAGGAGCCTTGGATCTGAGAGAACTGCATCTATATATGAGCAATCATCTGATGTCTTAGGGATAGTTGTGGCACAGTGAAATTAAAGTGAGTGATGCCCTAATAAACCTTTCTCCTTACACCCAAAAAATAAACTTGATTCAAATATTCACCAATTTGCAACTTGCTAAAAGTGAATAAAAACCAATCTCTGCTTTGGGTGAGAAGTAGTTAATGGAGGGATACTGGATTTTAATGACCATATAGTTTTAGAGTTTAATATGCATATCTCACCTCAGAAGTGACAATTGTTCACAAAATTCATGCATAGTGAATTTAAATTGGTGCCTAATTGCAATTTGGTGGGATTGAGAAATGCATTGATAAAACATAAAGGTATTTTTTCCTCTATAGTATTTATTTTATCTTTCTTTCTACATCTTGAAAGCTTCCAGTCTCTTAAAACCTTTAACTAAGAGAATTCATGTTTATATTTTCTAATTTGTAATATGTAGGATTTGACCTCATCAAAAGAATTAATGCCATGACTTTGATCCTGAAGGAGATCTTTCTCATGGAAAGTTCACTGTGCCAAAAATGTTCTTCTGATTATTTTCTTTTTGCAGTTTATATTTATTCAAATGGTCAACTTAATTTATTATCTACCTTAATATTAGTATCTTTATAATCACACAAACATATAAATACAGATGCAAATTTCTATACAGTAGTGCCACTCAGTGCAAGCTAGAGTAATCAATAGATGTGTAAGCATATAGAATAATGATCCTGAGAATGTTTAGTGGTTGAAAACATATGCCTAATAGGCAAGGGAAAATTTAGAATACTAAACATGGGCTTTACATAGTATTTATAATTGCAGCCATTTCATTATTTCTATTTATAAATTTTTAATGAGCTTTTAGTACACATTTCTTCACATTTATGGTTTACTTTTTTCTGTCTTTTGGAAAATGATGAGTCAAGGTTTTCAATGACTTTCTAAAGCTAACAGTATACAGTGGTGGCAGAATTACAATCATAATAATAAACAAAAAATGAATGACTGAAGGTTTTATAATAAATCAAATCATCCCTTACACACACACACCCTCTTCATAAAATACATATCTGGGAAATACAAAAAATCCCAACAACCAATCAAATTTGTCACAATTGTTAAATAGAGTGACGTTAAGTGTCTTAATTTACTAGCCATGTTGTTTAATTCACCTGGAACAATCATTACTCTCTGCTAATCCATCAGGTGTGCAGAGTATTTAAATATTTTATGGACCATTCTCACCTCAAAATGCCAACATTGCCTGCAGATGATACTATAATTAGCAGCCATGAAAGCAATTTGATATGTTGGAAATTAAGGGCCATCCTTTTTCCCCCTCTACATTATTTAGTGCAGGGATCAGCAACCTTTTAGTGGTTCTCATGCCAAATCTATGTTATAATGTTATTCTGCATGCGGACATGATTCTTCCAATCTTATTATATATTGAAGCAGACGATCTGATGCTCAGATCATGATTCACAACCCACTTACAGTCTCTTACCACCAAACCATGTTTAAACCCATCCTTATGCGCGTATACATATTTACTAACATATACTTTTCCTTAACAATTTAAACATAACTGACGTAGATATTTATATATCTTAACGCAAAATAATTTAATAAATAAATATTTAATATTATTTTAATGTGTATGCATGCGTAATGGATATATATATATATTTTCAGTGTGGGGAGATTGATAATAAATCGTATTAATAATTATATTATTCATGTAACTTAAAATTCATATATGAAATGTATTATTTTTTATATTTAATTTTAGCAGTCAGAAAATGATGCAATTCTTTTAAGAAGTTTCTCAAACACAACTAAAAACAATTACCCGGAAAAACCCATTAGTTAAAATTAAAAGGTTACGATTTGTAATAGTAAAGTAAAATCCATTAGTGGAAATTTTATCCACGCCAACTTGTTTTAAAATCATAAGGCTTATTTTAAAACAATCGTTCGAGAAACTTGTAACAGGATTGCATTGTTTCAAAAGACTTACAAAACCGAAGATATCTGGTCAGCAGATTTCAGCTTTGCTAAAGTGCTCAAATTGCCTCAAGTCCAGCACTTAAGTGCTATACTACATCATCAAAAAAAGAGTATAAATACTGCTGGATTTGAATCCAAAAAAGAGGAGACAACCATAAATTAATGATGGTCAACATAATCCACTCTAGTTTAAACCTTCATCCAATGTGCAGTGAGTAGGGGAAACTTCACCTTCCTCTCTGTTCCAACATGCTCGTTCCCGTAAGAAAAAGGATCCCGTGCCTATGAACTTTCAAATGTCTATCAATTAAATAATTCAAAATGCTACCTGTGATGCCTTATTCCAAACCTAGATCTAGTGTATTAACGCCAATGAACACTCCAAACATCAAGGACGACTACTATATATGAAAGGTAAAAGAACTTTAGCCACTCTATGATTCTATTAAGTTTAGCCTTCTATAACAACAATAATCCTGACGCTCTACTCTAATATCTTATGTAAATGTTTACATCTTATGTAATCTTACTTAGTTACAACTCTATATAACAGGACCTATTCTATCATTGAGCCTCTATTCAATATGCTTTCTTTTTTCTATTTTTTCCATGCGGCAATCATATTTTATTTCATTATTATATTATGTATTTTTGTGTTTTAAAATGCCAGTAATGTTTCAAACTTGCTAGCATGTAATTCCTTTCTAATTTCCCTACCCATCACTTACAGAGTAATTAAGAACTTATTTTAATTAAAAACAAGTCCTATTCGACTTATGCAGGTGCTCGCGAGTTTGGAAAAGCAAAGTAATTAACTTATAAATTGTTGTAGGAAAACAGATCAACATCTGTTTTTCTAAAAATGTTTTTTTTATCTTTTTAAAATGCGCTAATCCCAACCGTAAATGTATTTTATATATGTAAAATCTAATTATTATTCCAGTTATTTCCACCACCCCATTTGTTTCCATATAAACATATTTATTTCTAATAATAGCATTTTTTAACCGAAATTTGTATTTATTAAATGGTGTGGGAAGTTATAAATAATTTAAAGTAAAGGGGAAGGGGAATGATTCTTTATGTCTTAAAATGTATATAATTTAAGGAATTTAAATCATCCATGCCTGTTTAGCGACTAGATCATACCATTATGCAGGGTATTCTATAATTTATGAGCATTAAGTAATTAAAATAGTCTTTAAAGCTATATATTTCGTTATCCCAAGCATTGCGTGCATATAGGCACATTCGTTCCTATATTATATTTTGTACTTCTCTTTTCAATGGAGGTATCGCAAAGTCGAACCCCATTATCTTTCTCAAAGTCCAAGAACCAGGCTTTAACCCCCCTGTGGACTTATTTGGTCATATGTGCGTGCTTTATATGGGGATTGCTCTGGAAAAACCAGCTCAATAAATGCATAGATGATCGCTCTTCGTTCCTGAACCGATTCTGCTAACATTGCAGATTTATATCGGTCTATTTCTCAAAATAAATTCCATGAAGCACATGTTCAGATCCGTGACTGGATCACATCAAATATGCCACCATGTACACACTGCCATGAACATCCATAAGTCTTAATGTTGTGATTTTTGCTAAACAGATCTATGTCCACTATTTAAATTGTCCATCCTTGCACCAACATTATTATTAATATAGTCATTAGCTATCCCACACATGTCTGTCACTTTATAAACTGAATTAATAACTATATTTTTGTACAAATGTAATGCTCCATTATCAAATTATAATTATCTTTCAAATCGGTTAAATGCTATTTTGTTCTTTCTGGGGATGTAGTGGCACTTCAATATTATATTTCTTAATAGCGCTAAATCTTATATTCATCATTATAGTACATATTATTGGTATAGCCACAACTATAAATAAAGCCATCCATTAAATTTGATTCTTAATTTATCAACCAAACGTAATATTATTTCTCTATGACCCACTGTTATGTAATATTTATGAGGCCGATGATCAATCAATGATGACATGCATTTACTTATGTTTTGTTAAAATAATAAACCTTAAATATATATACATTATAATGTTTCCGAGTCATTGTGTTTTTTTTCATTTAAATTAATATTTTAATTAATAAGTTATGCTCCTACCGACTAGATGATCTCTGCTAATATATAATTAATATGATAGGTCACGATCTTTAATTGCTTCTAAATTGTGTTTCATGCTAAATATCTCACCATTAAACTTAAATTAGAGTCTTTTTGTGTCTCCGATGTGTGATGCCGGTGGAGAGAGATAAAATTAGATCGATATCATCGGGATTGTTGCTCATAAGTTGGTAGATCTGGAAAACAGGCAAATAGGGTAGAATTCATGAGTGTTCCTGACTTATGTATCTTGCACATGATTGGATTCAAGGTACTTTTGCCTAGATGCTAGATCTTGTTATGTGAACATACAAAATCGACCGGTACAATATAGTATAAAAATTGGTTCAGTTATGATAGTCTTCAAAACTGTATATTATATACCGTTGAAACCCATTATAACCGGATCTTATATTAATGATCATGAAATATTTTAAAAATACATAGAATCACATGTGAAAAACATGTTTTGTTAAATTATATTGCATTCCAAAGACATGCTTAAAATTTTCTTTGGCATGGAGAAAATTCATCCCATTGGTGCTTAAAAAATATGTATTGTTTACAAATTTGCCGATTAATGTATAATAACTCAGAGTTTGCAAAACACCTTTAACTTCCAATGGTTTAATTCAAAAAGCTGATTTATGAACTCTAACAAAGTAAAACAAATATTTTTCTAGCATTCACAAAAATGTTTCAAAGAAACTCACTTTTACGATATAAAAAATCCAACTCGAAATAGTTTTTTATATATTCTCCTTTCTTTAAAACTATAGACATTTGTAATTTTTTTTAAAGAGAGATTTGTTTTAATTACACAATAGACATTTAAAGTTAAAAAAAACAAAAAAAACAATGATTTTTAACTTCTCTGAGAACCGGATGATTTGATCAAATCTTATATATTTGCGGGCTTCATTCGTAAATTAATTCAACTATCACTAACGATAAACTTTTTTTTTCAAATAAACGAGCCAAAACTTAAAATGTATTATTATGAATAGAAGTTTAGTTTTTCAAATAAATTAATTGATATAATATTCTGCCTGAATATAAAATTATTCTAAACACGCATGTGCGTACAAAAGTATCAAAGGTCAAATAACTATAAAAAAAAAAAAACAATCCAGGCAAAACTAATCTTTCCTGGGAAGTAAAAAAAAATTTCCATCCCACTTAGCTCTTTATCTTTATTGAAAATAGCAAAGATCGAGTGAACGTTTGTTTATTATACAAAAAATAATTAGTAAATTAAACTAAATCATGGTTTCCATTTACATGCGTCTCATATGCAAAATATAGATCATGGAGCAAATGTGCGTGCTGTAATTATAATATTTTTTACTATTTCAATTCAATTAGAATGTCAATGACAATCGTTCTGCATGCCACCCTTGGCATATATGTTCTAGGTTGCCGACTCCTAGTGTAGTGCAATGATCGAGTGTCAAGCTCTTGAGCATAATACACTTGGATCGATTTCATTTCTGGTAATTTTAATGCTCAATTTTTTGTTTTGATCCACAAATTCTGGACCATCTGGTATTCAAACTTCTTATGAAGCTCCTAAATAAACAGGCAAAACTTTCCATACAGTAATGCACTGAGTGGCACTATTGTATGGGGAGTTTTGCCTCTTTTAATAACAGTTGCGAGCAAGCATAAAAAATGGTGATCATGTGATGTTTAACCTCCTAAATAATAAATCAATTCAATTAAATTAAGTAATTATCCAAGATTTTAATACTCCAATTCATACATCCTTGAAGTCACAAATGTACGCACATATAATACATTTATTATGATTACTATTCTAGTAATCTGTTTAAAATATAAATAAATTACTATATCTCATTTTTCAACAGTAAGTGAGCAGCAAATAATCCTTAATGATTTCTTTAGAAGACTTTGAGAATTCTTACAATAAAGAATTGATAATTTTGTTAGACCTTCAATGCAAAAAGTTGTTAATAAAAATGGATATATATATGTTTATATTGTTTTGCTCAATCCCTATAAACATTCACCCACACTAATATTTTAAACATTTATATTTGAAAAACCACTCCTTAATATTGTCACTTCAAAACATGCAAATAAATATCAGAAACAAAAACAAATAATTCCTCATATGCATTTCAACACAACCAGCCTCATCTCATAAACCAGATGATAACCTCAGCCAAATATTTTTCAATATCATGTCCTATTTATCTATAAAGTAAAACTGCAATTTAGTACCAAGTGGTGTGTTTCCTGTGACTTTGATTGAAAACAGTCATTTTAGATAAAATATCTTATAAATTATCAATAATCATTTATTAGGCTAAAAATTATTACATAACTATTAGTAGCATTTGCAAGTTGAATTCTGGTAACATATTATAGATAAATAGTAAATGATGAAGATTTTTGAAAGAGTTTCAACTGTGGTTTGGGGATCATTTGCCTTTTCTTCATCTTTTATGATTGGTTTTAAAATGCTAAGAATGTTGAATACTGTTTTTTTTTTTTTTTAAATCGCTTGCTTAAAGACAAAGAACGGATGTAGAGGAATGAAATCATGTGAGTATAGTTAATTAAAATGGTAGATTGATATTTAATATACTTTAAAGTTTATAATCAAGATAAAGATAATAACAATAATTCTTGGCCGAATAAATGGTATTGGAATAGACATATTGCTGGAAGATACATTAGGTGGATAGTTGAAGTATTTTTTAAAACTGGATTCCAAGAGATTGTAAAATACCTAGAGAGTGACCACGTGTGAGATGGGTGAATGAAATAAGAAAGTTTACCGGAGGGCTTTGGAAAACAGAGACTAGAGGTCAGAGAAATTGGATTAAAATTGAAGAGCCTTCATTCTGCGATGAAAATGATGATGAAATAATTATTAATAATTGTGGATTTATCCAATAAACAATAGGACCACTAAATGCACACAGGAAGTGCAACATTTGTATATTCAATTTCCGTAATATATATAATTCACATCTGAAATAAATCCAAACAGGAAAAATAAATGCGCCGATTGTGTTTAGTAAATAAAGGTCTTTCTGTTATTTATCTAACATTGCAGTAAGTATAAACAAATAACGCCGTTTTATTTTTTATATGAATTTTATATTATAAACTTCTAAGTAATTTTACGACAATCAAAAATCAAACACGTTTTAAATGCGATACAAAATACAAACAGCATTTTAATAACATTTCTCATGAAAAATAACTTTTAATAAAATAAAAATTTACTAGAATAAAAAGACAGTTTTCCCTTTGATACGTGGAAAATGTTAAAAGATTGACATTATTAGGGCTACTCTTTTAATATAACACCTAGAGATAATCATTATGTTTTATTTAAAAGTTTGCTTCTTAACATATTCATCTTGGAAAAGAAAAGTTTTTATTTCGACGAATAAATTGTAAAAATAACAAAATACCGCAATCAAGAAAGTGTAAACAAAATAATTTCTTAGGTTTCAGATTTCTTTCGCAGTTAAATGGATTATTTCAAGCTGATATCAAATAAAATTTCTCACAGTAAAAAATGAAATGAAAATAGTTAAAGTTTGAAAAGAAAGCATCTTTATGAATTGAAACAGAAGATGCGCTATATCCGGAATGATCAACAAAGAAACGAAAACAGAATTGAAAATACCCATTTAATATAATATTTAATTAATTAAAAAATAATAAATAGAATTCTTAAATTACTCATATCCGACATTTGACCATGCCCAAGTTCCAATCCAAGATTATTTTGTTCTCAAATCTGACCTTCTAGTATTGGTTAAATCGAATAGAACTTAAATAATCAAATAGTTAGTTTCTCAGTAGGTCATGTGACATTCAGTGCTAGAAGTGACAAGTTGAGTTTTGATCCGGTAGCAGTTAATTTCAATTGTAGCACCTAAGCTATACAAATATATATATATTAGCAAACGTTATTATCTACTGAAAGTTTAAAACAAAATAATCTTGTCTTTAGAAGCAGGTAAAATGCTTATGATAGAACTATATTAATAGTAGTTTTAGAATTTAATTTATAAGTGTCAAATTTTCTGTATCCACATCTCTGACACCAAACATTTAAGATAAATACCTTAATAAGTATCACTAATCATTTAAGAAACTAGAGATTATCTCTAGTTCAGATTTGACAGTGAATTAATGTATTGTTTTTTAATTACTTATAAACACAAGACTTTATCTCTCCTTTTCTTGAATAATATTTTTAAAAATATAGCACCCATTGTGGATTAATTGCTGGTTTTGTGTGTCTTTATTCATATGTTTCAAAAGATTTGAAATATAATTTAAATATGTAGATGTCCACACACGGTGCAGTTTTCATAATCTACCATAAATTACCATAGCTACTTTGTATTATATTTCTTTTTATAATTTCCACATTATAGATTAATTAGCTTTATCAGATATTCTACTATTTACATCTATTTCTTCTTCAAGTGACAGAGAGATGATGTTTTCTGAATTTGAAATTGAACTTGCTTTTTAATGGTATTCAAACATTACATGATATCCATCTATTATTAAATGTCACATGATCACTTTATTCATCAAGTAAATGTGCTGCATGTGTTACCATAATAATAGAGAGGCACACATGAGAACTAAAAGTTCATAGATTGCAGTCCAATTGCCGATTGAATGTCACATGATCTCTGAAGCAAACAAACATTTCATAATTTATTATCAATCCACATGTTTTTGTCTCAGTTCTTCCTATTTTTTAAAAAAAATAATTCAAGCACCAATTTCAAGTTTATATGCAAGAATTTGAAATAGTTTTCTAAACTTCCTGTAAATCAATACATGATCCAATTAAAATCTCTTTAACATATGGAAAAAACTTTTTAGTTCTAACCTGATTTTTCTTTTATAATAAAAGAATTTTGCTAGTTTTAAATTACAAAATAAATATAAAATCATTTCTCTATTTTACTGCAACTAGATCTTGAATATGCATGTACAATCCCTAGCTCTAGTAAATAAATTCCCATCCTCAGACATGTTTACATATTATGAATTGAGGTTTTAAATGTATCTGGTGATCAGTGATTATTCAAGCCTGCACTAGATGACCCTGGAGTGGAAAATGCTCATTTTTATTGCCATATTGTTTAAGCTAGTAGTTTGTAATTGATTATTATTATAAAATGAAGTAAGACATGGGCTCACTTTCTATAAAAGTATGCCATTCCATCCACCAATTATAGAAATCTCATTATATTACAGACCTATTTTTTTCTTTAGTCAGCATTTTGACATCATATGACCAATTTTGGATAAACTATGATTTTTGTCTTTCAATTGTGAATATTCATATAAGCCATTCTGGACCACTTTTAAATGGCAAAGTGAGTCAACTATAGATTGCCTATCTGAAAAAAAAATTATGGTATGAAAAAATTTCTACTTTGTTTGATCTAGATATGAACTCTAATGTTGTAGGTTTGACAGGTGCATACTACAGGCTCTTTAAGGTAAAGACAAAAATTTAAAAATGATAAAATAATCGATAATGTTTACTTTTCCAATATAAAGATTAATCTTATTGGCTCTCTACTGTGTTTATATGTGCTTGTTGTGAGACTAATACTGTCATAATTTAATCAGTTTTATTGGGTCATGGTATTACTTATATATATATATATTGTAACCATATATTTTAGTATAAAATATAATAATTGATGTAACTAGTATAAAAATTTCTCTTTCTTCTTTTGGTGATTTGATCGGCTTGAGTTGCACTTTGAACAGATTACTCTCTTACATTATTTTAATAAATTTAAATTTGCTTCGTCCCATATACTAACTCATATCAAAACGTTTAACTTTTTAAAAATTTGACAGCACATTAAAATTTGGTAAAATATCATTAAAAATAATAATATTGTTTTTATTTGTTTAAAATGATCTTAAAAATTATTTCTATTAAATTTAAAAAACCATTTGTTCAATTAAAATTAATTATTAAAAATAAATACAGTAATTACGTATGCGTCTCAATTTAATAAAAGAAAAGAGCACGAATTTAAGAGAGATCGTCTGATAGTTTGCTTTTGGAGGGAGAAAAGAAAAGAAAATGGTAAAGGCAAATGGTGTAAATTTGATAAACTTATCTTAAAATAGTTAACAAGTAAACGGATTACCATTAAATTTGATATAAAAGTAAAAAATAACATAGTGGTATTTAATTATAAGATGAATTGCTAAATTTAAAAGTCTGTTCAAGTCGGCTGGCCAAGTGGATCAAATCACTGGTAACAATTTTCCAATATTACATTTAAAATGTCGGAGCTTCCCAGTTTGAAAGAATTAATTGCAAGAGTTTGGTATGTTTTAAAATGTTTATTATTCTACAATTTGGAAAAATTAAATAAGTATTTTAATTACAGAAGTTTTATGAATATGAAAATTTGCTTTTTAAAAAAAAAGAAGTTTAAATTAAAGTAAAATGTAAAAGTTATCAACATAGTTTAATATTTCCGTTTCTCATTCTAATAAAAATATATTATTGATTGATATTTAACTTTACAATGCCAGTAACATAATTGCTAGTTAATTTGTTTAACATTCGGATAATAAATAATCTTCAAGTAATTAATCAAAGCTATTTTCTAATTTTATCATCAGTTTGGAATGATTGAATTAATTACTATAATTAGCATTCCTAGATTTAAGCATGGATCAATGAATATTAGCATGGATGTGATAAACTTGGAACATTTTTAATGGAGAAATGTAGAGATTAATAACTTTTGAAAAACATTTTCATTTAAATTCTGCGTGTCATGTTTTGATATTGTTTCATGTTTATGTAGCCACGTAAAATCGTTAATCTAATAGTGATTATAATAACTAATACAAACGGATAAAATTGCATGTATGGAATTCAACTATAATTATAGCTATTACTTCGTATATTTGTTGTTCGACACATCGTACATGAATTTCACGGATCATATTTGGAATTATAAAATGCTATACAATCTAATTTGTAATACACACACCTGCTATAATTCATGTATTGAACTATAAAATGCTATACGTTTAATTTATATCATACACACACTTGTTAAATTTTATGTATTTAATGAATAATGTATTACTTTAATTTTATCGTTAGATGAACTTGCATGTGAAGTTCATGAGTTATATTTTATTAAGTTTAAATTAATAGGGGTTGAATAAAATATTTATTCAAGAGAATAGCGCTTGCAAAAAAGCTTGAAAAGTACTAAATGAATTCATGAGATGTATCAATCTTTATGAGGTATTTTGTGAGTCTTTCCAGATTTATATTCCTATACTAATATTACTTATACTATATTACATATGTTTTATTTTAAGCAAGATAAGTTAGTACATTAGTTGTCCTGATTAACGTAACATTTTATTATGCAAGAACCCACATTTGCTAAAGTGTTAGTGTATTCTGAATGGTCAGAATAACTGAGGGGGATGATTTTGCACTTTAATGTGAAGTAGATAGTAATGTTGTTTTATAATGTTAAAGGGCATTAATCTGTGCTGGTGGTTAATCCGCAGATTACTTAATTGCCATTTTTGTAGTTTACACTCATTCCTGCGCTGGTGGTTAATCCGC
Source organism: Epiperipatus broadwayi (assembly GCA_028023455.1). NCBI lineage: Eukaryota > Metazoa > Onychophora > Udeonychophora > Euonychophora > Peripatidae > Epiperipatus > Epiperipatus broadwayi. The sequence goes on from JAQFVV010000045.1 coordinate 3,313,661, forward strand.
GAAATGGTGTACTTGTACTTATTGCTTTATGATGGTGTATAAATCCACGAAACGTTTAGTGTTATTTAATTCCTACGTGTAGATGAATACATCCACAGGAATATGTTTTACTTCACAGATATAAGTTGGGCAAAGTATTTTAGTTAATCTGCTAAATCATCTTCTTTCATTTGTAAGTATAATTTATAAGTTAGATTATAAAATTTTAGCAGGACATTCTATTCAAGTTAATTCATAATAATTAACTGTTGGTTGATTATTATTTACCGGAATGTAAGTTTAAATTTTCACTTTATTTAATGATTGCATTATAGCTAAATCATACAGATATAATATTACTTATTATATTATTATAAGTTTACGGTATGGATTTATTGAATCTGGAAGTGACGTTAAATATTTCATGAGTTGATGTTGAATTTAGTATAATTTTCTCAATACATTCATTATATCAAATTGAAATAAGGTATGATTAGGTTTTTAAAAACTGTACCTATGATATGTTATTGAAGAAGATCGATGGAATTATAATTTATTTTATTTGTTATTTATGTCTTTAATTATAACATTGGAATTAATTACTTATCATTCATAAATTTGTAAATAAACGTTGATTTATAATTAAACTTACTGTGCCGTTGCTATGTGTCATTCGTAAAATCAGAAATCATAAACCTTGGATAGAGCATACATTGAAGCACAGACTATCGTCAACATGATATAAGAGTTAGTAATATTTTCATAAAACATTTGGATGCTTTTCGTCTTTGGTAGTTTATGATGTGTAGGGTACAATAAAATCCCATTTACCTTTTCCATCATTTTGGCTTTGCGTAGTTGATTCTTGTATAAAATATAAATTAATTATTAAACTTGTAAACAGATTTACCAAATAATGACATGATTGAATATATTTACTTAACGTTTTTAAATTGTCATTCGTCAGTATAATAAGTCTCAGTGATATAGTAAACTATAAAAAAAGAACCCAAGTATTTATGTTTATTTATTGCAAAGCTTTACCTGGACTAGCATTTGTATTAGAAATCATATAGATGGTTTAAAATTTCATAATCTTATGTAGTTCCACGAATTATGCCATCTTGTACATGGTCGGCCATCGGGTCTCATACAATAAAAATCGCAAATTAAGGTTTGAAAATAATAACATTACACTTATAATTTGTTTAATGTATTTTATCATACTACTATGATAGGTCTTCGCGGTACACCCTGGCTGCGATCAAATTAAATCATAAAAGTTTATGTTAGATCATTAGTTTGGTCTGTGGTAAGTTGCTCCAGATGTTGATTGTGGTCTTTGGTGCATAAAATAGATAGCATGATATGCTTTTGGATACAGCTCTTAATAGCTGACAATGTGCAGCGGGAATTGATCAGTGATCGAGGTTACAATTCTTAGCGCACTTATGTTTTGCACTTACTTTACGTAATTGGGACCACACAATTAACGGTTACAATTTTTAGTGCTGCAGCATGTTCGGCACGATAGGTAGTTGAGAGGGCAATTTATGGGTTACAATTTTGGCCGCCCAACTACAGGGGCCTTCGATGGCTATAGCTGGCCACGAAGAATTTACGGTTACAATATATATATATATAAGATATTCTTTAAATAAAATGAATAATTTTAAAATATTCAAGAATTAATCACAGTTTATTAAATTAGCAAGTTGAACCAATCTCTATCCGCCAGATATCAGCTTATAAATACTGTTGATTGATAATAATAAATTTCTTAATTGTTTAGCTTACACAATAAATGACAAGTGATATGATGTTATGCACTGTAACTTTCCCTTAAACGGAGTCAGAAATCTCTCAGCAACTATACTCAGAGAAACCTGTTAGTCTCTTTACCTTCCATTCCCCACTCCAAGTTTTCCCATATTCTGCTCCATCCCATTTCCACAACATAATCTTTGTCAACTCTATGGTCTTTATATCTAAACCCCTCTTATCTTTTCCCAAACCCTGCATAAAAACAAATAACATACTTTTTGTATAATCACTTTGTTCATATTTATTCTCTCATAATTTCTTTATTTGTACCCTTTCTGCTTTCAAGCATTTACATTCAATCAACAGATGTCTAATATTTTCTATATCTTCCTTACACAATTTGCAAACTAAATCACCCATATTTTTCCATTTACATGTATATTCTCTTGCTGCTAAAGATCCCATTCAAGCCTTAAACAATAAGTTACTTTCCTTAGTATTATCATAAATTAACTCGCACCCAATATTCCATTTATTTCTATATATATTTAAACTCTTTTTACTCTCCATACTAGTTCTCCATCTCTCCAACTCCCTATTCTTTATTAATATAACTATTTTTTTATCCAATTCCTTACCACTATAACACTCAACAATCCTAACACAATCATACCACCTTTTATACAAGTATACTAATATAAATTCTTTATCCAAATCCTTTGCATATGGCATTACCTTTCTCACCCATCTTGTTGCCTGCCTTTACTCATAACCCAATTATATACTATTTTAGCTATTCTTTTATTATCCATAAACTGCAATCTACCAAACATTTTTATTTTACTCCTTTGTATCTCTCATATAAAAACTTGACCATCCCATTTCTCCTTGAATTACCTCCTTTGCTGTCCACACATCTGCATCTAATGCATGTCTTCCTACTTCCCTTTGTAATTTTTTTAAGTAATCTAATATCCCTTTACTAACACATAACACGTCATTACCATATAATTAGGAACTGAGGATGCTAAAATATATAGTTATTGATATTAGGTCAGATTCACATAAGTTTAGAAGGTTGAGGCTCAGTTTGAAACTATAAGACCTTTGAATTAACAGTGATTGTTCTAACTGCATTCATTTCCACATTAAACTCTAAGTCCTCATTTGTAAAAAAAAAAAATTCAAATTTAAAATGCACTTATGTCTGGTGGTTATGGTTATCACTGATTACTCAAACTTACTACAGATGGCTCTACTATAGGAAGTTGCTTTTATTTGTCATTTATTAAATTAGCAGGTTGGTATGAGTTCAAAACCTTAAGATGTTTTGAAATTCAGACCTTTGGTTTGATTAGTAAAATGGAGTTAAAAGTGGTTTCAGGATGATAATTTTATTAACTGATTATTGTTGGATCTGAAAAAAAATGACTAGAACCTTGTAAGAATTCCATTTATGTCATGATTCCTTGGTTGTGTGAAAAGTTTCTTGGCTGAACATCCAGAGAGAAATCTTGATTTGAACCAAGTCTTAGGGACTATATTTTAAATTGTTGGTAAGTCTTAATTGTGTAATTTGATTTTTATAAAAGTCATATGCTGCAAATTCTCTTCTGGTATCTGGTGAATGAAAATGTGAAGGAATAAAAAACCACTGAAAAACAGTAGTGATGAGTGTCCCAGTGATATTTTTCATCGGGAATATTTACATGATTGTTATGAAAATAATTATAAAAGTCATGCAAATATCTAATCAATATACTTATTATCAACTCTGTTTTTTAAACATTTCATTACAATATTATAAAATTATTTACATTTATGTGCACACACATCGTGCAAATATAAATAACCAAATGATTATTTATTGGGAATTCATAAGAAGTTTAAATACCAAAAAATAATGGAGCTGAGGGCCACCACCTTGATCTTCAGAATCTACCTCTTTGACACCCTGTGACATTACACAGGGCATTTTGTATCTAATGAATGTTTCATTAATAATTCACATTAGTCATTTATTAGACTAGAAATCATCTACTTAATGAATAATATTTCTGTGGTGTAATCATTCCACACCATTCTGATGGAAGTTAGGACTGGTTTCTATTCACTTTTGAATACCTTGTGGAGTGGTGCTTGACAGTTGTCAATTAAACTCCTAGTAAATGTTTACATGTTGATAAAGATATGTGTAAGATATTGTGATTTAGGCCAACTGATGAATGCTGGTTCAGCAATGAAATGTGTGTCTTGGAGATCATAAATCTTTTTTACATCTTTAGTTATGTATTTATGTTTACACCTCTCCACAAGATGTTATAAGTGGATAGACATCAGTTCCTACCTTACTTGAGAGTGGTATAATGAGTTAGTTCTACTTCATTGAATAATAACCATTGAACTGTTTTAATTGGAAATTTTTAATGGTTTTTCAGTATCAATATTTGTCCAATATATATATATATCTAAACTTGAAAAATGATATGTCATTGAATATAGAATAAAAAATCAGTATAACTCTCCATACAGTAGCGCCACCTGTGCTAAACAGAGTAATCAATTGATGTCAGAAGGCTTGTGCATAAAATCCCTATCTAGTACCTACTCATCCAATATCCCCAGACTGTTTCTGGCTTGTGGCCTTTGTCAGTGAGAAGCCTTGGATCTGAGAGCACTGCACTTAGATCTTGGGATCTAATGCAACCATCCAGCAGCCACCTTTCATTTAACTACAAAACTATGAGAATAAAATTGGAAAACACAATAATATTTTTAATCTAAGCTCATTAGCTTATATAGTCATATAGGTCTGAACTCAGTTCAGTACCCATACATTTTGGTGTCTTTGGTTCTCTAATAACCAAAGCCACCTCTATTCTACTAGGCAGGATTGGTATTAAACCACCAAGCATCACATGATTACCATTTCTTATGCTTGCTCATACGTGTTATTACTCTGGCTTGCACTGAGAGGCACTACTGTATAGAGAGTTTTGCCTGTTTTAATAAAAGTTATGAGCAAGCATAGGAAATGGTGATCATGTGATGTTTGGTGGTTGAATATAGAATACTTGTTGAGTAGTCATAACTACTTGAATCGAATTCGATGGATAGTAAATTTTTATAAATATGCAGATTAATTATTTGATTTTTTCTTTTCCTTGAAATGTTCAAAGTAATTTGAAAGTTAACAAAAGGTTTAAGCACTGAAGTAATAGAACTGTGTCAAAATCCATGAACCTTGAGCTCCATCCACTGTCTGCCAATCTACCACTGCACCAAAACATTTATTTTGTTTGATTATTTAAAAACAATATGTAGAAAGTTATTGAGCGGGGAGGAGGGGTCACCTTTCTAAGCAAATATGTTGACTTTTCAGTTCAAATTCAGATTCCAATGTGCCACATTGTACAAAAATTATGTAAATCTAAATAATCATAGTATAACATATACGAAAAAAAAAATGGCAGTACCTGTATCCTTCCTCCCAGAAGCTGCGCATAAAGTAATGAAATATGTTATCTAGTGCTATAACCTCTTAACACACTTTATTTTGGCAACATTTATTTAATGGTATCTTAAATTAATTATGCTTTCAGAAGCAGTTTTCTATATTTTAGCCACATCTAGTGGAAACTTGAGTAGTCAATGACTACTAAAGGATACCTTTATTATATCCACATTCCCAAATCGGTGTTTGGTTTGTGCTTTGCATCAATGAGAATGTTAGATTTAATGCTGGATAGCTAAATACACATTTTCTAACAATTTTTCGAATAGTTATCTGGGTTAGCTAAAAAGTGGCTACATGAATAAATATCTTCAACCTAATTAGAATCCTGAAAAAAAAATTCAAGTTTTCATTAACCCATATTCGAATTCTGGGCATGGCTAAAGAGACTGCTATATATACTAATCATGCGCTTTAATTTTCTCATAGGCTCAAACTTTTTCAACAAACACCTACCTGCAATCGATTTTGTTTTCTTAAAAAATTTAATTATTGTTTTATTTATTTTTTGCCTAACTTTTTTAATCGTCTAATGAAACATGACACGGTAGCGATTACAAATAATAACCTTTAAATATATATATAGATTAACAGTGTTTAAACATCTAAGATAGCTCAGACTTCTTTAATAACCTAAATAAGGACGTTTTTTGTAATAAAAAAATATTGCCTAACCTTGACATTTTGTCAGACGCCATGACGGTTAAATACTAAATTAATTAGTGAAGTTTTTTTTAAATAGAAATTTAAAATGTTAATAAAGGAAATATATATAAAAATCTCCTATCATATTACTATTATTTAACTTTTCCAAAATAATTTTTAAAAAAGGAAATTTATACAAAAGGCAGTTTCATATGAAGAATAGTATTTTTAATGATAGGAATATTTTTTATACTAAAAAACATAAACAAATGACGTCACTACATTGATAGTTTATATAAGTTGTACAACATTATATGTAATAATTTATCTCAAATCCGATTTAAATTTTTTTTGTGTGTGTGAGTAAAACTGCAAAAATGACTTGCCTATATCAGTGATTAGAGATAAAATAAATTAGAATAAAATACTAGACAATGGATCCGCGATATCTTATATTTTGTTCCAGGTCTTCTTGCATAAAATCGTACATCCCTTCTTGATAAGCTTTGATTAGAATAGAATAAGTATTGCTTAGTAAACTGCAAATGTTCAGTACCTTTCAACAGCACATACATATATAATATAGATGCTTCTTATATACATAATAAGAATATACAAATCATGATTATAATATAAACAAAATTAAAATAGTAAATTACTATTAGCAAGAAAATGAAGCGGCACATTTACATATATATTTACTTTGTCTGAGGTCACTCATTCCTATGTATTTGAAAAATAAAAACAATAAGCAAACTTATTGTACCATATCTACAAATATCATCTCCTACCAGGCTATGAATAAATAACACTACATATGTAACAATAAATCACAATATTTTTTATTCTTTTTTAAACATCTCATAGCTTATTATTTTCAGCCTGAGAGAGAGTATGTGGTATTCTACTTTAATTATATATATATACTAACTATTTAATATGTACACCTTTCCTTTAGTGAGAATCTGTATGCAGCTATATGTATTGCACGGATGAGTTACAAATATAAATCAATAAATATAAATGCTAAGTGTTTTGAAATATTTCACTATAGCAGTGAGAGACATTAGCTCCAATCACTGCATGTAATACATATTTTTTTATGGCCACCATACAACATACAAAAGTTAACAAATTCTAAAATAGACATGTATTTCAGGAATAACTTTATCAATCTCCAGAATATTCCCAACAATCTATACACTCTGACTAGTTATTTTGATGTTTCAAATCTGTATTGATTTCATGAATGTTTTTAAATTTCTTAAAAAATTTTATCATTACATTTAGTAAACATTTTATTATGCAAGATACTATAAATCAAATTTGTAAAAGATAATAAAGCAAAGAACAAAATGTATGAGCTTTCAACATAAGTCAGAGAAATGTTATGAATGAACATGATTGCATATGATACTCTGAGACTGCTTCTATATCATAAAAATATATTAAATGTATGAATTTTAATATATTTTTTTTAAAAAAACAACATAATTACATATAGCCCTTGTTTATTTACTTTGGGTTTACTTTGGGGCAGGGGGGTAGTATATAATAATATAGTGCATAATATAACTTCACTGAAATATATTTTTGATATATTACAATGTGTGTTTTTATAGCAGCTTCTTCAATTTTTATGTGTCACATTGAAAGTAAATTTTACTATTGATTAGTTTTGTCAGGTATTAACAATTTTATATTGCAATTTATCTTGATTACTGCATTATACAGTTATTTAAAATTCTTTTTTTTTATCTATAATATTTAACGATATTTATGTAAAATTGCAAGCACTTTTGATGCATGACTTTGAGAATAATCAAAACATTTTTTTATATAATTAACACTATTATTGCTATTTGTTACATCTTGAAGATAACAGGTTTGCAGTGGAATATTAGTATATACGTCTTCTGGATCCAGACTATTTTAAAATCTAACATAAATAACAATAATATCTTCTTCCATGCACTTTATATAGTGCAGATGCAATACTTTATTATTCTATCTCTTTAAAAATAGTTGACAGTCTCGACTATCCAAGAGCCTTCATCAGAATTCCTTCACAATTTAAAAATAACATATATATATCAAACCTATATTAGAATGTAAGTTGTCTAACACATAAATTGTACAACATCAGTGTCTAGAAAAATGAATTTCTCAATAAATTCTCTCTAAATAAGTAACTTATAAATAACCTGTTAAACGCTTTTTATGCTGTAAAATATTTCTTCACAAATAGTGCTATAAAAAACTAACCAGGACTTAAATCTTGGTTGAGTAAATCCTGAAATTTTTTTGGTTTCAATGAAACTTAGAATTTGACACTCAAATATTTAGTGCATAATCAATTATCTAACTGTGGAGATCTCACCAAAAAAACTGAATAAAAGCATAAAGTAATAAAAAGGCCAACTAAACCAAGTAGGTTAATAGTTGTATTTATATAGTGGACTATTTCCATCATCTAATGTAAGTATTGAATGTCTTTAGAAAAATTTAACTTTATTTAAATATTGCAAATACATCCAATTGTTGGTAGTAGCACTTTGGCAGGATGGCTTAGTTGGTTACTTTAAAATTCACTATTAAGGGTTCAGGTTCGATCCCCTTGCTAGTACTGTGACTGGTCAGGCCATCAACACCTGAAAAAGAGGGAAGAATATACCTCTTGAAACATTGTGTATATATTAGCAGTTGAATGTATTTGGAATATTTAAATAAAGTTAATTTTTTCTAAAGACATTTAGCACTTATATTAGATGATGAAATGGTCCAATATATACATGCAATTAAAATACTATTATCACCAATCTCTAGGAAAACAATAGTCTATTGATCAACATCATATCTTCAGCATATACTATGGTGCTCAATGGCTCTTTTGGATTTTCTCACTATTTTGCAACTATCTATAATATTTTTTTCAATTCACATTTATTTAATGGCAGAAATTAATTATTAATATTAAAAAAACTGAAAGATTTCAGTATCATGCAAATATTATACAGATTTCAAAATCCAATGTCATGATTGGTTGCATCATAATACAAAGAAACCAACAATGCCATTGATTGGTTGTATCACATTATTAAAAAAACCCCAATACCACCAATTGGTTCTATTATAATATAAAAAAACTAACAGTGCCATACTGATTGGTTAAATCATAATATATATAAAAAAACAATACCATTGATTGGTTGTATCATATTATAAAAAAAAACAATAATACTACTGACTGGTTATATCATAATACAAAGAAACCAATAATGCCACTGATTGGTTGTATTATAATACAAAAAAACCCTACAATGCCACTGATTGGTTATATCATAATACAAAGAAATATACAATGCCATTGATTGGTTGTATCATAATAAAAAGAAACCAAAAATGCCACTGATTTGTAGATCTTTAATTGTCAGACTTTGAGAGAAAAAGTATTTTTTCCTTTGTTAGTTTGGATAGAAAAATTGTAATTTTTTGTAATTGATTTACATATTTGTGCTTACTTATGCAACATATTTGTAAAAGACTTATTTTAAATCAAAAAATACATGATTACTAATAAATTTTATTTGAAAACATTTGTTTTTAAAAAGATACCTGAAACAAAACCATAACTACAATAAACAGGAAGTTGAGATTGATTCACTATCAACCTTTCCTAAATGCCAGTACAAAAATTTTTTGAAACATTTTACTAATAATGGGTGCAATTTTTAAAAAGAAATTTTATTGCTTTTTGATAACTAAACAAAAGTTAATTTAGATTTTTTAACGGCATTCAAATAAGAAATAATTTGTTCAATATATTTTTTATCAATTAATGAAGCTAACCAGCCAATATAAAAACAGTCATTGTTGTCATTATAGTGCTTTATTTTTCTCTATGTAATTTGGGACAGCGATAGAGTGGGAAATCCTGGAGTTAAAACTCACAGATCAGTTCCAGTTCTGTTGCACTCAGCATTTTGAACTTCTTATGAAATTCTGAGAATTAAAGCCATACAATCATTATTGTTATTAATTTATGATCATTAATACAATCATTATTGTTATTTCTCAAGCTTTAAACCCATGTTTTCACACCGGTTTTTAGCATTTTCACTATAGATGCCATTGAGGTGAAGAGCTGCTCTTATCATATATTAATGTAAAGAAGAATGTGATTGGTTGTTATGAATTTAAATTGCAGTTGTGGACAAAAAAATTTTTTTTATCAAATTTATTATTGAAATTCTATTTAGATTCATATTTATTAATCGTTCATTAGACTAAAGATTATCCAATTATATTTCTGTAATGTAATTTTCACTACACCACTCTCACACAAGGTAGGAACTGGTGTCTATCCATTTTTAGCACCTTGTAGAGGGGTGTAATCATAAACATATGAGAAAAGACATATGACAAAGATTTATGATCCCCAAAATGCACATTTTAGGCTGAACCAGCATTTATCAGTTGGTCCAGACCACAATCTCTTACATACACCCTTACCAGTGTTTACTATATATAGATAGTGAATTATTGATGTGTCAAATTTACTGTCTTATTGACACAAACCACTTGATGGAAGTATATTAATAAGTTTTATTAGTCATTCATTAGATTAGATATTATTTGATTAATGTCTTTGGCCATATGTTTAGGATTACACCATTCCCTCACAAGATCTTAAAAGCAGTTAGAAAACAGTCCCTAATTTGCTTCAGAATAAATGTAATGAAAATGACAATTCAGAAATATTATTCATTAAATGAAATTATTACTGTTAAAAAAACCTAGCTTTCAATGTTATATAAAATATTCATGTTCCCTGACTCACCTAAATTTGCAACACTTCAAAAAGTATAATGATACTTATAAAACTAAAGCATACTTATATATTAAGGCTACATTATTCATAAAAATTTAATGTGCATATTTAAATAGACAACAGCTGTAAAATAAATTAACGCCTTTGTTTCCTGCACTTTGAAAGTGTTCTTATTTCATAAACATATCTGCCATTAAACAAAAATAAAAACTAATTTACAAAATGGCCTTTACATTTTAACAGTTTAACATAAAATTGCATAATCACTAAACATCACATGATCACCATTTCTTATGCTTGCTCAAGAATCCATTGATTACTCCGGCTTGCACTGAGTGGCACTACTGTATGGAGAGTTTTGCCTATTATAAAATTGCATAGTGAATTATTATGGTCTAGTACTGAATAAATGCTTTCCGTGCTATAAACTACACAATACAACATCTAAGTTAATTTGGACTGCACTGTGGAACTTTTTTAATATGCATTTTTTAAAAATTAAATAGAATGTTTTATTATTCATAATTTCAGATATCAACACAGAATCTTAACTTTTCAATGGGTAGATATTTCCATTATTCTTTCTAATGGTAATTTTTGTAAATGTTTAATGTCTGTTTTAGGTAAATTTAGACTTTTGTTAAGAATCCTAAAGATTCAAATGTGAATTTTGCAAATATTGAAAAAAAAAATGAAATAAATTGAAATACTATAACTTTATCTTTCTTATTGCATTGCCAAATCCATATAATATTAATATTATTTACATTCTTTATTACTTTTACAATGCTTCATATAAATACAACCCAGTTTTGATTGTTCCAGTATTTCTCTTCAGAACTTCTACTTATATTTTCAAAATATAAGTAGAAGTTCTGAAAAAGATTTCTGGGGCATTCGAAACCTTCAATAGTGGGTTAGTAAAAGTTCTGAAGAAGATTGCTGGGACAATCAAAACTGTCAATAGTGGACTGTAATTATATGAAGCATTGTAAAAATAATAAAGAATGTAAATGATATTAATATTATAAATTAAAATATGTTACAAGAACAATTAGGGAAAAAATTAATTAGTGAAATCTTTATTCCTAAAATGTGAACAAATTATTGGGTATCATAAAGTAAGTCATCATAAGGATTTAAATTTTTGTTTTAAAATTTAAAATTATATTTATACTTACTAATATATCACCAAAAGTTGTATATTACTGTGATTAGCATAGCATTACTGACAATGGGTTTTTTTTTATTGATATGACAGATTTCTTTAACTTGTATTTTTAAAAATAAAATGTATTTGAAAAAAATTTAAATATATATATATTAAAAAAAATTAAATATAATCATGAAAATATTTATTTTTGAATAATTACTACACAAATAATTTTGTATAAATAATAATAAATGTTTAAATAAATTATTAAAAATGTACATTTTTAAACTCATTTCTCAACCCAGCTGTACTTGGACAGATTTCTTTGTTCTTATTAGATTTAAGCTTTCAACTTTAACTTTAATATTAAACCATTATTATTTATCAGAATATAATAAATTTGATCTTATTCAATAGATATTTTTGGTTAGAATTTAAATAAAATTTAAAAAATCACATTTGATTTTTCGAATTATTTTAAAAATTATATTATTTTAAAAAATATATTTTAATGAAAACAAAATACTGTCATATCATCAAATTTCAGGTGGAGCAGATTCAATTTGCAAATGAATTAAATCTTCTTTGTTTCTTGTTTGATTTAAAAATCTGGACAATTTTTTTAATAACTACTAAATCTATCAATTTATATTTTAAAAGTTTACAATATTTTCATAATTTTTATATCATTAAATATTATAATAATCAGGTGATTGATATTATTTCTAGAAAGCTGTGTTTGCCTGTAAATGTATTCTCTATAATAACACTATTCAGAAGGAAATATTCTATATTAAAAAAAACATTTCTGTAAAAAATAAACATGCAATAATATTTATTTTTGATGATTAATAATTAGTACACAATTACTATACAAAAATAATCATAAACTCTTCAGAAAATCAAGTTTTTAGGCCATCATAATATTTTCTTGATGATTATAATATTTCAGCAAAATACATTTGTCAAAGTTTGTGATTGCCAAATAAATAATGACTACTCTTCAAACCAGAATTTCAGTTTTTTTTGGATAGTGATTATTTAATTTTTTCTGCCATCTTTTGATTTTTTTTGTAAGTAAAATATTAGAATATAAAATATACATGAATTTTGAAATCTACAAAAAATGTTTCACAAAATTTTCAATGGAAAGAAAAATGCAACTTTATTGCTAAAAATCTCAAATGAAGCTTGACCATAAAGATGAATGGAAAAGTTAATATAAAAAAACACAATTCTAAATAGTTTCTCAAATACTCTCAAAGTGTGAGAAAATGAATTAACCAATCAGTTATTGAAAGTGATTCTCAGCTTATTACAAAAACTTACATCTATAGAATACTGACATCTTCAGACTTTTTTTAAATTAATAAATAGTATTTTAATTCAAGTTCCTATTATTAAATAAATGATCGCCAAATTGACAAAACTGCAGATAGCCACATAAGAGAAAAGAACATCCAAAAGTCTACTGGCTTCATCCCTATACAAAACACCGCATATGAGTGAGTGAATTAATTGTGAATTCAGAGAATGATAGAACATTATTTCAGCTATTTAGCTATAGAGTAAACAAAGAGTCCCACCAACTCTTCATAAATTAGCATCTGAACAGATTACTTTGGCAGATGAATGCTTAAATCACATATCTCCTATGAAGAGCCATTTAAACGATTTAACATTACTATTTATATTTTATTTCTAGCAGCTCTAATATATACTATTTAAATATTATGTCTTGATTAAATTATTATTAATTTTTAATAAATTATACAAAACTGAAATGTAATTTCTTTAGTTAGCGATTGGCATGATGTTTGCAGATAGAAAAATATTATTTTTACAGTTAATTAAATATTTTTTATTATGTTGAAGAGAAAAATCAATCGCCAAACAAGTTAATTAAATAATAATAATAATAAAATATGACGTGAGAAGAGGAGATAAGCAGTAATATCTTTTAACATTCATTAGAGATAATGAAAAATATTATTTGAATTTACTAATTATTGAATTATGTAATTTTTTTCAGTTAATATTTTTTCTCATTACTAATGAATAAAACGGTTTAAGACAAACTTGGAATATTTAAACAAAACGAGAAATGTTTATTTAAATTTATCAACGGAAATGATTATTCTGTTAATTAGGCCAATAGACTACGCTGCCAAAGAGCAATCAGCAACGAGATGGATAGATATCATCCTTTTTAATACTGGAAACAAGCAAATGGTAGATTTTACGGGATCAATTTTATTCATAAGATGACCAAGTTGATGGAGACTTGAAAATATTATCCTACTCTTCAAAACCGTCTTATCATTTTGTATTGTGTTTAATAAGCATTGAATTCAAGTTCTCATGAATGAAATTTTTTAAAAATAGTATTAAAAATTATAACATTTTATTTATATCATACCTCCTCATTGAAAAAATTAAAAGACTGAAGTGGAGTTTGGTTGGACTAATTACTAGAAGAGATTATAATAGATGGAAAATTGAAATCTTAAATTGGATTCCAAGAGATTGTAAAAGACCCAGAAAGAGACCACATGCAAGATGGATGGATGAAATAAGAAAGTATGCAGAGAGAAAGATCGGAGAAGATGGATTGAACTTTTAGAGATCTTCATCCTGCAGTGGATTGATAGTGGTTGATGATGATCATTTTTTCATTCATTTGATTTTTTAAAAAATCACTTTTAAATAAATAATGCAGTGGCTTGCTTGGGAATTCATAAGAAGATAGAATACTGAAGGGGTACAGGTGTACCCTAACTCATGGACTTTGAGTTTCATAGTCGAGCACTGTCACTTCTTCAAACTGGGTAGGGGGATTTTAAATAAAAATAGTAAAGGTTATAAGCAAGTGCATATAATATGATTTTAAACTGAATAAAGATTTGATATATTTTCATTTAATTTTAAATTAAGAGGAAAAATGGGATTATTTTTATTTCTTTTTTGTTTTGTTTACGTTAAACAAATTATTATTCATTTTATCAATTAAATTATTATACTTTAATTCTAGTTAAAAATATCTTGTGAAAAATCTTTCAGTTTATAAGGAAGTGTTCTAGCTATATATAAATAATAATTTTATTCTGATCTTGGAACTCTGTGAAATCAACATAATATCATCAGCACAGATGAATTTCCTGCCTTTTGTATCTATAAAAGATCAATGATTAGTTTATTAAATAAAATAGGTGAGAAAACGGAATCCTATGGCAGTCTGTTCCGTAAAATTATGTATCCAAAATGGCGCTCATCTAATGTCATTTGAATTTTTTTTATTGAAGAGCATTTTGTCACTTAAATTAATAATTTTACTATAATTAAGAATTTTAGAAACGTTTAGAAGACCATTTTCCGAACCCGAATCATAAGCTGAAATTATATCAATAAGAGTAGTATGACTAATAACTTTTATTAGTCATTCATTAGACTAGAGATTATCCAATAATGAATAATATTTCTATGGTGTAATTTTCACTACACCACTCTCATGCAAAGTAAGGACTGGTTTCTATCCACTTTTTATATTTTGTGGAGGGATGTAATCATATACATATGATCAAAGACACAAGAAAAGATGTACGATCCCTAAGACACACATTTCATGCTGAACCATACCTTGCATGAGAGTGGTACAATGAACATTGCACAACAGAAATATTATTCATTAAGGGTAGTATGAGTTTTAATTTACATTGAATGCTCTTTGTCAATGTAAGTTTCACACCAGGTTCTTCCTGGCCTAAACCTAGCCTGTTTTATAGGAAGCTGGCCCTCGACTATTGATAAAATTCCTTATAACATAATTACTTCAAAAAGCTTGTAGAGAACACATAATAACAATATTAGAAGACAATTTTTGTGACCATTTTTGTTTTTAAGGCTGCTATAGATTTGGTTATACACCATATTTTTGAAATCCTTTCTATAAGATCAATGTTACTGAGCAATTTGGTTTAGGTCCTAATTTTTTGGAAACTCTGAAAGTTTATTAGCTGATTTTATGGCTTTTCCGAGACAATCAAGGACAAGTTCAATTTCACTATTATCTACAAGTTTTGTCAGATTAGATATTACAAGAACATTATAAAAGAAATGTTACAATTCTGATCTAATGATGTTTTTCCCTCTTCTATCAATTTTGAATTTAAAAATTTGGTGTATGGGATTGACAACCTGATTACCAATTATAGTAGTCATTCTGTCAAGAGATACTTCTACACCCACCAACTGCTCAGGTTTTATGACTAGATTTTGTAAAGTATTGTTATGCCATTGGTTTCTCTCCATTTTGCTTTCTGACATCATTCATTGATTTTATAACTTTGTCAGAAATTTTTTGATCTCAGGTAGATAAAAATTGACTATAAAGTACACAGCCTGGAATAAATAGCTTATGATATCCATAAGGGATTGATTTTCTGTCAATGATTATTAAGAATTTGTTAAACCAATCATACCAAGAGGGAATTTGAGAGATTCTTTTAATATTTGCTTCAAGACATTCTGTATGTTGATTCCATCCAGCTGTTCTCAAATTTTATATAGGAACAGAACACCTTTCAACTATAAAAATATAGATTTTACAAATGATTTTATTAGATTTATATTGTTATGAGAAAAATAATCTAGTATCACTAGTGCAAAAAGTAATTATAAACTGTTTTTATCCCTCAATAAACAGACTAATAAACAAATGCTTCACACTGTATACAAGACTGCATGTACCCAAGCTGTGGATGCAACACAGTTTCCTATGGTTAATCATCTGCCTTTTTTACTGCAATGTTATCACACCGACCAATATCTTTACAAAAGGTCCAGAAGTAATCCAAAATATAAATCCATGTTTCGCAAATACCAAAATGCAATGGGTCATACATTTGAGCCCATATCCAGCATCGTGTGCATTGAGAAAAATGACACCAAGTGTGAGGTCAAGAAGGCATGGCATATAGCCAACAATTCCAAGTTCATAAACAAAAAGGAATCCTGTTTCCCTCTTTCATAAGTGGTCTAGGTAACTTACTGCATACATTTGAATAAATTTAAATAAACATATATTTATATCCATCCTCCTATTCAACATTTAATGCTACGAATATGAGATCATAAATAAGTTTTGAAAGCACAATTAATCTAAAACATGTAAATTCTAAGCTTTTCTTATCACAGTATTCAAACATTTGATAAGTAAAATTATATTTATCTAAGAAAAGTTTTTACTTCAGGTAATCAAATCAGGAGCTACTTTTGTTGCCCACCTTCCAGAATGTAATGTTCCTCATTGCTTAACATTATAAAGTGCATGTTGATTGCTTCCATACACTTTACAAGTTGACAATCTGTTTGAGCCTCATTTACATAACTCCAAGAATTATTACAAGAATTGAAATCACCTATAAATATAAAAGATGTAGGAAGCTCTGGAAGCAGAAGGTGGTCCAATTTGTATTGTGGAGTTTGTAAAAAATATATATCCAAATTGTTGATTGCAATATTATTTAACCTATCTTCAATGGAAGTTGTTTGCTTCAAAGATAATTGGAAACAAATGTGGTCATACATATATGCATTCTCTTATTTAACCATATTATTTTTCCACTAACATTCTGACAGATTTCTTTGTTCTCACTAGATTTAAGCTTTCAACTTTCATTTTGATATTAAAACATTATTATTTATCAGCATATAATAAATTTGACCTCAATCAGTATATATTTTTGTTTAGAAATTAAATAAATGTTAAAAAATCACGTTTGATTTTTGGAATTATTTTAAAAATTATATTTTAGTCAAAACAAAATGTTGTCATGTCATCAAATTTCAGGTGGAGCCGATTCAATTTGCAAAATGAATGAAATCTTCTTTGTTTGATGTTTGTTTTAAAAATCTGAACAAATTATTTATAATAACTATGAAGATTATCAATTTATGCATTAAAAGTTTACAATTTTTTTGTAATTTTTATGATATTGCTAAATATTATAACAATTAAATGAGTGATCTCATTTCTAAACAGTTGTGTTTCCCATGACTGTAATTTTTATAGTAGCAATATTTAGAAGAAAATATTCTTTTATATTTAAAAATAAAACATGTCTGTAAAAATGTTTATTTTTGATTTTTAATAATTATTACACAATTATGATACAAATGTAATCATAATTTTACCAAAAAATCAAGTTTTTAGACCATTGTAATGTTTTCTTGACCATCGTAATATTTTCTCAAAATAATCTCACAAGGTATGAGAGTGTAAACTATATAATGAGTACTCATCATCCTGACACTTGAGATACTTTGATGAACCACCTATTCAATTTTCCTGCCATTTTTTGAATTTTTTTTCTATTTAAAATATTAGAATATAAGTATAAGTGAATTTTAAAGCCATAAGAAAAAAAACTTTCACAAAATTTTCACCAGGGGAAAAAAAATGCAAATTTAATTTCTAGAAATCTCAAATGAAACTTGACCATCTGGATAAAAAAGCCATTAGCCAATGTAAATCAAGGAAGATAAATATTATTAGAAGAGTGATGAATCATTTAAAGAACAATTACATCAGTGTTGTAACCAAACAGTTAAAGTGTAGAAAATCTCCAATTTTGATATACTCTATTTTAAATTAAAGTAAGAGTATTAATTTAATATTATTAAATCAATTATTGGAACACTTGATTTAATATTTCTTTTTATTTGCAATATGTCATGATCAAAAAAGAAAAACAAGAGAGGTGTAACACATTGTGAATAAAAAATAATTATTAAATCAAATAAATAAATGTGGAATTAAAAATTAGTATTTAATTAATTATCGCAATTGATTAATAAATTTACTAGTACCGCTTCAAACTGTAATTTAAACAGAAGATAATCAACCATTTACACATGTGCTGTACTGTTATATTAAATCAACATTTTTTATTGAATGTGAGGAAACAAGGCACAAGACAGAGAGACTTTGAAAAGATAAGAGCAGCTGTTTTACATTTGTACCTAAATTCAATTATATAGGCCAATCTTGTATGTTAAAAAATATAAGTAAGTTATTTCTTGTTTTGATTTCAGTTGACAGCATTAAAGATGATATGAATGTATACAAATGAAGAGTTTAGAATAAATGGATAATATTCAGATTCTTTTTTACAAGAGTTTTATTATCAACTCTAGAAATATCTTCTGAAATAATTGATCACCTTTTAAATACAGATGCTATTCTAAAATCACAACCCAATGATTCTCAGATGCAGTGCATAATAGAGCACTTTGGTTGGATATAAATTAAATATTACTTTGAAAATATTATGAATGTCTATTGTCTACAGGGGAAATTTATAAACAGGACAAAAAAAGCCTAGAAGATCACTGGTTGGTAGATTCTTTGATTTTTAGAAACATAAACAAGCATATAAACTTCTCTTTATATTGTTGCTAGGAATATGCCAAAAAATTGTTTTTAAACTTGTGATTATTTTTTTTACAAAATATTTGTATTTAATATAAGATTCCAAGAGATTGTAAAAGATCCAGAAAGAGACCACATGTGAGATGGATGGATGAAATAAGAAAATGTGCAGGGGTGTTGTGGAAAAGAGAAGCTAAAGATCGGAGAAGATAGATTTAACTTGGAGTGGATTGATAATGGTTTATGATGATGATTTAATATAAGTGCTAGGAATGGTGAATAAGAAAAGCTTAATAATAGAAAGTTTTATTATAGTACACTGAACAGCTTTTGTTATCTAACTACAGTGCTGTTTACTTTGGAGAATCCTGTGCCAACTTCACAACAATACCAATACCTCCATAGAAGGGATAAAATCAATCTAGTTCACAAATCCATATTTCTGAAGCAAAAAGACAAACTCAGTCACACATTCGAGAGCTTACATCAGATAGCATTGCATATGTACAAAGGAATGATTCTAAATGCAAGGCACATGAGGCTCAGTACATCACCACCAATGCTAAGATAAATAAAAAGGAATTCTGTTCCCCCCTCTCTAAAAGTAAGTCATGTAACTTATTTGTATATATTTACATAAAATTTGTGTTATATATTTTACCCACAATTCTCTCATCCATTAATATTGATATGAGTATGATATTATGATTAAGATATCGATAGCTGTTTAGCATACTGTAATACAACTTCTTACTGTTACACTTTTTACCCAGCATTCCTAGCACTTATATCAATTACTATTATATGGAAAATGTAAACCTACATAACATAAAATATTTGTATGTATTAATAAACAATATGTTGGTTTTATATACATGTAATAGTGTAGAAGAAAGCTAGTCTTCACATATACACTATAGAATTGACATGCATTCCCTCTGATGCTTTTAGAACATTTATTGATGGGGAGGTAGATGGGTGAAGATTAGTTTCCTTCCACACTATTACGAAAATATTTATATAGTAATTATTAAAATTTTAATACTGTTTACATTTAATTTTTTTTAATGTTTCATTTTTAAAAATATAAGATAAGAAATGATAAATAATGATAAAAATGTAATTATGATTGTTACACCATCTCAAACACTGTAGAATGTGACATTTTAATAATTATAAATGCAATTCTAAATTTTGAAACAGCATTTCATAGCTTTATAATGAATTTATAATTTGTTCATCTTTAAAAAATGAAATTCACTCAAAACGATTTCATTAATGTCTTTTTTCAATAATATTATGATAATTAGCCAAATTAAAAAAAAAAAATTCACAACATGTATTTCACTTTTTTTTTCTACTTTGGAAAGTTCAAATATTATTTTTTAGAACGTTTTTCAAATGTAAACTAATATTTCTGATAAATCAAATACAATATATTGATTCATAATATTCAGTAAAAATTTTAATAGTATAATAAAATATTGAACTATTAACTTAAATTGCCACCAGAGGAATAATGAAAACATATAAATGGACTGGATGAAACTGGAAAAAAAACATTTTTATATATATTAATTCAAAAACACATTAATTCCTTAAATAGACTGGAATATAGATGATGATGTTACTTACATATAACAGATGCTATTATTATTCAATATAAATTCCCCAAAATGCTTTTTATATAGTCTAAACTTTAATACAATAGAATGGGCAGTTTTCCACAGATGTTCCAAAGGTTTGATTCAAATTATTTTTAAAATGCAATGAAACAGTGAAAAATAGTAATATTTAAACAGCATTAAGCTGTTGCACATGCACTTTGAAGATTTTAACTATAAATGAATGAATACTAACACTTCAAACACATGATAAAGTCTTTGGAAAAAATAGAATGGCCATCTATCTTTTCGAACCCAAACGCTTTTGTATGGGCAAATCTTAAGTGTTTGAAAGTGAAAGCATGAAAATATTAAATAAACACTTTAAATTACTATTACATGCTTGAATGAAAGACACTAATGAAATTTACTAGAATTTACGATGCGTCATTCTTATTTGAAATTAAATGTATGTAAATAAATCATTTTATTTTTATATAGCGCGATGTTTATAAACTGTAATATTTAAGCAGCATTAAGCTGTTGCACATGCGCTTTGAAGATTTTAACTATAAATGAATGAATACTAACACTTCAAACACATGATAAAGTCTTTGGAAAAGATAGAATGGCCATCTATCTTTTCGAACCCAAACGCTTTTGTATGGGCAAATCTTAAGTGTCTGAAAGTGAAAGCGTGAATATATTAAATAATATTGTAGCAGTTATATACAAATTTCACATTGTTAAATTTTTATAATTTAAATTATAAATACAATTAAAATTACTGCACAGGGGTGCCTAGCTAAAAATTTTAATTCACTATCGATTATTTATTTTATATGTATGCATCCTTATTGTACTATAAAACAATTATAAGAAATATAGCATAATGAAATCTATGGATCTGTTATCAGATTAATAAACTAATAAAAATAAAATTCGGGAAGACAAGAAGAGCATGTCACTAATGACATTATGAAAAATTAAGAATTGGAAAAAAAAAACGCCAAGAAAATGAGAGAGAATAAGGAATTTTTATCTAACGCGAAAACAGTAAATCACTCATAATTATCTAATTATTTGCGAAGTAATAATGACATCCAACTTCAAACATACAATGGTAGTGATAAATCAAAGGTTTTATCTTTTTCATTTAACAACAATAGAGTAAAATTTTAAAAATGAAATAAAACAAAATGTTTCTTTAACAGAACCGAATTTTGCTAACATTTTAAAAATTTACTGCTTGGTTGATTTATGATTAGATGTTTCTCGTATTTATTTATGCCTCCTTTCTTATTCAACGAGTATGTAATATTTTATTATTATTTGTTCTCTTTAAAATATAGGATAAAATTTAGCAGACATTATTTGCACTTTTTAATATTGTAATATTAATTTTAATTATGAGGAGTAATCAATTTAATTTGCCAAGCAGAGTAAGGTTATTTAAGTTTAAATTTTTTTTTAAAAAACGTAATAGTTTCCCCATTTTTAATCTTTTAGTTGTCTCACGTTAGCAAGTTTTTGAACTCATCTCTTAATAAAACTGTTCTATTTATATGCAATCGTAGTAAACACACACTAATCAAACCACTTTATATACAAAACGTATTTACATAAAAGAATGTTTTATGGCTTCATTGCTAGGGAATTCATAAGAAGTGAGTGACAGAATCAACAGGAACTCCCGATTCCAAAATTGATGCCCTACCAAACCATATTGACTGTAACCGCTGATATACCATTCACGTAAAATATGTGTCTATTCATCAGGGCTCTGAAAACTAACCCGTCAGTTCTTAGGTCTAATCGTTTTAATAAAAAAAAAAATGAAGGTACTAAGTGCAGATAGGCACCCAGTTGTGATAGGTCAAAGGGAAAATATATATATATTGCAGCGTTTGTTCAGACTTTAAATGGATAGTAATAGCACAGAGATCAGCTAAGGTTGAACTATGGGTCATCAACTACAAGCGAAAAGTTTACAAGATTTGAAGACACCAGACCTACTGATGAAGACACTACATCTACTAATAGTTACACTGAACCTGATGGTAATGGAACTAAATCTGAAGAAGCCAGGAAGTGATAAACATCCATCAATGTACCTCAGTGACTATATTCTTCGAAGCTAATTTTAGTCAGGAGGGAGAATAATATGACTTGACTTACCTTCAAGTAATGGACTTATCCAGATTCAATTTTATCTTGATCGAATTTAGCATTCATCACTACGGACCAATGGATGTATATATATATGTGTGTAAATAAAGTATACCTTAAACCCAAAACAGGTCAATAAGTGAAATCTTCTCAGTGAGTTTGATTGCTCTTATTAAGGAAAGAGACTGTCTATGAATTGGTAGTCTATTTGCAGGTAGAATCAGACAACAAACAAATTATTGACAGAATTGAACAGCAGTATGAAAAGCAGTGAGGCATGTTCATTTGGAACTAGAAGCTTGAAGATACTAAGCCTGACATGAGGAACACTATTATATACAGCCTGAAATGTCACTATACCTGGACTTGGGGTGAGCTGCCACAATACATCTGAAAGAGGTCAGGTGCACCTAAAGATGCACCTGAAGTCCCTTGCTTCAGTAGTTGCATGGCAATTAGATGGTATTAGGTAAATGGTGTATTAGTTGTTATTGTAAATATATGTAATTATATTTTCTATATAAATTGAATCCACATTTAACTGTATTTTATATGTTTATGTTTATTATGATCACATATAAACACAAGATATGTAATTGATATACCCAGGATCATTATAAATAGTTTTTACCTGAGAACCAGTTCAGAAACCTTTAGTTTTAAAGTTGACCACTTGAGGACCTCTTTGTTATTATACCTCAACAAAATTATAATTAGTCATTGTTACCACTGGCCCATCAGTGTGCATAAAATGTTTCAATTTGTTCTGGTCTTGTGAACCATTGTACAGAATGAATGTTTCTAGGATTCTGGTGGCCAAACATGGACCAACCAGTTACAAAAACTATAAAAACATAAGAAAAACTATTTTAGAATTATTATAGGGCTTAATAATTTATGAATTGTAAATATAAATAATACAGTACACCATCTGGTGATCGAAAAACAAATTTAAGGGCCCTAAGAGACAACTGTTACAATAACATAAATACTAATGAGATAACAATAATATTGCTTTGAGATTGATTGCTGTATGTAACATGGATAATATTTACCGTGCATTGGATTTTGTATGACAGGCTCACAAGAGAGACTCAGTAGTGAATGGTTAGTGTTGTTTGAAGCCAAATATATTATGATGAACTGTGGAAAGAAATTATACTGTTTACTGTACATTCAAAATTGTTTTTAAATATATTATTTACATGAAATTTAACCATTATACTTTCAATACACTGACCAATTTTATTTGCCTTTATTTAACTTCATACATATTTTTTTGTCTGACTCTTTATCCAGATCAAATCTTATAACTCAATTTCCCTAAATTTTTGGCTTAGTTTAAATTTTGTGTACATATTTGTTACTGACGAGAATATATTTTTGTAGAGTTTGCAAACAATTTTAGTAAAAAAAAATTAGTGAAAAGTTAAAATTTTATATAGGATTCAATATTCTTTATGTTAAACCACTAAACATCACAAGCCACAAGCCAGAAACTAGTCTGGGGATATTGAATGAGTAGGCACTAAATGGGGATTTTATGCACAAGCTTTCTGGCATCCATTGATTACTCTGGTTGGCACAGAGTGGCACTACTGTATGGAGAGTTTTGCCTGTATATTCTTTATGTTCTACTATCTATTGAAAAAAAAATTAAATATTGCTTATCACTATACTTGTAATAAAAAATAAAATAGGAAACCATAAAACATTACAATACTAGCCAAAAAAAAAAAAATTGTACTAAAATTCTTCCATGACCATATCATCATGAAATGTCTATTTGTTAATAGATGAAACCATTATCTGGAAGAATTTTAGTAAAATATTATATATTTTTTTGGCTATTGATATTCAATTGTTTTTAAGATTTTTACATTTTTAATTTCTAGAAATCTTATTATATATAAAAAAAAAACCTGTGTAATTAATAATCATGTAATCAAAAACATTATGAAGAAGCATTTGTTTAGTAGCAAAGATATCTTGATGAAAATAGCTGTCATCAGAAAGTCTCTTAGTTCTACATAACAATATCTTTGCCATTGAAAATAATTGTGATAGATAGTGATGATATAGAGATCTTCCAATATGTGTTTGATTTCTATATATACCATGGAATAAAGAACCATTCTTATTTCTTTCAATTAAACATCTAAAAATTGAAGTTGGTTATTATTTTCTACTTCCATAGTAAAATTGATCTTGTTGTGAAAAAAATTTTAAAAAATTAAAAGTTCATTAAGAGCATGCTTACCATGAGGCCAAATAACAAAGATATCATCAAAATATCTCAGCCATACAAATGGGTTTTTAACTGCTGATATCAAAATTTCCCTTTTTCAAGTTGGCCATAAAAATAGAAGTCAATGCTGGAAAAATTGATGGACCCATAATTAAACCTGATCTTTGTTTATACATCTGACCATCAAAAATAAAATAAAAAAATAATAAGCAGTGTTCAATCAGACACACAACAAACACAACAAAATCAGGCAATTGAATATTTTTCAAAACTTTAATAGCTTCCTTTACAGGTATACTAATAAAAAGTGAAACAATATCAAAACTTACCAAAATGCCATTTATAGTTCAGTTAATATCTTGGATAAACTCAATAAAAT
This sequence comes from Epiperipatus broadwayi, assembly GCA_028023455.1. Lineage (NCBI taxonomy): Eukaryota > Metazoa > Onychophora > Udeonychophora > Euonychophora > Peripatidae > Epiperipatus > Epiperipatus broadwayi. The sequence continues at coordinate 3,339,376 of JAQFVV010000045.1, forward strand.
GATTTACATTCTTAATATAAGATAATATTTCTGTTAAACATGACTGTAGAAAACAAGATAGAAAATGAGCTACTTATGTGTGTTGGTGAACTGTTAAGGGAAGTTAAAGAGATTTTTAAAAGGCCAAAGAGCATAATTAAAAAGTGTGAATTAAAGACAATTAACAATATTTGAAAAAAGCTATTGGAAGATAAAATATTTTTTAAAAATTTCTCAACCAATAGAATTTGAGAATGAAGAGAAAATAACAAAAGAAAAGATAATGATTTTAAATCTCACCACATATATTCTTATGATTTGAGAAAGAAGAAGCTCTGAGGAAAATACTTGTTATTGTACTGAAACAACAGCTATTTAGCTATTATATTTTTTATTACATGTAAGCTCCTGGAAAAATAATACTATGAATTCATATATATATATATATTACAAAGAAATCAAGTTATATGTTACATGACTTAATTTAACAAGCTTGAATATCCTAGCATCTCACTGAGGAAGCCAGTATTTGAAACCAGTCAGGGGTTGGGGATATTCTGCAAAGCTTGTTAAAAGCTTATTTGTGAGCTATATATATATATTATAATGGAAATGGTTATTTGGATGGTTGCTTGATTTGATTTAAATCTTTAATACTTTCAATTATATTTTAGACTTATTTATTATACTTTATTTTTTCATAAATTTGATTCTTCCTTTCATTTATTTATTTATTATACATTTATTTTTACAGCATTTGCTTATTCTTATTTCTTATTTGTTTACTATCAGTTTTGCTAACCGAAATATCCCGGCTTAGCCTCCAACTGTAATGGATATTGTTTATTTATTTATTTAACCAACGCCATTACAATGCAAGCAGAGAGCTAATACAGATACAAATTTAACTTCATATATATACCCTTGACCGAACCCCAAGGCAATACGTACATATTGTCTTGGCGTTATTTTTCCCGATCAAGAACTCTCGGCTGCTGAACAACGCAAACCATTTCAAAGAAATTTAACGAATGTCCAGCGCTTGCTATTTATTTTTATATAATTGGGAAATTCGCATGAACAAGCAGCACATGAATACTTTTAAAAAATCAGCATTACCCTTTAATCACTAATTACAGTTTCCTCCCTGTCGTAGCTTGGTGATAGGAGAATAAAGCAAGTATACGCAATTTTAAGAATAAATATGTTTAATAACACTCACTTTTATATAAAAAAATACATGATAACAATAATAAAAAACACACACTTATATAAATACATGGCTATAATAAAACATAGAAAAAAGATCAAATATAAAAGTTATTTTGAAGTCCTATTGGATAGAGTTCTAAATTTATCAAAATTGTTCCTTGTTTACTTATTTACGACATTAACAATTAAAATGCATACATGCTTTTACCTAGGTTTTCCTTGTGGTTGTTTCCATGGGTATTTCTTTCGAGAGCTTTTTACCATCCAGTGGGAGATCATCCCTTTTTTTGTAGAGACGGTGATGTCCTTCACTGTCGGCTGGCTTGATTTTCTTTCTCAGTTTTTGGGGTTATTTCTCATTCCAGTTTTTTCCTTCTTGTTGATTCTTTAGGTAGATTTTTAAGTTGTCAGTCACAGAAGCGGCTGTCTCTCTAGCAGGTCAGGCATAGATCTTACATTGTGAGTCAGTGGTGAGATGGATTGAATACGCACCCATGTCCCTTTAATGCCACTAGCTGTGCACTTCTTTCATTTTCTTTGAGCTGTTGCTTCCTCAAAATCTCTACTATCAATCCCAGATAATAATAATGATTATCTTACTGTCTTTCTTTTGTTCATTGTTTTGTAAATTTTTAATTAAGATTTAGATTTCCAACCAATTCTTATCATCATGTTTCTTTATTTAATTAGTGGCTGGAATGTAGGTTTAATTAATTTAGCTGTAATTATAAGCTTTTCCTTATTATACATTTTCTTTGTCTGAGGAATTTAATTAGTCCAACTGACTTTAACACCTATGGCCATATTGTTTTTATATTACATATTACATTTAATTTTTATTCAAAGTTTACAATTCATTTTTTCACATTTATGTTTTACACTTTATTTTAATTTATCACAATAGTTTTTTAAAAGAGAAAAAGAGACACATTTCTTTATGCACCCCCTCCCCTTCTCTTACTATTACAAAATCTAAAGTAATTTAGACATTTGAATTTCAACTTTCTCTTTTCCTTCTTTTTTTTTTTAAAATTTAGTAGCTAATCCATTTCACTTTTATTACTTTCTAGTAGCTAATTTATCTAATTTTATTAATAAATATATACGTGTGACGACGACTTTACGTGGCCATCACAATATATATATATATATATAAAGTACTTTCAAATCAAATGTTAGAATACATAAACAATTTCCTTTTTTATGTATGGTTAATATTATAGTAAATCTATATTTTTTAGACACCTGTAAATATAAAATAATTTTTATATTTGCAATGTTAGATTTTAGAAAGATGACTTTCCTGAAAAGTTAAATTATTTAGGATCAAGTTTAAATCCATATCAGATGAAAAAAAGGTTTTGGTTTTGCTGTGGGTCCTGGGGTGGGGGTTTGTGGTTTTTTGGTTGTGTGGGGGGGGGGGGGGGGAAGGGGAAAAGGGGGGGGGGGGGGGGGGGGGGGGGGGGGGGGGGGGGGGGGGGGGGGGGGGGGGGGGGGGAAAAAAAAAGGGGGCAAAAAAATTTCATTTTATGCAGCTAACAAATAAACAACACAGAATAAAAAACATTTTATTCTATTTAAAAATTTTTATGATTAGTTATTATCTCATATGATTGACACAAATGCTCTCAGGGAAAGAAATCTCATTATTACAAATTCCCTTAAATCACACTTGTATAAACCATTTATTGAGGTGTTTCATTAATTTTTTTTTTGCTTTTTAAAAAAAAAAATCATGTAGTTTTGAATATTGTTTTTTAATTTTTAAAAAATTAACAAATTCAGTATAATTTTAAAAATGGCGAGTTCAAGGTATTTTAGACCTGCTTCTATATATTTGATGGTTTTCATTCTTTATTCTTCAACTTCAAAAGCATTTGCAAGATTACATGAAGAAGCTTGTTGGGATACAAAATAACATTGAATTCATAATTATTTTTACACAATAATTGTATAGTAATTATTAAAAAACAAAAACATATATGATTCCAATTTTATTTTATATGTACATATTTTATTTTTAAAAATAGAAGTTAATAAATGCTACTGTAATAAAAACAGAGAAAGTATGACTTTTATGATCACTACGTGCTATAAAACATTGGCAAAGATCATTAGTGACACTGTATTGAGATCTTTAAGATATTCTAAAAAATTATAAAACAATTTTAAAACATAATTTGATAGATTTATTAGAGATTAACATTTATTTGTTTACAGTTTAAAAAAATAATTTTATTGATTTCCTGAAGATCGTTTTTTTGCAATCTGTTGAATGATGTTTTACATCCTTTGTTCTCCTTATGGGCTTATTTCTTTAGTATTTGAAAAGTTCAAATATGACTTTTTAGACTATTTTTTATTTACATATGTAATTTTCTACCAAATCAAGTTCAGTTTATTGAATTCTGATATAGAATAACAGTTTAATACTGAAATCAAAAATTGAAGGAGCAACCAGAGATCTCAGGAGGCCTATTGCATTATGGGATGATAAATGATACAATTTCTGCAGATTGGTGAATGATGTTTACATTCTTTGTTCTTATTATGGACTTACTTTTTCAATTTTTGGAAAATTCAAATAGGACTCTTTAGACTATTTTTCATTTGCATATGCAAATTTCTACCAAAATCAAGTTCAATTTATTGGATTCTGATATAGAATAATCATTTAATACTAAAATTAATGAAACCATTGCACTATGGGAGGATTAATAATAAATCAAATAAGTAATGGTTAATACACATAATATTGCCCTATGCAGTTTAGCACAATGATAGATTGTCAGATGCTAAAATGTGTCTAAAATCAATTCTGTTGTTGGCCCTCTGGTGGTCGATCTTCTTAACAAATAATTTCTCTTTTTCAGAATACCTGCAAATGCAAACACTTATTTATATTGTGACTCATATATTGAGTAATAAATAATTTGAACATGTCTGAAAATTTTTACACAATTAGATGTACAACAAATGTTCTTGTAAAATATAATGGGGGAAAAATAATAGTATCATACTTGTTTAAGCAAGCGCCTGCTAAAAAATACATCAAATTTTAGGGGAAATGTAAATCCATCGTTATACATTCTGCAACATACGCACTAAAGTTTTTTTCTAATAGCTCTATAAAACAGGATAGTGAGAAAAAAGGCAATACCTATTAGATAAGTTCTCTTTTTATTCTACCCATCAGTTATTATTTGTTATGAACAAACTTGGTAATCTATAATTATATAACTTAATGAATAATATTTCTGTAGTGTAATTTTTGCTACACCACTCTCCCATATAGTCAAGATTATCCATTTTTAGCACCTTGTGGAGGGGTGCGATCATAGACATATGACCTATGACATGTGAAAATGTTTATGATCCCTAAGATGAACATTTCAAGCTGAATTAGTACTCATTAGTTGGCCAGATCACAATCTCTTATACATATCTTTATCATTGCTCAGTATATATAAATAGATAGCAAGTTACTATAGTTTTATTGGTAGGTCTCAAAATTACTGCTCTCATAACTTTGACGCATGCCACTTGATGGAAGTATATTAATAATTTTTATTAATCATTTATTAGATTAGATATTATCCACTTAATGAATAATGCTTCTGTAGTGTAATTTTCACTACATCACTCTCATGCAAGGTAGAGTGGTGTAATGAAAATTACACCACAGAAATATTATTCATTAAGTAGATAATCTTTAGTCTAATGAATAACCAAAAAAAGTTCTTAATAATTATGAAGCTGATTCATTATAGGCTTTCCCAAGTTTTAAATGGTCTGGATTTGAACATCATGTTATGAGAAAATAATTTGATACACTAATTTCTAAACAATGAAACTCTTTATCGCTGTCATTATTAAGTAGAAATACAGGTAAGTACCATTATTCCAAAATTCTTTATTCCAGAGTTATTTCAGATTTCAGGAGTAGATCTTCTGCCCTCTCATTGTAAGCCCAAATCCTGCTAAGAATAAAAAACAGCCAGACACTCTCATTAGGCTTATTCATTAAATTTCTTTATGTGTATACAGGTAATTTATTTACTGGAAAGCATTTAAGATTACATAAGTATTTGAATAACATCAATTCAGATTAGTGATATTCTGCCGTTAGGATGTGATGTATTGGAGAATATTTAAAGTAGCAATACTTTACCTTTTTATTAATTACAGTTTTCTTATGCATATACCATTTTTTCTACTGATATTTTTCTGTACGCAATAGAGTTAAAAGATACCTGTGAAACTGTCACTTTTTAAAAGTAAAACAAAAAAAAAGCTTTCATCTTGACAGTATTTTAATAGAATATTTGTACTTTGAAGTTCTCTTGAGTTTTAATAAAACTCAGAAACCAATAAAAAAATCCATTACCAGGAGCAATCATAGTGGATAAGCAGAGAAGGAAAAAATATATACATCTAAAAACTCTATTACCAACCGCTGAAATGGCTATTGTTATAGTTTTCTTTATTTAAACTGATATCTTAATCACCACTTATTTTAAGGCAATTATTAAGAATTAGAACTTTAGCTATATATATATGTTGGTTGAAAAACAGTTTAAGAAAATGAAACCCTCCTCCTCTCCAAATATTTATAATTTATTTATTTCTCCACTGTAACTTTATATTTTAAGCATTTTAAATTTTTTAAATGTAATTTTGGATTTTATTTGCACTTATATGGATAATCAATCTCTCAGCATTTAGATGTAATATGTATATTAATTCTAATATTCTCACTTGGATGAAGGATGAACTCATAGTATTATTTCTGGGAGTTTCGTGTAATAAAAATAGAATAGCTAAACAAGTGACATTTCAGTACATTGAGAACTTTCCTCAGAGTTTCTTTCTCAAATCATAAAAATGTGTGGTGAGATTTAAAATCGTTATTATTTTTTTGTTTGTTGTTTTGTCCTCATTCTCAAATTCTACTGGTTGAGAAGTTTTAAAAAATATCTTGTTCTCCAATAGCTTTTTCCAAAAATTGTTAATTTTCTTTAATTCACACTTTTCATTTATGATTTTAGGCCTTTTTGAAAATCTCTATAGCTCTCTTTAGCAGTCTCTGGTCTTATGGTTCATTTTTTTTCCAGAATATGTTGGTATGGTTAGTTAATTAAATGTGTAAATAAATGTCTGATGCATTAGATCTTTTTCTAACTGCCAAAATATGTTCTTTCTTTCTTTCTTCTTCTTTCTTTCTTTCTTATGTTTATTCTATGATTAGTCTATATATAATATATATACGATATAAAGAACCACTTTTTCTTTCCTTATTTTTTTCATGTGTCATAGCATTGGCCGGAAAGCGAACCCGCTAACCCGGGACAACTGCTTGTAAGGCAGCTATGATTATCATTTTCTTATTACCATATTGTCGGATGTCTAGAGGGAGTGGGTTTCATTTACTATAATAGCATTAGAAGGAACTTGAACCCAGACTTATAAGATCCCTACAGCTATTCATTCTTTTCTAATTACAAAAAAAAAAAATTTAATTATAATACCATACTGTTTAAATTATTATTTAATATATACTTAATGATTGTTTTCAGTATGCATTTTTTATTTAAAGGTTTATTCCAAGTTTAAAAGTAAGAAGGGATTTCTTTACTTGTAAAAATGAATCAAATAATTCACAATAAATAATTAGATTGATTTATTCTCACTCCTCCCCCTTAAGTAGTTGTTCATGACAATCTTCTTAATATATGTAGAGATGTGAAAGATAAGATAATTACAGGGAGTGTATCTCATTTACTATAAGAGCATTAATTAAAGGGAATGTAGAGAGCTTGAAAGTCTGGGTTTAAATCCCCTTGAATTATATCCAGGTTGGGTATATATATCATACTTGTATTTCATTATTATAAGAGCATCCTGTTTAAGTTATCTATTTAACATTATATATTTTCATTTAGTGATTGTTTTCAGTACATATTTATCATTTAAATATTTGTTATAAAGTTTACATGTGTTGATACCTCTATAACGCTGCATCAATATTATTCATTAAGTGATATTTAAAGTATATATTTAGGTTATGGATAACCTATAGCCTAATAAATGATTGGTAAAAGTTATTAATATGGACCAAATGATGATTGCTGGTTTAGCATGAAATATGTATATTGGTGATTATTTATCTTTTCAACATATATGTGTTCAAGTGTATCAGTGATATGAGATAGAGTGGTGAGTGATGTGAAAGCCTGTGCTCATATACCCATATATTACACATATTGATAGGTATATAATAAGTGTATTTCAGTTGTTAATAGTAGATATGTCTGCCCACCAATTGTATATGCATTAAATGGATTGTGTCCTGCACACATGAGGGTCAGATTGACTTTAGATCAACATGGGTGTGACAAGAATCTCGGCCTCAGCATGGCCTTTGAGCATTCCATCATCAGATTTTCAATTGGATGGATGGTTGAAGAGTTGGAGTGTGGAGTGGATTGAAGCCTGTCCATTAAAGTATGAAGATTAGATATCTTAATATATATTTGAGCACTTATTGCATATATGTGTGGAGATGATAATCTGAACCAACTGATGATTGCTGATTTAGCATGAAATATGTATATTGGTGATAATTTATCTTTTCAACATATGTGTTCAAATGTATCAGTGATATGAGATATAGTGGTATGAGAAATATATATATATTGTACCAATCGGAATGAAAGGGAGAAGGGATCTAACCCAAAAAAAAAATTCCCTCCAAAAGGGGCCCATATTTGAGCTGAAAAAATAATAAATAAGGAAGGAAGACGTGGGAAAATTTCTTTTAATTTTATATTTATCCCCAAGACACTAGCCCACCGAGAGAAAGAGATTATAAATTAATAATTTAAATATTAAAAAAAAAAAAAAAAAAAACAAATCAAACAAAAAAAAAAAATAATAAAAAATATATAAAAAAAAATAAAATTAAAATTTAAATAATAAGAATTAATTTATTATTTAATTTTTATTAATTTAAATTATAAATAAAAGAAATTAATAGTTTATATTTATTTGTATTGAAAGGGAATAAAAGTGTAAAATTAAATAGAAAATAAATTAAAATTTCATTTAATTACAAAATTAAAAAAAAAAACAACAATCAAAATCCCATATTCCATATTAATTATAAATGAATGAAAAAAAAAAAAAAAAAAAAAAAATAATAAAAAATAAAATAAATAAAAAAAATAAAAAAAAAAAAAAAAAAAAAATAAAATTCCCATATAAAAAAAAAAATAAAAAATAAAAAAAAAAAAAAAAAAAAAAATATATTTATTTGAGACTCTTCTTCCAAACAGAGTGGTGGTTGGTGTGAATTTCTGTGCTCATATACCTTATATATAATACAGTTTCTTAAAGTGGTGTGTATCAAAGTCGTAAAGCAGAAAATTTGAAAACTGTCAATTAAACTATGGTAATTTCCTTTCTACATAAACTGAGAAAATGATGAAGATATGTGTAAGAGATTGTGTTCTGGACCAATAATAAGTGCTGGTTTAGCATGAAGAGTGTATTTGGAGATCACTTAAGTCTTTAATCATATGTTTCATTAATGTATTATGGAATAGAAGTTCAAAATATGTTTAAATATATATTGTATAAAGTTAATTAATGTATATGTGAAGTTAAATTGTAACATGTACTATATGGGTTGCTTGAAAAAGTGGATGTTTCTATGCTCATGTAGGATGAGAGGATGGCCTGATATCTGGGCTGATGGATGGCTGTCCTCAAATTAAGTTAAAAATAAAACATTTCCAAGTAAGAAATAATTTCTTTGCTTGGTGTTACAAAAATCATTCTGAATGCATTGATAATATTTATATAATAACAATTATAAATACTGGTGGAGAACATAATGGATGAAATTAATCATAGAATTAGACTTAGGCAGCTTTTGGTAGCAATAATTTAATATTACAATGAAATATGCCTGTTTGTAAAGGAATTTTTAATAAATCCATTTACCAATACTTATTTATAGATCTGAAACATGGACACTTAACAGAAAAGCAATACAGAGCCTTCAGATCAGATATGCATGTTAGGAATAACAAGAAGAGGTCAAAAATGAAATACATGAGTGAGAGAACAAACAGGTGTCACTGACATCACAGAAAGAATTATGAATCTGAAGTGGAATTGGGCTGGACATATTGCTAGAAGAGATGATAATAGATGGACAGTTGAAATCTTAAACAGGATTCCAAGAGATTGAAAAAGACCTAGAAAAAGATCACATGTGAGATTACACATTGTGTGTATACATGAAAATATACAGATAATTTATATAATGGCATCACTGAAAAAATTAAGAGACTGAAATGGAGTTGGGCTGGGCATATTGCTAGAAGAGATGATAGTAGATGGACAGTTGAAATCTTAAACTGATTTTCAAAAGATTGTAAAAGATGCAGAAAGAGACCACATGTGAGATAGATGGGTGAAATAAGGAAATGTGCTGGGTTAATGTGGAGAACAGAAACTAGGGATTGGAGAAGACCATATTGTAGTGGATCAATGATGGTTGGAGCTGATGATGATAAATATTGTTACAATTTGATCTACACATGTCACATTTCTTACAACCACACTTTTGATACCATTCATAATAGATAAATACCTTAATAATTATTTAGAGTTATTTATTACGCTACAGATTATTATATTGTTCTTAAACCAGATATAAACTTTAAGCTTAGTAAGAACAAAGCATATCTATTTTTTTGATACCATGAATCCATCTTTATTTCTTTTTTTTTTTTTTGTGCATTATCTTTATAAAAATTTAAAATCTTTATTTGACTAAAGAAATTGTGACTATGGCAGGAGAAGCCAGAAATGTATTTGGGTGATCATTTACCTTTTCCACACTTAATTAATATGTTTTGAGAATGAATGGTGAAGTAAAAAATTTTCAGGAGTTATTTAAACTGAAAACAATCAAATTATTGGTGCTATAAAGAATTTTTTTACAGATAAAGATGAAAATATATATCTTGAGTTCATCATGTGTGCTGTTATTTATTGTTAATATTAAAGATGTGAATTTGGAAAAATTGTATATACAATTATCATTTGTACATTAACTTAACCATAAAAAAGACAAATTCCAAATTTCATGGTAAGAGAACTGAAATGGTTGCTTTTATTTGCTTTGGAATAAGTTGCATGTAACTCACCATCTGATGAAGATAATATTTTATCCTCATGATTTGTTTCATTAAGCATATAAATAACAAGCCAGTGCAGATTATTCCATAAACATTAACCTTTATACTAAGAAAATCAAGATATCCATTTACTAATCTATATTGGATGTATATTTTCAGAATCAGTTTTTACAAAAAATTCTAAACATCAGATCTGAACCTGTCATTACAAACACAGCAGGCTAACACATTAATCATGTCATGTCTATCATAATGATGACAGCTATTCTGGAAAAGTAAAACAAAATATCCTGAGTGGTTTGGCAGCACAGTAAAATAATGAACTAATGAAGCAGTCAATCTTAGCTTAAAATTGAACTTCATGGTTCTATCTACTAACCTGTATTTAAACCCTATATCCCATCCCACTCCTTTAGTCACATATATATATTATGCATATATTTGAGATGTGCACCTAAAAGTTATAAATTTTTAAACTTTTAAATATTTTTTAATTATTATTAATTCTTTTTAATTAAAGTGCACAGGTGCAGCTCAAATATATATATATATATATATATATTTATATATATATATATATATATATATATATATATATATATATATATAGGAGCAAACATACTAACAAAATATTGATTTTTAAAAATATTTATTATATTTCATTTTTAAAACTTTTTTTCTTTTTAAATTGTTTTTCTATTAAACTGTATATTTTTATAAAATCCAAGATGGAAGATGCAACCGTTAATTGTCCAAAAATAATTAAAGGGTTGGAATTATAATATTGTTTTAATCTTGGGAAGGAATTTTTAATTAAAGTTTTTACTTAAAATAAAGTGGGGATTAAGATTAACGATTATACTTTTGTTATAAACATTTTTATCAAATCTATTTCCAATCTGGCAATAGATTTGAATATATTTTTGGAATGTTATTTAATGTTTGCATCTTCAAAAACAATGGACAAAGAAATGTAAAATTTCTGTTAAAGATTATGTTTAAGCTAGAGATAAGAAATTGAAAGCAATAATTCAAATATCTGGGCAGGAGTATAAAATGGGCTAATTTTAAACACCAGATTAGCTACTATTGAGAGAACTGTGCAGTTAACTGAATCCAAGCTGGTTTGAAATGTAAGCATAGAAAGCTCATCACCTTTCTGATCCATGAGGGTCATCTTCCACTGCTGTAATATCCTGTTGCCCTAGAATGAATGAAAAGCCTAAAGATGGAACTCTGGAATGCTAAATAGAAGTTTGTTGCCACCTAAGAACTTCATGATTGCCATGCATGTGCCTGGATGTTTTAAATTGGACTCTTAAAATGATGCAAGGTAAACTATTTTCAAATCACCACCATTGAAACTAAATCTAGCTAGCCTAACTAATCTCGAATATGAAGATTTCTCATGTATTATTTAACTTTGCCTTTTTTTCTAATATGTAAATATAATTTGCTCTTAAATAATTTCTATAAATTTAATCCTATCTCATATGCTCTAACTTTTTTTAACTTTGGTGCGGTCATTTATTTATATGTATTTGTTACTTAATTGTATATATGTTTTAGTTATTATTAATATGCCAATCTGAAACAACTTGGCTAACTTAATTTCTAAATCCTTCTCTCTTTTAGTCTTTTAATTAAACCTCCATGGATTAAAGTTATAAACTTCCCTTAGATCATAATGTATGATTAATACATTCACCAGATTGTTTTTATGAATCAACAATTTATGTGCATTTGAGTATAAAACTTATTTGTTTAACTCTAGGTAGACTGAAGTAATTCTACCTGGAGTAAATCAATCACTCAAGGTAATTAACACTATGAAATCTTTTTAAAATGTTTATTCATTTCTGAAAAGATGTATTATTTTGTTTTTGATACTATAAGTTTTATTTTATTTTCCATACTCTTAACATTTCAAGTACTTAAATTTTCTAGTTATTATAAAGTCCACAAAGGTGAGATTGAATTATTTTAAATAGCAGAAAAGGAGAAAGTAAAATCTTAACGTATATTTTATTAAATGAAATCTTCCCTATATATATATATATATATATATATATATATTATAGTGGCATAGCATATTATTTGTCTAAATTATGGCATTAAAACAAGGGTCATTTATTTTTAAAGCAGTAAATCTTATTCAATGTCGTTAGTGACATTTATCCTTACTGCGTTACTGACATCTGGCTTATTTTTGTAAATATTTTACGTGCCTCTAATCTGGGGGTTGCAACAAGATTGAACCCATGGATTTCCTCTTCATGTTCTTTCTGTCCTGTAGATAGTTGATCTTCCCAGGACTTACTTTGTATAAAATGGCCTCTGGTGGTGATTCCAGTACGCCTGGCACATGCTATGCCTATCCACTTTCTTTGTATAAAAGGCCTCTGCACATTGATGATATCCATAGCATGTCTATCCACTTTTCTCTAAGCACTGCCCAAGGAAGGGGGTCTTAGACTTTATCTTTTGTCCAGAGCATGACTTTTTTCTGTTAGTTCTTCACCGATGTCAGTAACACAAACTTCTCCGTTTATTATCGCTTTTGCTTCATGACCCAGTTTTAGTGCTGTAATAATATTAAAATTGTGCTCTGCTCCAATATATATGTAAACCCCAAATATTACTAGCTAGATTCATTACTAATCTTATTTTAGTTTTATTATACAATCCCACCATCATAATTTATTATTTCTTTATTTAAAAGTATATGCCTTGGGGAAAATCAAGCGTTCTGTCTTTTAAATGTTTTCCAATAAATATTTTGTCATATAACTAAATGTAATTTTCAAATGTGTTTTACTTATTTTTACAATTTCAATAGCATGAAAATAGTTTTTCTTAAATATATAATGAATCTCGGAATGCTCCCCAAAATAATATGTTAGTCAATGTGTTTCAGAACCGTAACCCAAAGCATTAATAGCAATCTTATGCAATCCTTTTAATAATTGATTGGCATCTTAATACTGTACCCACCAAAGATGTGTGATAATGTACATTTACTATTTAGTTAATAAAAGAGCATATGAGAGCTCTTTGCATGAACTCCAATCTGTAATTATCTACCATTTGTTAGACTGTTCATCCACGCACATATTAATGTATATAATTAAGTCATAATATATATAATTAATTCTTTATATTAAACTATTTTATATTGTCTAACTTGTTTGAGTAGTTCAAATTCCTGTTTCTCCACTTTTTCACTATAACCGCATATACAGATTTTAATTTAGTTAATAATGAGTCTCATTTCTTCTCCACTCTGCTAGTGGGCCAGATTTAAAATAAGTTCTCATGTGCCATCATTATATGTTATTCATTAGGTGTTTGATCTGGGGCATAGGAAATGGGTTAGAATCAAGGTTGGTCCCTGACCTAAATATCAGGCTTGACTGGATTTGAAGTACAATTTTTTGAGTTCCACCTCTTAATTAGATGGATCAACATGTTTTAACCGATACACTAATGAGCGACAAATTCATAAATTGATTCCCAATAACTATAAATTACAATGACCATAGAAAACATCTGTTTTTTTTTTAAATTAGCTTTATTATGATGATTATAATTGATAGTCTGGCTCTCTTCAAAATCAACTACTAAAAAAATTACAAAAAAAAAAATGAAATTAAAAATGAAGATAATAAATAATAATTGCATAAATAAATTTTAAAATATTACTAAGACTTTATTATTTATATGTGCAATTTTTATTTGCTCTTGTCATATATCACCTTGCCTTCAAACAATGGACTAGTCCAGATCAGAATGAGCACTCATTGCTATGAACCAATGTGTATATAGATAGATAACATATATCTAATGGCATGAACGAGCCAATAGGTGATGATCCTCATAGAATCTGAATGTTTCCATTATGGACGGAGATTTGGCAATAAATAGTCAATACATTTGAAGGTAAGGTCAGAGAATTCCTGTCACAGAGCTGAAAGACAGAGTATATATTCTCTCAGATTTAGAGAACTTCTGTCACAATGCTGAAAGGCAGACTACACATTTCCCCAGAGATATCAATTGCCAAGTTAAGTAACACATTGCGGCAAGTCCACGGTCAGGATTAGAAGGTGCTAAAACCTATCAGAGACACAAAGCAACCTGCCAGTATACAGCCACAAGTGTCATCATATCTATTCATGAGTCAAAGTGTCATGGTACAACTGGAACTGATAGATGAAATTGCAAGGGCATGTGGAGTCCCTCCATCTAGAAACTATACCTTGCCAATGGTAGCAGGTAGAATTACCATGTGTAGTGTAAATACACAAGTTTATATTTACTCCATGTTATATTAATAAATATTAAACATCATATATTACGAGTTTGGGTATATATCATAATTCACAACAAACACAACAAATGTGGCACAGTTATCAGGATAACAATTGTATTAATTAATTATTTATTTAATATTGATGGAGTTGTAAATAAATGTTAATATTATAATTTATCCTAACTATGCAATTGCTATTTGTCATACATTGAACAAGAAAAGTGCACTATATTAAATAGATCATATATTAGAACGCATGTTAACCCTGATGATGCATACAAGATTTACTGAAATTATAAGAGAATATCTTAATGCTTTAGTTTTTGGATAATTAGTGATGCACAGGGTATAATAAAATCCCACTTACCTCCTACATCATCACTGCTTTGCTTTGTTAATTCTAGAATATAATCCAGAATGTGTTACTTCTATTGATGTTTGTGATATTAGGACCTAAATCAATCAATAAATTTTCTAGCCAATATTATAATGGAACCTATCTTCTAATATTATAACTTACTGTTTACCTATTACAATAAGAGTCTTATAGCTATTTATTTAATTAAAAATTTAAATTAATGATGAAAGAACGTAAAGTTTATATGTTTACATTTTATTGCAAAGCAAATATTCTACATGGCATTTCTGTACTAAAATCCTGAATCTGAGCTATAGCCCACCAATGTTATGAGGCTGATTATAACATTTATTGTCTTGTTAAATGGCCTGTATTCATCATGTGATAGTTTGTATTGATGTAAGGGATCATACATTTAATTCTGGAAGAGTAGTTTTATAGATCATACCATCTTGTTCATGGTCAACCATAAGGTCCCATGCAAATAAAAATTGTAAATTAGGGTTTTGAAGTGTAGTTTTTAAGATACAGTCATTAGTAAGAGTGATAATTAATTATATAGTCACACAATTTATTTTTAAGTAATTTAATGAATCTTCATGTACTGCTATGATAGGTTTTTGTGGTGTACCCTAGCCGCAATCGAATTATACCATGACAGTTTTGTGTTATATCATTAATTTTGCCTGTTATGCTCTGATCAGACTTTTCGGTTACAATATATATATATCAGTGGATGCATGAGCATATAAAGAACACTAACAATTTGACAGACTATGTTAAAGAGAAGGAAGTTCTGAAGAAGATTGCTAGGTCAATCGAAACTGTCAAAGAGGGTAGAAATTAAAGCATTGTGAAATGGTAGTAAAGTGCACAGATGAGTTAATATTATATTAGGTTACTTATAAACCTGTGTAGCCTCGAACATTATTACACTTATAAATATACCGCTGAAGATTTATAATAATGGCATTTTACTTGTAGTTATACATTTATATTTCCATCATCTATTTAAATTAAGTGTTATATAGTAAAACTTTGAACTGCATATATATATATATATTCTCCCACATACATTCAACTATTAATAATAAAACACAGGTTAGTATAGAAAGCATTTTCAATAGTATTATTCTCCTATCTTCTTTCAGTTTTTCTGGCCTAAACAGTAACAATATTAGGATAACAGCTGAACATTGATCTGGGAATATATGGATATTGAATTTAAGGTGATACTTTATTCAACAGGATAGCCTAGTTTACTCTAACATTACTTACAGAATTCTTGAATCTAAAGGTCAACAGTTCAATTCCCACATTTAGTAGAGATTCATCTATCCAGAACATCTAAAGAAAAGAAAAAATGATACCACCTAATACATTGTGTTCCAATATGAACAATGTCTGATTACCACCAGTTGAATGTATTTTATATATAAATAAAGTTTGAATATTTTAAAAACATTTAACAATTCAACTAGATGATGGAAATAGTTCAATATATAATTACTATGTCAAGTTGTCAAAATCTAGTTGGTTAAACTTTAATTTCAGTATTCACCATTTTAAAAGTGACTATTTCAATTCACATGCTAGCTGTCATTGACCAGGCCACCAACAACTGACGAAGAGAGATAATAATGCTACTTAAGACGTTGCGGTTTATGTCAACCTCAGTGCTATTACGAATTACTGAACGTATTTGGAAAAATATAAATAAAATTTGAATTTTTCTAAAAAAAACATTTAACAATTTAACTAGATCAAGGGAATAGTTCAATATATACATACAGATATGTATTAAAAACGATATGTATATACTTTATATACGTTTAGATTTATTATTATTAAAAAGTTTAAAAGGAATTTTTGATCAGTAAAATTCAAAAGATAAAATTTAGTTTTAAAAAATTGACACTAATATATATATATATATTTCTTTTTGAACTGTATAGAGGAAATAAAGAAATTTTAAAAAAAGTTTGAATCATAAGTGAAAAAAAAAAAAAGTTTTAAATAAGTTTTAAAAAAGTTATAAATAATCCAAGTTACACCAATAAAATCTTTGCTGAGTAAATTATATGAAAGTTAATATTATCTTATAAATCTATTTATTTTATGATTTGAATGTTCGAATGTTATATTTATTGTTAAAATTCGAAAAACCAGCTGCATTTATCGTAATGAAAAACATTTAAAATATACAAAATAAATATCATATTATCATATCTAACTTTTTCAGATGTAAACCAAATTTATATCAATTCATTTTTATCACTTTTTATAAGGTTCAGTACTTGATGGATAATAGATGGTAGGGCTTATTAAATCCCTATCCAATATACAACCAAAGATCCGATTCTGGTTTATGGCCTTTCTCACTGAAACCATTTAGTTATAGATTTAGTTCATCTGGATTTTTGAATCGAACACATCTTTTTCGCCATCTGCCATCTTTTACTTTTTCATATTATCTTAATTTAAAACATTTTAATGTTTTAAATTCAAGCCAGTTTGTTTGCATAGTTAATTTAATACCTCTACATAGATACTTTTATCCATTGGTTAAAATTGTTCGACAACCAAAAAAAATCATAAAATTATTCCAGCTTATTCAAACTTGTAAGAGGTGGCAGCACTGGAGTAAAATAAATAAACCTGCTTCTGAAAAGCATTGTGTAATCTAAGGTCATATGATTTTTTTTATATCAATCCTGGCCAAAAGATAGAGGGTCCACACAATCCAATTTATTTGCATAGCTACATATATATGACCTTAATTTAATATATCTACATAGGTACTTTTATCCATTGGCGAAAATTGATCTACAACCAAAAAAATCATAATATTATTCCAGCTTATTGAAGCCTATAATAGGTGGCTCCACTGGAGAAGCCATAATACATCACATCACATCAACCTGCTTCTGAAAAGCATTATGTAAGCATCATGTGACTTTTTATATCAATCCTGGCCAAAGAATAAAGGGTCCACACAAGTTATTAAAATACTAAAATAGTGTCATATCTATATAACTATGCAAGCAAGTTGGTTTGAACTCAAAATATTAAAGTGGTTTTTTTAATTCTTTGGTATAATAAAAAAGTAAAAATGAGTCAAAGGTACATTATAACTAAAATAAATTCAGGTGTAACAGATCTAAATCATAACTTTATTGATGAAGGAACATTAGTTAAAAATTGATCTGAATAAGACAGTCAGAGAGAGAGAGAGGTCTGATCAAACTTAGACCATAATTATGATTTCATAACAGAAACAAATTATTGAAGAAAATGCATATTGCACATAACAGAAACAAATTATTGAAGAAAAATAATATTGCCCAAAGCGTATTTTTTATTCATGATGAAAGTTGGAATTTGTGAATAAATATGAATCAGAGAATACCATCACTTTAAATTAATAATCACTTTGTGTGCATGTTTGTAATGAGTAGTATATATGCAGTATATATATATTTCACACAAATAAAATTATCAGTTAAATAAATAAATGAATTACAATAAATAAATAAATGACCATTGAGTTTATTCACCTGAGTAATTTTGAAGGAATACCTTCATTATCAAAATTTGTGTGCAAAATAAATTGCAAAGTAAAACTATTAGTATGAGAAATGAAAAGTGTATGCAAATTATGTTTGCCATTTTTTGGAGACTGTGTAACATGTGTCTCTTTTATTCATCACATTATTGTCCAGATTGATAAAATAGGCTTAATTTGATCTTTCTAAGTCATGGTGCTCTTTGCATACGATTTGGGGGTTGTCTGGAATGCACTGGTGTCCTGTGAAGATGCCATGCTGTGTAAAGATGGAAGTGTGTGGGATATCTGTTTGTGCTTTGTTGTAAGCATAAGTATGCTGTGAGAGTCTTGTGTGGAATGTTGCCTTCATTTTACCATAATATGATGTGAGACAATTGTTGTATGGACTTGCTATATTATATACTGCTTGCTGAGTGTGTATTGGAGGTAGCTGATCTTTAGTATTGTTGAGAATTCTATTGAAGTTGGGAGGAGTGTGATAGCATAAGATGAAATTATCATGGAAGATTGAGTGTAAATTCTTGGGTATGTTCTTTATGTATGGTAGAAAACTACTCATCACTTTAAATATATATGAAAATATGCTCCTTCAATTTATTAATAACTACATTATTAGTAATTTTGTTTATACTAGAATATTTATTTATATATGTATAGTATACATATAGAAGAGTATTTATGCAACATATATGTGTTGTATTTATATATTGGACTATTTCCATCATCTAATATAAGTATCGAATATCCTTAGAAAAATTTAATTTTATTTAAATATTCCAAATACAATCAACTGTTAGAAATATCACACAAGTTAGTATATGTTTCAAGAGTTATTATTCTCCTCTCATCCTCAGGTGTTTTTAGCCAGCAATACCTGAAGAAGAGGGGAAAATAATACCTCTTAAAATGTTGTACATATACTAACTTGTGTGCTGGCCAGTAACACCTGGAATTGGGAATAGTAAGACCTCTCAAAACATTGTGCATATAATAACCAGTGTGTTGGCCAGCAACACCTGAAGAAGAGGAGATAGCATTACCTCTCAAAATATTGTGCATATGCTAACCTATGTACTATTTCTAACACTTGAATGTATTTGGAATATTTAAATAAGGTGAAATTTTTCTAAAGAGATTCAATACTTATATTAGATAATGAAACTAGTCCAATATATAAATACAACTAAAACACCAAACATTCAGGAAAACATATATGTGTGTGTTAAAAAGTACCTTATATCTACAGTTTAATAAACATTGCACATTTAAGTGTAATCAAAGCTTATTAACAAAATATGAGCTATTGTTTATAAAATACAATGTATATGAGGGAGAAAAGGGGGTTAGAACAAAATGTAGAGGATATCATAGTTCCACTTTATATATTTTTATTACTAATGGAAATACTTTATTCATGGAACAATGAGCCATCCTCAGAATTAACTACAAAAAGAAATCATAAAGCAAAAGTTGAGAAATTGAAAATGAAAATGATAAACCGTAGTTATATTAATGATGCCAAAAGCATTATTTTAATTAATCCATTCATTAATTGATATAGTTGTACAAAATAATTGAAATATATAGATAACTATACAAATGTATATATAAACATATACAAATAAAAACTTAGCTTGAGTTATGATTTTGAATCTAATGCCCTAGCTGCCTACTGAAGAGAGCCATAGCTTGAAACTGGTCTGGAGATGGAAACGATCCAAGATTAAGATTTTAAATGCTTTCTCTTGTTGCATTTATTACAAAAAATAAAAATAAGCTTGTTTTGAGCTATTAGCATGAGTTTTATTTATTACATATTGGTAATGCAAGATATATAGATCATGTGATATATGACTGGCATTCCCATACAAAAATTGCCTTTAAAAAGTATATCTTTTAAATACAACTTCTAAATAACAATTTCAACACATAAAATGAGTCTATATAAAATGGAAAATAATGATATTGTTTAATAACAATTACACAAATTAAAATCAAAACTCAAAATGATCAATTATTTAATTATGAAGCTATGAATTTTTAAAGAGATACAACCATTTGTTTTTTTATAATAGTTTATGATTTTTCCAAAAAATATGTAGTTGTTAGCATAAAAAATAAGTAGAGCATTTAGTTTATCAATAGGACAAGAAAAGACAAGGAGAATGTTCCATTAATATTATTTATTAACAACAACAAATAGCAAACTTCCCAGCTTAAAATAATGTTTTGCACACTAGCGCCACATAATGTATGCTTAAGCAACTAGTGTTATTAGATGCATTAAAATTCCTACCCATAATGTTTAAATCCTCATGTTCATTGATGAAGATATAAATTGAAAAAGCAGACAAATGATAAACCAGCTGTCATTCGTTAATCTAGATCTCATTTCCTCCCATATTTTCATCATCTCATATTAGTATTTTTCTGTATGCCATTACAAATATGACATATTTTGAACATGTTAATTTGATGATATCACAATTAGAAAATTGCACTAACTATTACTACTAATCCTTTATTTAATATGCTAATGATTATTACAGAATATAATTTTTGTCCCATATATAAACTTTAAAAATTATTCATAAATGATATCACAGATTTACAACAAAACTATGGATATATGTATATTATTGTGCTCATATAAAATGTGACAACCAAGGTAGGAAAAATTTCAAAGAATTTTAACCACTATTATTTTGCCGAGCCCTTTCCATACTGTGTACCAGACTCATGGCAACCTATTGGAATGAACAATTATTATTCCAGTGCATGCTCAGTGGAACCCTAGTGTTACACTGATTGATAACATTATTTGACTTATCAATATACCAAGCTTTTTTCAACTTCATCTTTCTATCATTTGATCCATTACAAACAGTACTGATATTTTGAGGATACAACTTTTTATGCCCACAAATATTTTCATGATTTGAAAAATAGAATTAACTTGCAAATCAATTAAATTTTTTTTTATACTGATAAACATGCTGTTGCAATCACGTTAATACATTAATCTTTGTTTCACTATAATAAATAGCATTGCAAGCAATTTCTCTAAAGGCAATAGAATAAACCACATCAGACTTATTCATTTCTTCCACACCATCCTTTGAATTATTTATTAGTCTATTTAAACACAAAGGTGATCTGAATCTTTATCAATTATACTGTTTAACTTCATACTTATAGGTGAAACATAAATCAAAGAAATTCACTTTTTGTCTATTTTATTTTTACATCTACTTTATGTTTAAACTTCACTTTATTATAAAACAACCTCAATTGCCTGTGTAACATAGTTTTCTTGTATCCCATGCTTATTAAGTCATTATTATATCTCTCAATATTCCTTTTTCTATCTGCCTCAAATTTACAAAGATACAAATTGCAACACAAAAAACATTTTAATCTAGCCATTTTATAACTTGAAGAAATATTCGATGATGGGTATATAAAACACCTTACATTTAATGGTTTAACAATCATTTTATACCCAAAGATATTACATAATCCATATATATTCACATCTAAATATTTTAAATTACAAGGATAATGCCACTTGGAAGATATAATCTGAGACACTTAATGGTGACTAGTTTAGTTAGAAAATGCTTCTTGGAGTCGTTTGCCCTTTTCTATATATCTTTATAAGATTGAAAGTTTTATAGTACGTAATACTTTAAATATTCAGAAATATTTATAATTATTGTATTCAATTCTTCAAGCCAGTAATTTAAGAACGGATAGCAATGTTGAATATTACACTTTTTAATTCAGAGCTTCATTTATTTTATAGGACTTTTTAATACTACTAATTTACCACATACTTTCATACATAATTCCTTTTTAAACTTACGCATGCATTCTATTTAATCTTATGATCATACTTATATTTTTATTTCCTGTGGTGAAAAGTTAAAGAGATAATTTTTTTTTTACATTTCTATATTTATATTTAATTATATTTAAGTACATTTTAAAAACTTTATTTTAAAAGCAATTTAATTCAATAAAAATCTTTATATTAACTTTTTTAATATAGTTTTTAAAGTTTAATTTCTCCTAAGTGATTTTTTTTTTCTGCAGTAAAACTAATCAGATTATATATGTTTACATAGTTTATCATTTTTTTTTTTTTAAAGGGTATTTACTGAATAAAAATTACATTACAAACGCAAATCAAAAGATTAGGAGAACTACAAAATAATGAGACGTCATCAAAAGGCTTACTCAAGGTACATCTTGACATAAGAACTTCAAGAATAATAATAATAATAATAATAATAATAATAATAATAGTAGTAGTAGTAGTAGTAGTAGTAGTAGTAGTAGTAGTAGTAGTAGTAGTAGTAGTAGTAATAATAATAATAATAATAATAATAATAATAATAATAATAATTGTTCTTTTTTACACATTATCAAACAATTTTATGTTTTGTTCTTTTAAACGTTTCAGCTGATTTAGTAGCTTTCAACAGAAATTAGTTTCTTTTACAGTTGATGAATCTATATACTGAATTCCAGGTAAATTGGCTCTACCTGAAAAATAAATTTAGTCTCCTTATGATTCTACAAAAAAAAAAAATCAAAATATTTAAATTCAAAGCCAAGATTATAAACAAGCATGATCACCATTTCTTACACTTGCTCATAACTGTTATTAAAACAGAAAAAAACTCTCCAAACAGTAGTACACCCAGTGCAAGCCAAAGTAATCAATGCTAGAAACCAATCTGGGGATATTGGATGAGTAGGCACTAGATAGGGATTTTATGCACAAGCCTTCTGGTATCCATTGATTACTCTGAATTGCACTGAGTGGCACTACTGTTTGGAGAGTTTTGGCTGTTTTAATCATAAACAAGACAAGTAGAGTGGGACAACCACTTTGCTGCAAGAGCACTTTTTGAATGGTAAAACAAAAGATTCATATTTTTGGGAAAAAAATTTGGATGAGTAAAATGATATTGATCACATAAAATCTTCTTTATTAAATTGTCAGGTACTTATTTATTAGTTTGACAATGGTGAGATTTCACAAACTATTAGTCTGGCAGTAGATGGTAAGAGAAAACAACATTTTGTATATGAAAAAAAAAAGCACTTATATTATAATGTTGCACAAACAAATATGTAAATAACGAGTGAATTAAACCTATTTCCAATCTTCTAAAAACGAAAACAATTTTTTAAAAATGAATATTGGATAATAAACCAATATTTTGACAATGATCGGAATATTGTCTAATATTCACATAAAAATGTGTAAATGAAGATGGAATTAAGCACATTATAATATTCTAATATCGAAAACAATTAATTTTTTTTAATGAAATTTACATAAACGAACATTTTGGCTAATAATTTTTCTGCCGATTGAGATATTATCTATTAATATTCGTCAAGCGTTGTTAGCCGAGAGGTCATCGCATCCGCCTTGCAAGCAAGTAGTTGGTTGCTGGACGGTTGTGGGTTCGCGTCCCGGTCGATGCTATGACATATGAGGAAAAAAAAATATTCACTTTAAAAATTGGTTTCGTTTTTACAAGATTGTAAATAGGTTCAATTTAGTCTTTATTTACATGTTTGTTTGTGTCATCAATTTTCATTACCACCAGAATAATACGTAAGTAGCAATTATCAAATAAAATATGAGATTAAAAAAATATTTGTTGTATTATTATTCAAATAGAAACTGTTCAGCATATTTGTACATGATATTAATAATGACATTGAAAGTAATAATTTTATCTTTTATCTATTCATAAAAATATCCAAAACAATTAATTCTAGTGAATACTAAGCTTCTATAGAAAGATATTACAAGGATTGAGTTTAAACCAATAAACATCATGTGATCACTATTTCTTATGATTGTTTATAACTGTTGTTAAAACAGGCAAAACTCACTATACGTATTGCCACACCCACCAAGCTAGAGTAATCAATGGATTTTATGCAAAAGCCTTCTGGCATCCATTGATTACTCTAGCTTGCTGTGTGTGGCAATACATGTAGTGAGTTTTGCTTGTTTTAACAACTGTTATAAGCAAGCATAAGAAATGGTGATCATGTGATGTTTATTGGCTTAAAACCAATCCTTCCTAATAGGATAGTGGTGGCTATGGTTATTAAAGAACATCAAAATGTATAGGTACTGAACTGAGTTCCAACCTATATCACTATAAAGCTGATGAGCTTGAAATGAAAATATTAAGATGTTTTCAGTTTAAGACTCATAGTTTTGAAGTTAAGTAGAGATGAAAGGTGGCTGCTGGAGGGTTACATTAGATCCTAAGATCTAGGTGCAGTGCTCTCAGATCCAAGGCTCCTCACTGACGAAGGCCACAAGCCAGAAACTAGTCTGGGGATATTGGATGAGTAGGCACTAGATGGGGATTTTATGCACAAGCCTTCTGGAATCCATTGATTACTTTAGCTTGCTGGGTGTAGCAATACATATAGTGAGTTTTGCCTATTTTAATGATTGAGTTACAGCATCTTGAAAATAAGATGACACTTATAGTGGCCAAATGTCAAGTAACACCCTTTTTTTGCCAAAAGTATTATTGTTACAGGAGTTGTTTTATTTGCCTTTTAATGATAGATTCAGTTTATCCACTCATAATAGTTCTTGAAATATATTAAGTTTAATAAAATTAAAACAGCTCTTTCTAATTTTAAAAATGGCAAGCTTTTGGAAATTCTTATGAGATACATGGTGATATGTTAATTTAAAAAATGCTGGATTTTTTTTTTTTTAGAAATGACTTTTGAAGTTGTATCTAAACCACTAAAACATCATATGACCACCATTTCCTATATTTACAATAGCTGTTAAAACAGTAGCAACACTCCATGCAGTAGTGCAAATTAGTGCAAGCCATATCAATCAATGATCTATCTAGTGCCTACTCATCCAATATTCCCAGACTAGTTTCTAGCTTTTGGCTTTATCAGTGAGGAGCCATGGACCTGAAAGCACAGAGCCTAGATGTTTGGATCTAATGCAATATTCCAGGTGCCACATTTTACCTATATTAATTGGTGGAGAGTTGCATTAGATCTATAGATCTAGGTGCTGCCTGGAAATATTGGATGAGTAGGCATTAGACAGGGATTTTGTGCACAAACCTTCTAGCATCTATTGATTACACTGGCTTGCACTGAGTGTCACTACTGTATGGAGAGTTTGTTACCTTCTGATTGTAATAATGATTTTATAGTTCCAAGTTTTAAAAATAAAGAGGATCGGCAAGATTGAAGTAATTATCAAGGAATATTTTGCTATCCATTACAGCAAAGACACTTTCAACAATTGCGGTGAATAGGTTATTACTAGTCATAAATTATCAGTTTCTAGGATGTAATTTGATCTGCTAGTAACTGGAAGTTAGATCAAACAACAAAAATACCATTTTATTATGAAATCTTACCAATAATTTGTGTATAGGTGGAGGAGTGTTTGTGTCAGGGATAATTATTTTATTTCATTGTCTTGCACTTTACTACAGCAGCAGACAGTACCTTCAAGCAGAGAAGTATAATACCACAGTTAGATTAAACATCCATGACACCTATAACCAGAATGAGGCTACACAAAGTATAACCTACAGTCACATTTCCAGCCTATAGCACTTCTTACCTGCTAGATCCAAACCCTGCCATCTGAGCATTTATTTGTTTTGAGGGTTAACCTCAGGTTCCAGCTGACTATACGTATATAGTCAGCATGCCCAGACTATAGGTACACAATCCAGTGCTTGGTATATCCCAAGCTAGCTTCTTTTCTCAATTGTGAGGACACATATCCTAACACTTATAGTTAATTATAACTTAACCTATTGGTGATGAAGTTATAAGAGAGAGAATTGATTGGACAATAATTAAGCAAACAAATACTTTATTTTATACATCTTCATAATTATAACATGATATAATAAAAAAAACTGACATATATACAAACACATTTATGTATAACATAATATAATACCAATATAAGAATGCAATATTAAAGACTACGTTGGATGTAACTATTACAGTTCATTAATGTTCTTTCACTCACATATATATACAAATCTTTAGAATGGGAGAATAGGAATTATATTTACCTAGGATTTTAGATAGGATGTTGCACTTTTTTGGATACAGTTCCTTGTTTGTTCCTTATTTGTCGATTACCAACTGATAGGCCTGTTTTCCATAGATAATTTTGGCTTCTTATTGATTTTCCAGTTTGCAATGAAGAGAGGAAAAGGGATTATCAGTTGTTCACAGATCATAAGGTGGGCATGAGTTTCCAGGTGGAGAATATATGATGGTGCTGAGGACTGGGATCGAAGGCTAGCTGCACACTTTGATTGTCATTTAGTACTGCATGGTGCTAGGATAGCCTTTGGTGAAGATAAGTCAAGGCACACACATCCTTGAAAAGTGGATAGCTTTTTGTCATCTTCACTTCTTTAATTTTTATAATAATTTAGCAGTGTTAAGCTAATAATTTTACTGCATCTGAAACAATCTGAATGACAATAATAATAATAATAATGACAATGAATCAATCTCCCAGTCCTTGTATATGTTTCTTTCTCATTGTTTCTCTTTATCAACCTTTGATCTAGTTTTAAAAAGAATTTTATTGTTACTAATCTACATGATTTTGCTATGCAAGACTAGGGTTTGAAAAATCATGACTCAATTATGAATAAGTCTCTTGTGTTCTTTCCAGCAGGGCTGGTGGTCTTGGCTGGTAGCAATCTCATTGCTATGGGGCGAGACCTCCATAAAGTCTCCATGTGCTATTGAACATGAATTTTGTTGACAGAAGCAAGTCTTTTGCTTGCAGAGCCTTCAGCTCTGAGTGAAAGATTACTGATGGTTCAGGTCTCAGAAGTGTAAATTTAGTTGAGCACCTGGTCATTCATATAGCATATAAAATAAAGACAGTCAGACGGATGACCAGGAAGTCACCAGAGTGCAGACAGCTCTTGAAGTCAAGAATTGTCAGAAGAGGGATATTGCACTCATCATTGATGGACTGCCTGATGTCCTGATAGCCAGGGCAGAGGAAGATGATATGGTCAAATGTTTCATCGCTTCTGTGATAGATATAGCACATTGGGTCTATCTTTGAAAAATATCTTTTGATCTAGTTTAATTAATTTTATATTTTCTTAACTAATTTTGCATTCTATCTTAATTTAATCTCTTGCTTAAATTAATGTAATACTTTGATATGGTAATGTTTGTAGTCTTTTCCTTTGTTTCTTTAATTAGTTCAAATGGGATTATCATTTCTCTTTTATCAGCCAAATAATCTTTAATGAATTGCAAATTTTAAAAAGTTTTCTTTTCACAAATTATATTTTTAGTTTAATTTCAATTTTACATTCGTTATTTTATTTTTTGTTTCTTCATTAAATTTATAAAAAGAAAAGCTCTGTTCTAATTTTTACTTAAAATTACCCCCCCCCCCTTGTTCTTTAATATTAAAACTTTCTTTTATTTTTCAAAGAAAGGGTGAGACAATACTTTATTTTTTTCAAGTTTGCATTTAAAAAACAACTCTTTAAAAACATATAATTTATATTTCATTATTATCACTTTTCTTTTCCTTTGAAAATCAATTTGATCCATTATTATTAAATGATTACATATGTAACACACAATATAAGTGTGTTTTTAACCCATATATTCATTGGCAGTATAATATATATAACTAAAACCAAAAATTTATTTTTTTCAAGTTTGCATTTAAAAAACAACTCTTTAAAAACATATAATTTATATTTCATTATCACTTTTCTTTTCCTTTGAAAATCAATTTGATCCATTATTATTAAATGATTACATATGTAACACACAATATAAGTGTGTTTTTAACCCATATATTCATTGGCGGTATAATATATATATATATAACTAAAACCAAAAATTTACTCTCCTTCAGACTATGAATAAGTAGCAAACTGAATATTGGATCCTTTGTTCATCATACACAGTGTTTTTAATATTACCCTAGTAAAGGGAAAGGAGGTTTTTTTCCCTCTTAATTACATATACATTAAGTTACGATAATTTCATATATACATTAGTTATCTTTTATTTGATTATTAAAACAAGATTATTAAAAGAGAGATTTTGTAATATAGTTAATTATTTATTTGTTTAATAATTATTAAATGCCATATTTGTCTGGCTGATATATTAATTTTACTCTGAATTTTAATGAATGGTGTCAAAGCTAAGTTTATGAATATCAAAAACTTTATACATAGATGTATTTATTTTATCCTACTCTCTTTGCTTAACATACATAGTAGTACTTATCTATAGCTAAAGGGGGAATCATTTTCATTTCTTATTTACATATACATTAAGCTAATCTAATTTTATGTTTACATTTATTAACAGATTATTAAAACATAGTTTTCTAATGAGTAAGATCTGTCTCCATCCTTAATATAATTGATCATTAATATAATAATTACCAATGCTATGTTTTCTTCTGGCTGTATTATTAAGTTCCAGCTGATTTTTTTACTAACATTAGCAACAGTAACCTCATAAATATCAAAACCTACAAAATAGGTGGATTCATTGTATTCTTGACCCTTTGTTCTATGTATGAAATGGTATTTATCTTTATCCTGGAGAAATAGTGCTTTTCTACTCTTAATTAAATTTATATTCCGCTAAGCTAATTTCATGTTCACATATGTAATAAACAAGAACTTACAGTGTTAAAAATATTCATATATAATATTTGGAGACTAACTCATTCTAAATGTCTTATAAATAATTAATGTGCTCTCCAGCATCATTTCTAGAAAAGGCAGAAGATGATCCTCCGGTTATATGAAGGAGGATGAAGGAAAATATATACTTCTTCTACCTTTAAAATTTATTTTCATGTGCTGAAGCTAAAGGTAACATTAGTTATATATAAAATGATTGCGTCATAATGCTATATATATATATTGCTTTGAATGTAATTAAATGCATTGTTAGATAAATTTGTTTACAGTTTCCTTAACATGGTTAATGGAGGTTTTTATTTTAATCTGTAATCTTGTTTGTCTAAATAGCTTTGTTTATATTGAGTTTTATTTTAATGTTTTTTATTAACTTTTTTTTTTATAAACAAAATAGAATTAACACATTAATAAAATATTAAGTTTATTAGTTGTTGCTTTTTTTTAATTAGCTTTAAAGATAAAAGAAACTATTTTGAAATATTATATCAGATTAATTACTAAAATAAAATAAAAAATAATAATTACTCATAAAAATAGCGATAAACAATATTTGCTCTTCTTTTTAAACAAATTGAAGTTTAATATTTTCAGTCAAAGAATTATCACCGTGTTTGGAGATGTTGGGGGGTGGGGGGATGGGGTGGTGTATGGAATAAGTAAATAGATTAAAATTAATCTTTGCTTGATTAACATGACTGTGCCATGCATTTAACATACTTGACATTCATTGGTTCATCGGTCACTCAAAATTATCAATGTAGAGACTTTTGTCTCACCTTTCAATTTTTTTGCCCACTTCAATCTCTTGATCAAGTGTAAATTTGGGACTTCATAGAAAAAATTACTTTATTCAGTTATGAATAGTGATTCTCTGTAAAATTTGGCATTGTGGTCACAGACTGAAACTCAAAGCCAATGGGTTCCAGAATGGTTCTATTACTCTTGATGCATGAATTTCTTATGAACTACTGAATAATAACCCATTTAATTTCTTTATTCTTTCTGAATTCCCAGCATGCTTCACTGCAATGGTAGAGTGGCAGATTCTGGAGCTTAAGGTTCATGGATCACAGCCCAGCTTTATCACTTCTGACCCTTGAACTTCCAATGAACTTCTGAGAAATAAACCATTCAATTACTATATTCTTTGTGAATTCCCAGCATGCTTCCCTGCAGTGATAGAGTGGCAGACTTTGAAGTTCAAAGTCTATGGATTACAGCCCAGCTCTGTCACTTTGGATGCTTGAACTTCTTATGAACTCTTGTATAATAAACCATTGACTTATTATATTATTTCTGAATTCCCAGCATGGTCCATAGGTCACAGCCCAGTTGTAAACCATGCAATTACTATATTTTTTCTGAGTTCCCGGAATGCTTCATTGCTACGGTAGAGTAGCACACCTGGGAGCTCAAGATTCACGGATCACAGCCCTGCTTTGTCACATCTGCTGCTTGAATGTCTTACGAACTCCTGAAAAATATTCCATTCATTTACTACATTCTTTCTGAGATCCCAGCTTGCTTTGCTGTGGTAATAGAATGGCAGACTTTGGAGCTCAAGGTCCATGGATCACAGCTCAACTCTGTCACTTCTGATGTTTGAAATTCTTATAAACTGTTGAATAATAAACCATTCAATTACTATAATCCTTCTGAGTTCCCAGCATGATTTGCTGCAGTAGAGAATGGCAGTATCCGAGAGGTATAAGTTGCAGCACAGTTCAGTTGCTGCTCAAGCTTCTTATTAATTCTCCTACTAATAGATGAATTGATTAATTTTAATAGATTTCAATAGTTGCACTTCTTAAACATTTTTTTGTAAATATCCAAAAATAATTGACCCAAAATCTTGAACCATTTTACTGTATTTCTTTTTGATAAAAACCAGTTCTCGGGTTGAAGTATGAAAGATAGCAGTTTCCCATATAAGTAATTTTGTTTCTAATTTTTTTAGATATATATATACATTAGTTAGTTTTTATATATAGTTTATATATATATGTTTTTCCTTAATATATATATATTGTATTTTTATATTTAGCCTATAAAGAGTTAAATAGAATAGATATTTTTAAAAAAATTAAACTCAAATAAATATAACCCTATAATAAATCAATTTTATTGTTTTAAAACTATAAAAAATCTTAGCTATATACTCTAAAGTAGTAATAAAATATCGTTGTTAAATATGTCTGAATGATAATTGCTAAGAGGGACTATCCATTAATTGATTTAATAGTTGTTAAAGCCAGAATTTGATATGTGAAACTTGGAAAAAGAGTTAGTTTAAAATGTGCTATGTTTTGAGTTAGTTGTAGTAGGTAGAGTTTTTGTTTTTCTATTTGTTAAAATATTATTTATCTGTGTTAAAATGTATTTAAAATAGTACTTACTAAAGTATCAGATAATTCAAATAATATCTATTAGAAATTAGAATTTAATATGGTAGGGTTTAAAAAAAGTTACGTTGAAATAGGTTTTATCTTAAATGAGTTTTAGTAAGTAATTTTAGCTTTGTTGCCTTTAAAATATTGACTATTAACCCTTTTCCCGCGCTCGACGAGACTCCTCGTCGACATCTAAAATCACTCTAACTTAGTTCGTTTTTATACGATAAAATTCGTTAAATACGTATTTAATTCGTTTTTAAAAGTTCTGTACGATGGTGACATCTTCCGATTTATTTTAGAAGTAAAAAATAAAAAAAAACGCATTTTAAACCTAAACAAAGAAGGAACATTATTTGTGATT
The DNA here is from genome assembly GCA_028023455.1 of Epiperipatus broadwayi. NCBI lineage: Eukaryota > Metazoa > Onychophora > Udeonychophora > Euonychophora > Peripatidae > Epiperipatus > Epiperipatus broadwayi. The sequence continues at coordinate 3,371,534 of JAQFVV010000045.1, forward strand.
GGTTCTTAGCATGCTCTCAGCCGAAAAAGACATTCTGATTGGCTGGAAAGAACAAAGAAACTGCCTGATCAAAGAAAATAAAGAAAAACGCTGAGATTTTCATTTCGAATACGATTTAAATTATTATTAAATAATATTTATGGAAATTAAACATAATTTTCAGAGAGAATAATAAAAAAACAAAATTATTTTCGAAAAATATTGAAGATTTAAGTAAATATATTGAAGATGTAGTAAAAAGAAATATTTACTTTTCTATAACGTAAAAGTCGATCTTTTTGTTTACATTATAACTTTTATGTTGCCGATATAGAATATCTTAGAATAAATAAATAGCAATTTATTTTTGAAAGAACTTTCGTTTTCTTCATGACCTGAAAAATTAATTATATACTTTTTATAAACGTATCTGAGTTGAATTTAATATTATAGACGAATATGTTTTAACAATAGGCTTTGTCTTCAGTTTGTGAGTTGGCCAATTAAAAGATTTGATTTTTATCTCATACAACCAATGATTTAATTAGCGGTTTAAGGGTTAATATGCAGTAAATTTCATAGTTTCCTTAGTCATGTCTAGTATATATGTGCATTCAAATATTTGAGCATGTATGTTAAAAAAAGGAAGTTGAAAAGAAATTATTTAAAAGTGTTAATTATCTTTAAAAATAATATATTCTATAAATAGTATTTTAAATAATTTAATAGTAATTCTTAAAAAAAAACTCTTAAAATAAAAATTATTGGTTTTAGATAAAGGATATTTGTTTTAAATAAAGCAAATCATTTTTTATTTTGTAATTAAATAAAGTTTATAAATTAATTTTATGTAAAATTAACTGTCTAGATGTCACATGTTTAAAACTATTTTTAGATGTCTTATTTAATAAAACATCAAGGTCAAATTTATTTTATGCAACTGATTTAATAAAAGGTTAAAGTTGTGCCAATTTATCCCACTTTAATACTAATTGGTAATTGATTAATTAAAATCATGTGACAAACTTTGCAGTAAAAAAAGCAAGCACATGCATGTTTAAAAACAAAAACCAGAAAAATAAAATTACTTCTCAGTTAATTCTTCTTCTTTTCTGTTCAACATAATTAATAATTTTTAAAGGCTTATTTAAAGTACTTATTATTTTATCAGTTAAATAATGTTTGGGTAGAAGACTTCAAGGTCATTTAAACAAGTCTACTGTTCACCTGCCAATAAACAATATCTTATTGGAAAATGCAAAAAGCTGTATTGTTATGAAAGAAATTCCAAAGTGTTCTGAATATGACATTTATTGGAGGCCACTAAGCTGGAAAGTTATATGTATGTTTGATTTACCGTTTTTATAGACTTCTATTTAATTTCGAACTGTTGGCTGTAATACCATTTCATTAACACTTTGTCATTGAAGGTTTTAAATTAGTTACATAGGGTAATTGCAAAATATTATGATATTGTCTTTTATATTCAACTAAATGTCTTACATTAGAATAAAGTAATTTAAGCAGACAATATAATAGATGAGATACAGTTATCATCATCTTATCAGGAACTCTTTTTGAAAATTATTATATTTTTAATTAATCAAATGAATGCATAATGAGTTTTAAAGTTGTCACTAGTTTAAAAGACATTTTAGATTGCTTTATTTAATTATGATAAAAGATGTTATCTGTATTGATTTATTTAATTATAATAAAAGATGTTATCTGGATTGATTTTTTTAATATTTTGGAAAAGACATTATATATCTGTATTACCTCCAATGCAAATAAGATGATATTTTAGCTTTATTAGAATATATTTATTCATGACTCATTTATTGTAAATATATTTTATGGCTTTACAAAAGAAATAATTTGGATTTGCCTCATGCTTTAATATTGCCAAAATAATATCCCAATTTTATTATGGAATTGTTTGTTACCTGTTTATACAAATCTTGCCCTCTGTTTTCTGCTTATCTCCATTTAAAAATTAAAATTGTGGTCAATGTTTTTTTAAGAAACTCCTGCTTTCAAATATTTGCTTGTTCACTTGTTTCCTCTACATTCATAAAACTGTGCTATATTTTTTTAAAGAAATGGAACAACAAAAGGACTCTTCAATTAAAGAGGGTTATTTTCCTTTTAAATAATGAAATAACTTTCAATCCTCAACATGTTTCAATAGGGTCAAGCAAGCATAATGCATATTTACTGTTTTATTAAATTGATAGATGTTTATTGTTATTGTATTATTAAATTGATAGATGTTTATTGTTATTGTATTATTATGTTTATATTATTTATGCACATGTAATTATTAATTTAGATGTGGTATATTATACTATATATTTACACAATATACATGTCACCAAAAGATTTGGTAAGAAAAATATCGAGGTGAAAGGTTTTTAAGTAAATGTGTCCCTGTGCACAGGGTAAAAAGCTTTTTTATATGTGACATGTGTATGTATGAATGGAATGTTTTGGAAGTTGGTGTGTGATTGAGTTAGCTTTTAAAATTCGTAATATTTGATACTGATTAGCAAGTATAGTTTGTTGGTTTGCATATATTTTTAGACTATGTATTTTGTGTTATTGTGCATATGAGTATGTGTGTGTTATCTTTTTTATTTATTATTAAAAAAATTACGCCTTGTTCATTTATTAATTGATATGCAGCTAGATGACAGATATCAATTTTGGCATTTAATTGGTTTTCATTATTGGTGTATTTATCAAACTGCTCCATGAGAGATAGAATGTGGCTTAATTGATTGGCTCTTCTAGGTCGAGTTATTGAGTGCCCATTTATCTATTTATTAAGTCAATAAACATCACATGACCACCACCTCTTATGCTTGTGTATAACTGTTGTTAAAACAGGCAAAAACTCACTATATGTTTCACCACACACAGCAAGCTAGAGAAATCAGTAGATGCCATTCTAAGATCTAGGTGCAATGCTCTCAGATCCAAGGCTCCTCACTGACGAAGGCCACAAGCCAGAAACTAATCTGGGGATATTGTATGAGTAGTCACTAGATGGGGATTTTATGCACAAGCCTTCTGGCATCCACTGATTTCTCTAGCTTGCTGTGTGTGGCAATACATATAGTGAGTTTTGCAAGTTTATCTATTTATTCACAACCATTTTGCTTTTAGCTTTGTATTACTAGTGTGTATTTTATTACCTCTACTATAAATTATTTTTAGGGATGTTTGTTTATTGTTAGTATTGAGGGATTTTATTACCTCACCTCTTAGATATAGTAATAAATTGAAACCTATATAATTATTTTTGCATAATATCTAGCTATCATTGCAATGACATTAAAGTTATATGTACATACTGATTTTTAAACATCATTGGTATTATAGTTTTAATATCATCTTTAGTGGCTGGTGTATAGGCATATATCTGGCATTCTGTGTACGTAATTTCTAGTTGGTTAATATCTTAAGTAAAAGTGTGAGAACTTCTTAAAATATAATGTAAATGTCATAATTATAAATTTACACGGATTTGCTCAAAAGGGAATGTGTTTTATTTTACGGCAGACATATGTTTACGTCAGTGGTAATTTGTAAAATTAAAGTTACTGCCTCTTGTAAATATCATTTATTGCATTAAATATTATTATAGTGTAAATACATTTATTTTATTATTCGTTAAATACAATTATGTTTTCGTTGCTATCATCATATCATTCCTCCAGAAAATCCAATTTAATAAAGTTGTATTAAATATTATAATATATGAGAGTGCATTTCAAAAGTCACATTAAACTTTCTTATTCACTTTATTTATCATTCATTTAACCCCAGCATTATTTTAAAATAAATATTATGTTGACATATTCTTATTACAAATATGCTAAATGATGCAGAAGGTAGCATAAAATTGCTCTTTCTATCTGCTGCATTATTTTACTTTTCATTGCTGGGTACAAACTCATACATGGGGATATTATAACAAGATTGGTCTATAGGTCACTAAACATCACATGTTCACCATTTCTTATGCTTGCTCATGACTGCTATAAAAACAGGCAAAAACAGTTATGAGTAAGCATAAAAAATGGTGATCATGTGATGTTTAGTGGTTTAATACCAATTGGTGGCTATGGTTACTAAAGAACCAAAGAACCAAAAGTATGGGTACTGAACTGAATTCAGACCTATATGACTATATAAGCTAATGTGCTTGGATTAAGAATATTATTGTGATTTCCAATTTTATCCTTATAGTTTTGTAGTTAAGTAGAGATAAGAGGTGGCTGCTGGAGGGTTGAATTAGATCCTAAGATCTGGGTGCAGTGCTCTCAGTTCCAAAGCTCCTCACTGATGAAGGCCACAAGCCAGAAACTAGTCTGAGGATATTGGATGAGTAGGCACTAGATAGAGATTTTATACACAAGTCTTCTGGATCCATTGATTACTCTGGCTTGTGGTGACACTACTGTATGGAGAGTTTTTCCTGTTTTAATGGATCTATAGGCTATATCAAGATGAATATTTATATGCAAAGAATTTTTAAAATATTTGAATAGTATTTTAATGATTGCTAGATGGTTATCTGAAGTATTCAGATATTGAAGTATTTTATATTTTCGCTTTTTCATTCATTTTAGAACATAAGACATAAGATTACTGAACCATAAGAAGATAAAATATTTAATGTATAAGAACTTGAAAAATATTTGTATCAAGTATAAACATCAACCCTGAGATGTAGATAAAGTAAGAACCCAGTATGTAGATTTAAATTTTAATACAAACCTGAGATTTCAATAAGGACCTTAGATAAGATTTTTAATAAGAACTTGAGATTTTAATATTTGTGCTTCCATTACATTGTATTTTGTTTATAAGAAAGTCTCATACTTTGTGGTGTGTAAAATCTATAGTCATTATTGTACCAATGTGATAACTCATTTGCAGGGATCCAATATATATATATATATATATATTAGATAATTTCATGGATTTTAATATGGTATAAAAAATGAAAATTAGAAGATTATATCATGGATATAATCTCTTCATTTATATATATGATCACAAACATAAAAGGAAAGATGCATGGTTTATTACATAAAATGAACATGTAATGAATCAAAAATCAAATAGCATTTAAATCAGAAAAAATTAATATCTTTAGAAGGCTAGCCATGAATATCACATGAAAGTGTTGAAAGTATATTTGGTGCAATAAATTTTACTAAAATTTAATGACCTAGTATTTTTTTTTACATTAATATATATGAGCAGAACAAAGAAAGTTGGTATTTTTAATATTTACAATTTTGGTATATTCAATGTTAACAATGTGAGAATTGTTACAAATTAGAATATCCTTTAAACTATAGTATCACAAAAAAATTCAATTATTATTCAGCAAATAGGATTTTAGTTGCAACTATTATTCCTAGATGTCAATAGCAATCGGTACATTAAGGAAGGTGAGGTCACTTCCTCTTTAAGAGAAGATATATTTCTGCACCTACATAACAATTTTCATTGATGTTTGCTGAAAAATAATTATTTTTATTTGTTTACAAGTATTTTATTGTATAATTATTAAATATTTATTTCTTAATAAATATATAATGCTTACATATAGCTTTCATTTGAATATAACTGAATTTTAGACAAACATTAGACTGTTAAAATACCTATGGTGATACATAGAAAATGCCCTTTTGCCAATAACTTTATTGGTTTTTTGATTGGAAAAGTGATTTTTAATATTTTAATGATTTGATTACATTAAAAAAAAATTGAAAGAGTACAAGTTTTTTTTATTAAATATATAGATATTTTTAAACTGAAGACAGAAATGAATATTGTTTGTGTTGCTAATATTACTGCCACTTTTTATATACAAAGTAAAATGGTTTGTTCACAATGTTAACATCATTATTTGAACTTACCTTATAATAAAATTTAATTGAAATATAATGATTTGATGATGGATAGTTTTTTTCTGTTAAAATACAATGAACAAAAAATATGAAGTAATGGGCATATAAGGCCCATGAGAACAGTGGTGTGATACAAAATTTAATATTATTGTTAATGAAAGATTTGTATCATAGATGCTATGGAAAAAAAACAGAAATCAATAGGAGCATGGGAATGACTATTTGTTAGAAAGAATTAAAAAAAGATAAATTAAAAATAGATTTAATTTGAAGTATTTTATATTCTTATAATATAAATAATACATTTTTAATAGTTTGTACTACTTTTTAGACAAAATCTTGTTTATATTCACCCACTAAATAAATAAAAGCACCTTTCTGAATATATTCGAATAACTCTGAAACTAATAGATCAATTTTTGACAAGATTTAACATCATCTAAGGCTGAAATATCAGAGAAGGCATTAGATGTTTTAATTTTTATGATTTTGCCATCAGGGTAGTTTTAGAGTACAAACACTGTCCTGTGCTACATTATGCATGAGCTTCATAAATCATATTTTTATGCACATCAACTAAGGTTAATTAATTTTATGCTTTATAGAATTTTACCACCTATTATCAAGATAATTCAAATTTACTTATTTTAATCTTACTTTTTTAAAAAAATATATTAATTCTTACTTAGCAAAAACAATATTAAATAAATCAAGATTATCTTTGCAATATTTAATTTTTCATTGTTTGAATAATGACTATTTTTAAGTAATTTTTTAATATACTTAATTTTAAACATAATTAAAAAAAATAAAAAAAATAAAAAAATTATTTGTAGAAATAAAAAAGTCAATTACTAAAACAGAGAATCTTTAATAAATAAAATAACTATCAACTCCTACTAGTCTTTATCAAGGCAGTACAAAAAAATCCTATTTCCCCCCTAAGCAATAAATTCAATGTTTCATTGTATTGGCCAGGAACAACTAATCGGAAAGCTGGTTAATTTTGAATTCATAGCACAAAATGAATTTTATATAAGATGTGATTCTTTAATCTTATATGATTTTTTTTATATATTATACAAAATTCATCTTGTGCTATGAATTCAAAATTAACCAGCTTTCCGGCTAGTTATTCCTGGCCAATGCAATGAAATGATGAATTTATCGCTTAGGAAAAAAATAGGATTTTTTCTTACTGCCTTGATAAGAATTCATAGGAGTTGAAAGTGGTTGGCAATAGTTATTCTATTTATTAATGATTCTCTGTTTTAGCAATTGACAAATTGTTATATTGTAATTTATAAGTTGTATTAACAGAAGTATTATATTTATTTATTATTTATACAGAAATAAAAAAGCAAAGCTTACATTTTATGTTAATTAGATTAACATAATTTTTTAAAATTCTTCCCATAATTATTAAAGAAAAATATGTTAAAAATAATTGATAAAGGTCTTAAAATAAAAAAAACAGTTTAGAGTTACTTCTGCATGAAAATTAAAATGTGATTAAGTAAGATGGAGTCTGGTAGGATATAGAAATCAATGATAGTCCATTTAAATTATTGATGCTACAAAATAAAAGGTTTCAGAAAATTGGTGATATTTTCAACATAATTTATAACTCAAAAGAGCAACTAGTACTGTTTTTAACCTTTGAAGCGCTAATTATTTTATTAGCCGAGTGAGGTAAAAGTCTAAACTTTTAATTGGTCAAGTCACAAACTCAATGTCAAAATATATTCATCTTTTAATATTATATTCACTTTAGTTTCATTTGTAAAAAGTATATTAATAATTTGTCAGATTATGAAAGTGAACAAAAGTTTTTTCAAAAATAAATTTCTATTTATAATTATAAAAATATTTGATAATGGCAAATCTGAAGTAAAAATTACTGTCCAATCAAAAAGTTTTGTTGACATCAGTGATTTCTTTACCAATTTTAAATTGCGTGGATAAGTAAATAATTTTGCTAAAGTTTTAACTATTTTTTTTAAATAATTTTATTTTTAGCATATTTTATCAAAATAATTTATAATATGTCAAAAACACATCAAAAATACTTTTAAAATGGTCTAAAACATTCGTTTATCACTTTCAAAATGAAGGAAAAGAAATCATAGCAGTTTTGTTTTAACAAGTGACTTTGATAAGCGGCTTTCTTTGAACTTGATGGTTACAGCGAATCAAAATAAAAAATGTCCAGCCTACTTGTTTTGTTATACTTTTGGTGTCAGTTTTATTACTTTTTTATTTGTAAAATAATTCAAGAGAAGGCAGCATCTTATGGAACTTTTTTAAACCTTTAAAAATAGCGCAAAATCTTTATCGTAGCATTAAAAGTAACAAAATTCAAGTGATTTGAAGTGGCTTCGAGTCATCTCGTAATGACCCTTAATTGGTTAATAGTTGTGAACATATACTGCCATATTATGCAATTTGAGTTCTGCAATTTGATTTTTGAATGAAAAAGCTTTAACTTTTGATGATAATTTCTACTACCTATTAATACGCATGAAAACTAAATTATATGATATTTGATATTCAATATCGGTGCATATTGAAACTGAAAATAAAAAAAATGATAACCTATTCATAGAATAAATTATCTATAAATTCAACCCCCTCCCAAAAATCATTTAAATAGACTTGTAAATAGTAACCACTTTGAATATATTAATGCTAATCTGGTTTGTCAAAAAGTGATGATGACATAATAAATTGCATTGATATAACAAAAGAAGAGTGTTTCTTATAAGTTCATTTAAATAATTCTTTGGGAATCTAAGTTGTGAATTCTCTTAGCAACATATGATAAACAGATCTGACAAAATAGATTGGCATAGTATAAAAACCAGTGATAATTAATGTAAGTTTATTCAAATAATTCTTTAGGAATTTGTCAATCAAAATAGATTAGCATAGACATAATAAAAGGTGGGCATTATGTAGAATTTCATTTACATGATTCTTTGGAAGTCTAGCTTATAAATTATCTTAGTAACATATTTGGATATGTTTGTTCCATGAATACGTTTATATTCTCAGCATTATGTATTTGATACATTGTAAAATTATTTACATACTCATCATCAGTATCATTTGTTTTGAACATGGTGACAAAAAAAGAAAAGTAAAAGAGGCAGGGATCATTTCTAACAGTCCCCACATAATCAACAAGAGAAAATAGCATTCAACTATCTAAAACATGGAATATTTAAATTAGTATTTTACGTAATTGGGTTCTCATTTAAATAACATGACAAATACTACAGCTTGTGACTACTATGAATCTGATTTCAATAGCCCAAAACATGCTTAGCACATACTAAAAAAATTGATATTGACCTCTAAAGCATGAAAATTGGTGATTTAATGCTACCATTTTTAAAATTATTGTTATCCATAAGACTGTATTTTTACAGCAACTTGCAACTCTGCAATGTGATAACTATTGTCAATTTCCTCTAAGAATAATATTTTTTTAAAACCAATTATATCAACTCAATAAACAGAAAAGACACTTGTTTTGCCATTTCCAGAAAATGGATAATATAAGAGATAGTTTTGCATACATTTGCATATAATGACATTAATAATCTAAGAGACTATGATTATGGAGTAACAAAACTCTGAAAGCACTTAGTCTGCAGAAATTATGATATAGAAAGCCTACAGAAAAGTTTCACTGCAATGCATCAGCATGTTATTAATTATAAAACAATGTTTGAAAATTTGATATCTTGAATATTATACTTAATTCATTTAATATATAGGGTATATGAGCACAGACTTTCACACAATCCACCACTTTCCACTCTATCTCATAACACTGATACCCTTGAACACATATATGTCGAAAAGATACATAATCACCAATATACGTATTTCATGCTAAACCAGCAATCATCAGTTGGTCCAGATTATCATCTCTACACATATATGCAATAAGTGCTCAGATATATATTATGATAGCCAATCTTTTAAGACAGGCTTCAATCCATTATACATTCCAACTCTTCAACCTTCAATCCAATTGAAAATTTGATGATGAAATGCTCAAAGGCCACCCTGAGGTCAAGATTCTCATCACATCCATGTTGACCTAAAGTAAACCTCATTAACTATAATTATTTAATTGTTATAAAATGTACAAAATACTAAGCATTGTAACCAAAACAAGTGCTTCCCTTATGTAATCATCATCATCATTTTGAACCCTTTTTAATCCACTTCAATCCATCTTCTCTAGACTTTTTCTCCATATCACCCTTGCACACGTACTTATTTCATTTATTTATCTGATGTGGACTTTTTCTAGATCTTTTACAATCTCTTGAACTCCAGTTTAAGATTTTGATTGTCCGTCTATTCATCCCTTCAAGTCATATGTCAAGTTCCAACTTCACAACAACTCTTAATAATTTCAATGATGTCTGAAACAACTGTTTGTTCTCTCTTTTATGTATTTCATTTCTGAAGTCTGGATGATTCATTATTTAAAACAAAATTTCAGGGAAAGTTTTATGCTATTTGTTTTTATCACTTTACCAGTAAGGATATTTTTACTACATCCAAAATATGGATTTCAAGAAAATATTGCAAAAAAAAAAGATTATGAAGAATATATTTTTTAACATACTTGTATTTTTATATTGGACTACTTCCATCATGTAATACAGTGTCTCCCAAAGTGGGGTATGCATACCCTTGGAAGTATGCGAAGAGCTTAGCGGAGGTATGCACAGCACCGAACATTGACTGCCTTCATGCGTATTTTTAGCTTTTGTATATGCAATTCTTTTGACAAGGAGTACTTAGCATTACGAAAATTATTAAAGAGGTACACAGGTGCTGAAAGTTTGGGAAACACTGATCTAATATGACTATGGAATGTCTTTAGAAAAATTTAACTTTATTTAAATATTCCAAATACATTCAACTGTTAGTAACAGCCTACAGGTTAGTATATGCACAACGTTTTGAGAGGTATTATTTCCCCCTCTTCTTCAGGTGTTGTTGGCCTAACCAGTAACAGTACTTTCATGGGATTCGAACCTGGATCCTTAGATTCTGAGAATTGAATTTTAAGGTAATGCTGTTAGACTGTAACAATTCTCTCTTTTTTAGGGATTACTATGCATGGTTATAGCTACACTCTTATATTAAATAACTCAGAGTCCCCCTAAGTGTGATTATATATATGATGTAAGTGGAATAATCTATCTTTCTAAATAGATATATGTAAATGATATAATATTTTATACGTGATAATACTAAATTCTATGATGCATATTTACTTATGATATATTATAATCTACTTTTATAAGATAAAAAATAATGGTATTATTGCTGGATTTCATAAGACGTTCAAGCACCGGATTTGTCAGGAATGGAGTCAATACTAGGAACTGGAGAGTCTGGTCCTCTACCATATTATTAATCGGCACAAGCAGTCTATTTTAGCGTACCTCTAATACGATATAAATATATAAAATCGCATACACTTAAGTACAGTTTCTTTATTTTTTGTTTTGATTTTCTTTTTCAAAACAATAACGTTTTGTTTAAAAAAAATGTTTATGCTAAAATATGTAATTATTTTTGAATAGTCTTTTAGTGATGATTTAATTTAGCTGACTAATTACTTCATTAATGTAATGGCATACATTATTCGATTAAATGTTTAAAGTTGAATTTAGAGACAAAGAATAAAAATATAATAGGGAGATTTGTATGTAAAAATTAATTATCATAATGGAGATGAATCGAACACAGAAATATTTGTAGTAGATATTAAATCACGTAACTTAAAAGAAAAGAAAAAAGAAAGTAATATTTAAAGAAATAATTAAAATATTTCAACAAGATTACAGACAATCAACGAACAATGAAAAAATGCAGAGAACAATAACGCCATATAATTACAAATTCTGTTAATGATTTATGTGTGCGTGCTGTTACAATAATCAGCAATAAATTATCTAATATTTCATACAATGATATTTTTTCGTACGAAAATTGTTCTGGAATAATGTTGTATCTCAGTATTCAATTTGTCAATAAGTAAATAGAACATTTTTTATTAATTTTTCTACACTCAAAACAATAGTTATGCGAATATCAACTGCTGAATTTTAATTTCGCAAATTTTTTTGCTTATGAAAGAAAACAAATATGGAGTCGATAAATAATACAATTATTTATTTGCCTTCAGTCGTTGGAAAGTGACGGAAACGAGAACAAAAATATATATTTTAGAATTCTAGAAAAGTAAATTATTATTAAATAAAAATTATATTCAGTTCATTGTTGGCTTGTATTCCAATTATTTCAATTTTAAAACCACTAAAACATCACATGATCACCGTTTCCCATGTTTAAACAATCTGTTAATAACAGTAGCGAACTTTCCATACCGTAAAGTCACCCATCGCAAGGCATAGTAATCGATAGATGTAGGAAGGTTTGTGCAAAAAATCCCTATCTAGTGCCTACTAATCTAATATCCCAAGACTACTCATCCAATATCCCCAGACTAGTTCCTAATTTGACTAGAGATATTGGATGAGGAGGCACTAGATAGAGATTTTATGCATAAACTTCCCTGCATCCAATAATTACCAAGGTTTGCACTGGATGGCACTACTGTATGGAGAGTTTGCATGGTCAAGAAATAATATATTTCACACAGTAGAGAAAGAATGAATGAATAAAGTACGAAAAACCAAAGGATTTGATAATGAAGAGAGAGTATGTAATAATGATCATAATTTACAGGTAATGTGATGGAAAATAATAATAAAAGTAGAAAGGATAATGAAAAATGAGGACAGAGAACAAGTAAGAAGAATATAAAATGAAAGTAGAAGAAATCATGGAAAAGTTTGTTGGGAATGAAAATAAGGACTGGTTGATGAAGTAAAACAAGTGGCAAATGAGATTTTAGGTGAGAATATTTGGAAGAATAAAAATAATAGAAAAGTGAGAATTAATTAAAGTGTAAAAGAGTCATAAAAGGCATGCAGAGAATATAAATGTGCTATTAAAAACAAAGAAAGTGAAAAAGATGTTAATATTAAATGATAAAACTAATTTAAAAAAAGAAGTTGGTTAAAATAGATAATTATATAGAGAGAATAAAATTCAAAAGTAAATTATTGGGGGATATTAATAAAAGTGAAAAAGATGGGAGTAAAATATTTTGGAAATATATTAAAAAAAGGATGTAGGAGAAGGAAAAACAATATTACTAAATGATGAGAAAAATAAGTTTAGCTCTAGAGAGGATTTAGAGACAATCTTAAATAAGTAAATAATGGATATAGAAAAGATATTAGATGTAAAAGACAGAGTGATAATAAACCCAAAGGTACATAGTAATATAAATAATAGATTTACAGGAAATGAATTGGATGAAATAGGGAAGAAATCGAAAAGTGGAAAGGCAAGAGGTTTAGATGGATGGGCAACAGAGATGATGATGAATTTGGAAAGTGGGGTAAAATTAAATCCATCATGTTTTAATAAGATGGCACAGAAACATTTCCAGATAGTTAGAATAATACAAGAGTAAGGCTATTACTTAAAGGAAAGGGTAAGGAATATAGAAACATAAAGAATTATAGATCTATGGTGGTAATATCAGTGTTATAGAAAGTTTTTGCAAATGTGGTGGCCGAAAGAGTGGCAAAATGTATGGAAAAAAATAATATAGTGGGATAAATGAAAGGAGGTTTTAGATTGAATAGGAGTATAGGAGATAGTTTATTTGTAGTCACACAACTTATAGATATGAGTAGGAATACAGGTTCACAATTATATATGGTCTTCATAGATATAGAGAAGGCATATGATAGAGTGAATAGAAATAGATTATGAGTAAGATTAGTATATTTGAGAATGAATGGAGCTTTAGTGGATCTTATTAAGAGATTGTATGAAAATAATTACTATACATATCAATTAGGAAATATAGAATCAAAGTTAAAATGGGGTGGGACAAAGGCAAGGATGCCCTATGTCACCTGTTTTGTTTTTGTTATATTTGATACAAATGGCAATAAAAAGACTAGGAAGAGAGGCTAAGATACCATTAGTAGATGGCAAGGAAATTTATTTATTTCTAGGTCTTTTATTTGCTACAAGATATCTTCCTGTGCACAGAAAGTAGGGAAGATATGGAAGTTATGCTGAAGAAATGTGCAAGGGTGAGTAAAAAGATGCGGATTGAATTCAATGAAGAACAATTAAAAGTAATGATAATAAATGCTGGGGAAAGAAAAGAGAAAGAATTTTTATTGAGGGATATAAAGTTAAATATGGTGAATACATATAATTATTTGGGAATTGTCTTAAGTAATCAGAGAAATTGACTGAATGAATGGAGGAAGAAATTGATAAATGAAGCAAAGAAAAGAAAGAAAACTGATGAGAAAATTAACAGTGTTTTCATATAATAAATATGAAGTAACAAAAATTGTAGAGAAAGGAATGGCAGTGGCAGGGTTAAGTTATGGTAATAATGTATTATGTGTTGAAAAGAAATGTTAGATTACTTAGAAAGATGCAAATGTGTGGATGACAAAGGAGGCAATTCAAAGAGAAATGGGGTGGTCAAGTTTTTATATATGAGATGAAAAAAGCACAATGAAAATGTTCAGTAGATTGTAATTTGTAGATAGTAAGAAAATAGCCAAAATAGTATTTAATTGGGTTATGAGTAAAGGACAGACAACAAGATGGGTGAGAAAAATAGTATGATCATAGAAAATTTGGATAAAGGATTTATGTCAGTATATTTGTACAAAAGATGGGATGATTGTGTTAGGAGATTTTTTGAGTATTATAGTGACAACAAATGGTATAGAAGAATAGATCCATTAATAAAAAATAGGGAATTGGAGAAATGAAGAACTAGTATGGAAAGTAAAAAGAATTGAAATATATATAGAAGTAAACAGAATATTGTGTGTGAGTATGATAATAATGAGAAAAGTATTTTACTATTTAAGGCTCAAACAAGATCATTAGCAACAAGGAGATATGTACATAAATGGAGGAATACAGATGATTTAGTCAGAAAATTATGTAATGAAGGCATGGAAAATATTAGGCATCTGATATATGAATGTAAATGCCTGCAAACAGAAAGTGTTGTGGGAGAATAAATATAAACAAAGTGATTATACAGAAAATTGGTTCATAAACTTGCTATATGTATTGCCACACACAGCAGTACTCTCAAATCCAAGGCTCCTCACTGATGAAGGCCACAAGCCAGAAAATAGTCTGGGGATATTGGATGAGTAGGCACTAGATGGAGATTTTACACCCGAGCCTTCTGGCATCCATTGATTACTTTAGCTTACTGTGTGTGGCAATATGTATAGTGAGTTTTGCCTGCTTTAACAACATTTATACACAAACATAAGAGGTGGAGGTTATGTGATGTTTATTGGCTTAAAAGTTGTTTCATAGGCTTTTATGCTAAGTTTGGAAAAAGATAATGGGGATTAAATATAAAGGCCATAGAATGGACAAAAATGATGGAGAAATGGGATGCAGCAGGATAAAAAAAATTTGGGAAAACTTTAGGGTGAGGAAAGAAAAGAGAATGTAAGGTTACTAACAGGTTTATCTGTAAATAGTGGTGTGACAGATTTTTGACTCTGATAAAGGAGAAGTCATACTGCATTGCACCACATATTTTTTCAATTTTACTGAATACTCTAAATTTAGAGCATTTCTTTTTAAGATGTTTTATATTAAACATATAACATATACATAATTCTATTATGCTTATTTATATTGATTCTAAAAATTTGACAATAAATAAAATAATAGCTTATACCAAAACAATATATCTAATAAATTATAATAATTGATATATTTCATATATTCCCTTAAAGCTCACCTGTTCACTTTAGTAATGCCTTGATTTACTGGATATATATAAAAGACATATTTTGTGGGTTCATCCGTGTTAAAATATTTTAAATATTGATATACCAACATTTTGACTTGGTCACACAAGTCATCCACTAGGTGATAAAAGGTAGAAAGATGGTTGTAGAGGCACTACAATCACTGATTTGAAAAAAATGTTAAAGTTCCACAAATAGCAAAAATGTTAAATTAAGATTGTTTTTTAAAAAAATATTTCCAAATAGGAAAAAGTTTGCATGTATCATCTTGCTTATTGATACAATCTGGCCTTTTAATTATCTCAATGGCTTCTCTAATTTTGCACTGGTAAAGATTATCACATCTGGATATGATCCTGGTACTAGAAAAATCAATTTTATGACCTGAATCCATAGTATGGAGTGAGAGTGCTGATGATGATAAGTGTTGTTTAACTGCATTAGCATGCTCATAACACTGATGTGACAATTACTCATACCTATGTAAGAAGCGTTTCAATTTTCACATATAAGTACTTATAATTATCATAATTTATAGGGACTTAAATTTTGTTGACATGAAGCTATAAGTGGATAAAAAATATTTAAAAGCTATCCTAAATATTTAAATTGTAAAATAAAAGTTGAATAAGTTAATATTGTATGGTAGGAATAAATGGTCATAGTTACAAGTTAAAAATGTATTGAATATTTTATTGAATAAACCTTTGAAAACACTAGTTTTTAATATAATGTTTAATATTCAAATAAGCTATTAAATTTATCTTCAAAATTATGTTTAAATTATACAAAATTATATATTAAAGTTTTAATTCTTATGTATTACATGTTTTAGTAATGTTATAAAATGTCAAAACTTATTATTCCAAATTTTTGTTATTGTATTTAATATTTTTCTTTAATATAATATTTTTGCAATTAAATATTTATTTAGTTGATTTCAGACAGTGAGTTTTAAAAAATTGCAACATTTCTGTCTGGAATTACGGTCATGTGATGCTAGTGTTAGAGGATGCATACATGAATTTAGAGAAAGTTTTAAATTACTTTATGAAATTGTTACTAAAATTGAAGCATTGTACATGATAAAAATAAATATTGAATATTATTTGATTAATTTTTTAAAGATATTTTAAGTTAGTAAAGATAGACTAAAAATGGATACATTTCTATTAAATGGTAGTTAAATTAGTAAAGTATTATTAAAATATGTTATTTTAAAATATTTGGTTGGTTTAAATATAATTATAAAATTAATTGAGAATTAAATATTTCTTGTATTATTAAATAAATATGATGGTTCATAATTTATTTCTGATTTTTAAAAGTACATAATTGACAAATATGTAAATGAATTTACAATTAAGTGATGTATCAGCCAATAAAAATTATTTTAAAAAAGCAGGTATAAAAACTCTGTGTAATTAAAATTATTGCTTACTATTGTTATCTAGTTAGTCTTACTGTTATTTATTATTTTTTAAATAGTATCAGTTTGTTAATAGTCAATTATTTTAAAATTAAATACAATTTTTAAAAAGTCAAAGAATTTTTATAACTATTATTTTGTTTAACTAAAAAGGATGAATTAATTTTCAATTTATTTTCTACTAGTGGAGGATTCTGAAGCCTAGTTAAAGATTCATTGATAAATTATGAAGTATAAGCCTGTAGTTCTGCGTTTGGGGAGGTTGGTAGTGTAGGACCAAAATGTTTGGGGAAATATAATTTTTCCTATACTATATGAAATTTTTTATATTTATTTATGTAAAGAACTTTGGAATTACAGTGGAATATTATCCACAAATATGACACATATATTTAATAAGTCTGCATTGATAACGTTAAGAACTTTAAAGATAATATTATTTAAGAAAAATAATTGGAAAAGTTTAAAACACACTTGACTTTTAAAACCTAATAAAAATATTCAAGATTGAGTTATATAAAATATATTGCTCTCTCATTTTATAATATGGATTTTATTTAAAAAGATTATGATATTTTTAAAAGAAATAATTATCTTTGAATAAGTGATATTTTTTTAAACTTTTCTGGAAGTAAAGCATCTTAAAGAGATAGTTGTTATAATGACTATGAATTGCTCATAAAGTTATAGAAATATGCAAATATTTTGGTATAATAAAACCTGTCATCTTAATTGTGATAATTCAACTATAAAGAACGAAAATGGATAATAAAAAAAAGGAATATTATTATGCTAGAAACAAATGACTTTATATTTTTAAAATATGTATTTATCAAGATGTCTGCTTGTGTCAATTTGTGTACTTATTATGAAGTGACCGACAATGATGCATCTCACCAAAAAATCAATTCACATGAATGGAAAGAATGGAACTTACCTAAAACAATTTTTTTTAAAAATGATATCATATTAATTATTGTATCCTGTGAGAAAGTGACAGAAAATGGACTGTTTGAATAACTTTTGGAAGCAGGATGAATAATTATTTTCCAAATTTGCTTGGATATTAAAAGTTGACATTATTATTATTTTTTATTATTTGTGAGTTTACGCACCGAGGCGAAGAGAGCTAAAAGGAAAAAAGCTTTCGACAATGTTCGTCACTTAGTAACAGTAATTCCCCAGATTATTAACTGAACTTGTTATATGAAAGACAGTTATAAAAGGAATACGTAAAAAAATATTATTTATTTTAAAATATACTAACAATTAGAATTGCAATTTAGTTATACGATGTAGTAAAGGTTACATTTTTTGATATTTTTAAATCCTAACAATATTAGTATTTTTAAAAAATCTTTTTAACAATTTTTCTTAAATTTTTTTTTGAAACCATTTAAAACAAAAATGAATTAAATTACACTGACTGCAGTATGAATAGTGTTTTAATTCTTAAATTTTATGCAAGACTGAACCAGAAGACATCAACGATGTGATTTTGCAAATAGTAAAATCACTTAGGTAATTTAAATTATGATAATTATTATATGATGTATTTTTTTTTCTTAAAGTTGCTTGGAGTTTTAAAAATACTTATATTATGTTACATGAATAAATGCACTTTTGAATGTGCAAGTTAATAACACATATAGATTTTTATTAAGAGATATAAGGTATGAGATTTTTTATTTATTATATTATAAAGTTCATTATAACTTTTTAAAATGATCATAATTTTATATGATTCTTTGTTAGACAAACAGTTATGATATTCATTTCAAGATATAAATATTGAACGAATATTTTAAAATCAAATCTCATTTGTATTTGTAGATAAGTTTGTGTGAGAAACCTTTTCTAATAGTAGTAATGGTTTGATAAAATAACATGTAATTTTATTTATTATTGGGAAATTTGCTTACTTATTTTATGATGTTGAATTGTCTAATTCTATAACAGGGGAGTAGAATAATGAAATGCTGAATGCTTATATAATAGTATGTGTTAAGAAGATAGGATAATTATCCTATATTATATCTGAGAAGTTATTATGCAGATACAGTTAACGTAGCCCTGTACTTTGTATTTATTTTTATGGTCAGTGTTTTTATCTTTATATTTAATTAGTCTGTAAGTGCTCAAAAAAGCCTAGACATTATTTTTAAAGGTATTAGATAAAGTTGTACCTGTTGTTTCTTTACACTGATTTCCATGGCATTTATTGAATGCATTGTTTGATAATATTGTTTAAATTATATATTTTAAAATTAGTACTTTATTATTATTATTATTATTATTATTATTATTATTATTATTATTATTATTATTATTATTATTATTATTATTATTATTATTATTATTATTATTATTATTATTATTATTATTATTATTATTATTATTATTATTATTATTATGTGTCATATTTCTTGAATATTTAAAAGCTGAATGAACAATTTCCATAATTATTATCATATGTATTTTAAAAGGAAATGAATGCAAGTGAATTTCTTAAAATATCTAACGATATTTTAAAATATTTTTTATCTTAAATGCTTGAATATGTATACATTTTATAACATTATGAATGGTATCTGTTGAGATACAGAGAAATATAGAAGTATTGATCTCTAAATTATATAATATAACAACAGATGAATGAATGTATAAAAAATTATGTATGTCTTATCAAGATCATTTGTGCTTGAAAAACCTTTTTAAAACCATCTTGAAATGAATTTTAGATCTTTGTCATTTTTTTAATAAAGTGGTTTGGAAATTATTTTGTAATGCGGCTTGTATATTTTATGATGTTAACAGAGTTATTCAGTATGTGGTCAGGAAAGTAATTGTTATATGAAATCATACATGTTTAGGGATATGTTTGAAAAGATGTTATGTCTGAGCTATATTGTCACAGTCTAAATGTATTAAATATACAGATAACAAAGGACTGTTGGTAGTTTGTGTGAAGACAAGATGAGATATAAAAATAACGTCTATCTCAAATGATATGGAAATGTTTAATGCTTATCATAATATAAAAATAGAAAAGAAATCATTAATATTCTCACAAATATTATAAATATTAGAGATTATTAGACTCAAATAAATGCATATTTGAATTGGAATGAAAGAGAGAGTAATGAAAGAAGAATTTGAATGCTATGATCAATTTAAAATATAAAAAGTAAAAGAAAAATAAATATCAAGTAAGATAATTTATTAATAGTTTCTTTTTGAAACAAAAATGCAATAAGGAATATAAACCTATTTAAAGTAGAGAAAACCCATGAAGTATTTTTTTTCATAAGTAGTTAATTTGCAAAGGGAGGCATTAATATATTTTTCTTTACTTAAATTTTCTGGTATAGAATACTTGAATATATTAAAATATTAAGATCATGCTTTGCTCAACTGCAAAGAAAATATTTTAATAATTTTAAAATATTTTACTTTGTGTTGAGTTCAGATAGCTATATTTTAAATCTAAAGTTATATTTAAAAATTACATAATAATAAATACATATTTTTAAGATATTATAAATGTAGCATTAGTTTACAAATTGGGATGTTTATTGTTATTATTTTTCCACCACAAAACAATAGAATGTGTTGTTTTATTAAATAAAAATAGTATATTATCATTATTACTGTATGATTTTATTTCATTTTAGGCAGTCGGAATGAAGACTATCTTATTTTTATTGACTTGTAATATTTATTGTATAAATATTTTAATTTTAAATAATGTTAATTTTTATATTACCGTTTGTAACTATTTTTTTCAATTTTTATAATCTTATTGTATAATAGCTATAATGTTGTTCAAGTATAAGAAAATTATTTTTTTAAAAAAAATTACTTGACTGTTGAGAGTTTAATTTGTCTGAGTGTTTTTCACTGATTTGTCATTCAACATGTATGATTCATAGAAATTCATGGTTTAAGACAATACTTGTTTGCACATGGATTGTAAAGATTACTTAGAATATTATTATTACTATTACATGATTGAGTAATAAAGTATATAATCATTATTATTATTACTATAGAAGACAATTTATTGCTGATTACTTTAAAATGATCAAGCACCAATTTGAGATACTTAATATTGCCACTATATTAAAATATATTATATTTTACGAATGCCACATAAAATAAATAAAAGATTGTACTTTGTTGTTTTTTAAAATCATCATCATCTTCTTCTTCTTCTTCTTCTCCTTCTTCTTCTTCTTCTTCTTCTTCTTATTATTATTATTATTATTATGATGATGATGATGATGATGTTTTTAATTATGATGATGTTTTTAATCTGGATTTTAAACAATTCACTAAAGTCCTCATAAAAAAATATTATCCTTAATTTCATTTGATATATTGCCTTTTTAATTATTTGTGCATTTTATTGTTTTTATATTTTATTTGTATTATTATTATTTTTTTTTTAATGCTTATTTAGATTTGTATATGATAATGAAATTACTGTGCAATCTATAATTGGCTAAATGCTGTTGATATGTACGTTAAATAAAGAATTGAATTGAATTATTATTATTATTATTATTATTATTATTATTATTATTATTATTATTATTATTATTATTATTATTATTATTTTATATGTCAAAGCGTTGACTGGGAAGCGAACCCAGGCCAGCTGCTTTGAAGGTATCTTGCTAACCGCTAGGCCACCAACGCTTGACATCTTATTATTTTACTTATGTTTTATTGATAAACATTAATTTTTAAATAGCTTTAATGTTAAGAGTCATTAAGGCATACTACTTACTTATTGTTGTTATTATTTTGTAAGGATAGTTAGAAATTATGTAAAATCCCTCATCATAATTTATGTACAGGGTCTTAATTAATTAATTATTTTTTTATTAATAGTGTTAGAAATGAACCTGAGATTATTTTTAAATAATTGTAGAGTTTATATTAAAAAATGGTGAATAAGAATTATTAGTTGATGTTAAATGTTTTCAATTAATATTTTTGTTAAAGTAATAATTAGTTTATTGTTTTCTATAAAAAATTTGTAAATCGTACGTTAGTATTATTATATGTATGTTTAAAGACATGAGAGTATTACGTGGTAGTTTTATTATATTAATTTGGTGGGGTAATATTTTTATGCCCTTGGAAATGTATCTTTGGGAGTATATCCTCAATGTTTAAGACATTGTACCTTACTGAATGTCTCATGTAAAAAGTTTCATAATTGTATTTGTTATTTTAATCGAACCATATTTTATTTATAATAATAAGCCAGTTATAAATTAAATTTATTAGCAAAATGAATGAGTTGAGTATTTAATTTGAAACCTAATTATTTATTATGAATAAGTGTTATTATATTTTAATATTATAAGTTTTTTATAGTTAATTATTATAAAATATTGATTTTATTAGATACTGTATGTGAGTAGTGCATCTTGAGCTAGTCAGAATAGTATTTATCTTAATAGTCATTGTTTACGCAACTTCATAGTAATATAATATAGTTATCCCGTAGTTAGCCGGAGAGTCAATCTTAGTTTCTCCTTTAGGTAAGGATACAATATATATATAATTTAAATATATCACCTATATTGAACTGAGTGTAATTAGAAGGGACTTAAACTCAGACTTTCAAATTCCCCACAGCTATCTGCTACATCATATACAATCAATACACATGACTAAATACTTTGAAATCATTAATAAATATTTTAAAGCATATTCAACAGATCAAACATAAATATATTGGTGCTATACAATTTCTTACCATTTTATATATATTCTCTGACGAGTGCTTCTAGGGAAAACATCGGTTTTAATAGTTTGAAGCACAGCATCATCACTATAAGATATAAGACATTTCTTCTAAAGAAAACTGTTAATATCTATCAGCATTTATAGATGGATCATACTTTTAATAACATTTAGGAAAAATATATAATCAAATTTTTGTAAAATAATATAGACGCTATTGCACCCGACCGCAAAGCTATTTTTATTTAAAAACAAAATAAAATTGTATTACTCTGCAGGCGCTTTCAAGAGACGTGCGTAAAATCCTAACATAGTTTAGCAATTGTTTATCCTTTGTTTTTATGTTAGCTGCACACACACATTTAAAATGTTTTTATGGACATATAATATGCATATATCAAATACCCAATAAGTAATGCTTAGAACAAATTAATTTAATTTTGTGTTTCTAAATATTAGTAAAGAATAAAATGTATAAAATTATAATCTGCCTCAGAGAATAAAAATTATTGGCTTTAATTTCATTTTTTTTTAATTATTCATCTTTTAATGATTTTTTTTAAAAATAATAAACATAATTAAAAAAAAACAACAGAAAATATATATATTTTTTAAAAAGAATCCACTACTGGGCAAAAGCTCATAATAAGGCATTGGACACTAAATTGAGCAAGTATTTGGTAGTCAAACATTCTCGAGTGCTTTAACCCTTTATTTTATTCTCTAGTTAAGAATTACTTACTGGATACTCACTTCCTAATAGATATTGTATGGTTGCCCAAGTTGTCTATGATCCACCTAACTAGAAAAAAAAAAGCAATCCTAAATCTTTTTGGAATTTCAAAAAAAGCTTTATATGACTCGATTTACTATTGTATGGTTGTAAAATATGGACAGTGAGCAATAAAATTAAGAACAGATTGAAAGTCTTTAAAATGTGGACATGGAAAAGAATGAAAAAAAAAACAATTGGATGAAGTTGAGAGGTCAGCACAGCTGCCTTGCAAGCAAGCAGTTGCTTGCAGACAGTTGTTGTGGGTTCGCTTTCTGGCCGATGCTATGACATATGGAAAACAAAAAATAACACACGAAGAAGTTTTGAAAAGAGTAAATGAAAAAAAAGATTGATTGAGGAAATTAGAAAGAGAAATAGAAACTGGTTTGGACATATATTAAACAGAAGATATAATTTAATAAAAGTTGTTTTGGAGGGAATAGTGAGTGGAAACAAAAAGAAAGAATGGAAAGGGTTCATATTGTTGGATGATATAAGAAACAGGAGGAGTTACAGGGATTTGAAAAGCATGGTACAGAATACTGTTGATGATGGTTCGATTGGAATACCAGATAGAAATCCTGGCACTATTAGTACAGCTTGCAAAATGTATTAAAGAACACTGAATGATGTGTCTTAAAATTTACCCAATATATCAGTAAAATATTTTTTTAAAATTTATAATAAATGGTCCATTATATAGCAAATACTTTTCTAGCAATTTCTCCTATAAGAACTGTAAAGGGGAAGATAGTTTTTAACTAGACTTGCCAAAGTGTGGTGGAAAGTTGAGTGGTTTTGCACCTTTGTTTCACCCACTAAGAATAGCTAGATATCCATTTACCAACGAATGTTGAATTTTTAACTGGATTGGTGCTGAAACAGGTACCTGGGGGGGGGGGATGTAAGCCACTTAAAAAAGAAATCCATTTGGCTTGAATTCAAACCTCGGTTTGTAAAAATGGCTGGCGGATACGATACCTGTATCGTAAGACTTTTCAACAGGACGGGAAAACGCTCGCGCAGAGGGGGTGGGGCAATGGCACGTCAAATACAAACAAAAACCAATTTAAATTCATAATTAAACTTTAACCAGACGTCAGTTTTTAAAAAAAATCTGGATCAATTGTTAAGCGTACAGAAGAAAAAAAACAATGTGAACTTTGATAATAAACTCATAATTACTTCTGAAAATGGCTTTTCCGAAGTTCATCTTTTTAATTGTAACAGCTGTAAATTTTTTTTGTTAATAATGGTTTTATCTTCGCTCTGACCGCAGTCGATTTTCATAAAAACTTTCATTTTCGCTCACAATCACTTCATTAATGATCAATTAAAATCCATTATCACATTTTTAACACTTGTGGAAAATAGATGACCAGATAATTATTTCACAGTTATGGCAGAACTTAAAATAATGTGCGAAATAAATTCTGTACATTTTAATATACATATATATATTTAGAAAACGATGTTAAAATTTGTCACTCACCTCGATTTTCCAAGTCCCAACGGGACAAAAGAAGGAATTTTAACTTTCTTCATTTAATAAAATCTAAAAAAAAAAAAATAGTCACAATATTATTACTGTTGCATATTATATATTAAATAATGTGTAATAATGTCCAGAGCTAAATGGGTTTATAATCAATCATTAAAATCACTCAACACTTCGATAATCCCTATACCAATAACATTCAACAATCTCAACCTGTTGTCAAAGCTTTATTGTTAAAAGCAGGTTGCCTTGATAACAGGTTGAGATTGTTATTTGTTACTGATATTGAGATTGTCTAGGTTTTGACTTATTTTAATAGTATATATTTATATTCATACATATATCAGCCACTACAACCCTTCTAACTTCACAGAGGATAAACTCTCCATACAGTAGCACCAACAGTGCAAGCCCAAGTAATCATTGGATGATGCAACAAGGTTTGTGGATAAAATCCCTATCTAGTGCCTACTCATCCAATATCCCTACACTCGTTTCTACTGTGTGGCTTTCATCAGTGAGGAACTTTGGATCTGAGAGCACTGCACCTAGATTACTCAAGCTTGCACTGGTGCTGCTACTGTATGGAGAGTTTGGTCTCTGTGTAAACAGCTTGTGTAAGCATAAGAAATGGTGATCATGTGATGTTTCATGATTTAAAACCATTCTAACTCCAAGATAAAAATAGAGTGAGAGAAAACTGCTCTAAAATTCAGTTTTGCAATTATACAAACCAATTCCTGAACTTCAAATATTCCTTTATATAAAATATGCTGGTCCATTTTTATGTTTATTTAATATTTTGTGATGTCTTTTGATTTCTTCAGCATAAAACATTTCCTTAACTACTTCAACACCATGTCAAATTGTAGCCATCCA
This sequence comes from Epiperipatus broadwayi, assembly GCA_028023455.1. NCBI lineage: Eukaryota > Metazoa > Onychophora > Udeonychophora > Euonychophora > Peripatidae > Epiperipatus > Epiperipatus broadwayi. Next base: position 3,397,716 of record JAQFVV010000045.1, read on the forward strand.
AAGTATTGCAGTCTCTGCCATATTTCACCAATAAAAAGAATTGACATAGCACTTCTTTAGAAGGTCTTTCATATAATTCTTACAACATAGACGGTACTTATATCTTCTGACAAATCATGCTCAAACATCATAAAATACCTTTTTAGAAAACTTTATATATTTTCTTTTTTATGTTAGTTTCACATATCCAATCCAATAAGGTGATTTTAGAATAGTGGACCCTATGGTATCATATCTAGCAAATTGAAAAATACTGATGGTTTTATAATCCTGCCATTGTTCTATTAGAGTTTTATGAAGCATCTTTAAATGTAACTCTTTGAATGTTGCACAGATAGAATGCCCATGTTTCACTCTCATACAATATATCAGATAAAATAACAGTTCTTCACAAAGTTAACTTAATTGTTATTATTTGGTGACAAAATACTCAGTTTTTTAACATGTTAAAAGCAAAAATACGTTGAATTCTGTGCTGTACTTAAATATCTGAGTCCTCCTTTTTACTTATAAAACTACCAAGATATTTCAACTGGTTTACATTCTCACATTGATAACTATCAAAACTAAAACTTGATGAACATTTTTTTGCCATCACTGTTTGGGTCATATATAAGCATTCAATTTATAAACATGTTACAACAGAGTGTGAATTCTGTTTATTAATGTATTTTCAGAATAACCATAAACTATTAATCTGAGTGAAAGGCTGTACCTCATATTTAAGAACACCCATTAAATTAATAAACAGTTAAAGATGTAAGTGTTAATGGTAATAGTTTAAATGTAGACGACAGTTATTAGTTCATATGTAGATTTCTGGGGGTTTCCAATAACTTCTGTCGAAATTTCATCTACATTTGAGATATCACAATTAGTATTTACATGTTGAATTCAGAGATTGGTAACTATGGTGAACAGCCATCTCTCTGATTGTTTATAACAGCTTACAGTTGTCATAGAATTACATTAATATATAGAATAAATATTCTGCATTATAACACATTGATAAATTGAATGCTTACATACAATCCAAGCTAAAGTATAGGTGGCTTATTCTGTAAAATTATTTACAAACTCTTTTTGAATGTATTGTCACCAGAAATACATATGTATGTTAAGTTTCAACTACATTAGAAATTAGGATTTGGGAAGGGGGTGAGTTACTAGATTTAATTTAAACAGGCAGGTAAAAAAATCAAGGAAATTAAATAAAATCATATGAAATGTAAATAATTCTCAAGATGCATTTTTAGGAGAATCAGCACTCATCAGTAGGCTCAAGTCATGATATTATCATTATAATTTAGTATTTACCATAGCAATGAAGTACTACAATTAAACACACAGTTCTGATAGTACTCAAACATCATCATTTATTCTGATATTGTTTTGGATAATATATTACAGATAAGCCAGAAATTCTCAACCTGTGGTATGCATACCATTGGTTGTTGGCAATGGACTTATAGATGATACATAAACTATTTTTGTAAAATTTATGTAATATGATACTGGTATTAAAAAAAAATTAAAACTATATTGATATTACATCAATCACTGACTTTATCAGCTCTTTGTCTCAGATAAAACTGTCTGGGAAAACAGTGGCAAAACTCTTGTTACAGTAGTGCCTCTCAGTGAAAGCAAGAGTAATCAATGGATGTGAGAAGGTTTGTGCATAAAATTCTAATCTAGTGCCTGATCATGTGATGTTTAGTGGTTTAATCACAATCCTTCCCAATAGGATAATGGTGACTATGGTTATTAAAGAACCAATGACACCAAAATATGTAGATACTGAACTGAGTTCAAATCTACATGACTTACAAGCAAATGCATTTGGATTGAAAATATCATTGTGTTTTCAATTTTAGACTCATTAATTTATAGTTAGCTAAAAGGTAAAAAGTGGCTTCTGAAGGATTGCATTAGATCCTAATATCTAGGTGCAGTGTTCTCAGATCCAAGGCTCCTCACTGAAAAATGCCACAAGCTAGAAATCATTCTGTCAATATTGGATGAGCAGATATTATATAGGGATTTTATGCACAAAACCTTGCATCCATTGATTACTCACACACTGAGTTTCACTACTACATAGATAATTTTGTCTCTATAACAGCTTGAGCAAGAATAAAAGATGAGCATATGATAATTAATGGTTTAATATCAATCCTGCCCAATAGGATAATGGTGACTATGGTTATTAATGAACCAAAGACACCAAACTGTATACATATTGAACTGAGTTCAGATAATAATTGATTAGTAGACACTAGATAGGAATTTTGTGCACAAACGTTCTTGCATTCATTGTTTACTCTGGCTTGCATCAAGTACAAATACATATGGAGAATTTTGCCTTTATTGTTAATAGCTTGAATAAGCATAATAAATGGTGATCATGTGATAGTGATTTAATATCAATTCTGCCTAATAGGGTAATGGTGACTATGGTTATTAAAGAACCAAATGTATACATATTGAACTGACTTCAGATTTATATGACTATGCAAGCAGATAGTTTGGGTTGAAAATATTTTAGTATTTTTACTCATAGCTTTAGAGTTAATTAAAAAGGTGAAAGGTAGCTGCTAGATGGTTGCCTTAGATTTTAAGATCCAGGTACAGTACTCCTCACTGATGAAAACCACGAGCTAAAAACTAGGGATATTAGATAAGATAGTACTAGATAGGAATTTTATGCACAAACTTTCTTGCACCCATTGGTTACTCTGCCTTGCATTGAGAGGCACTACTGTATGGAGAGTTTTGCTTTTGCTTTCAACAGTTTGAGCAAGCTTAAGAAGTGGTGAAAAGTATCTGGGCTTATTGCACTCTTGGTCATACATAAGTTTTAGCTCCTAATTGACTTTTGGCACACACAATGGTTTTTATGATATCCCTTTAGGACTGTTTGGAGTTTGTTAAAGTGGTAGTTATGATTTAGTTGCTATATTTTGTTTGCCTACCTATTTTTTTTATTTTGATGTCAAAAATGTTTTTTTATATAAAGAGTTGTGATATGTAGAAATTTTGGCATTTTTTGGGTGGCACACAGAACCCAAAAGATTGAGTACCATTTCTCTAGGCTATAAATTATTATTTAATTTTTTAATTCAGATATAAACTTTTAAATTTAAATAGACATTTCCAAATCAACTTATTACTCCCACCATAAATATTATTGCTCTTAAATAATGTTACATCTGTAAATGAAACTTGTAGTCACCATGGATAAATACTAAACTGTCACCATGGATAAATACTAAACTGTAATAAAGAAGACATATTCAAGCAAGGGTCTGGATCATCTAACGATGAATGATTGTAGCATGAATAGAAACAAATTAAGGAGATAAATAAATATACGCATGCTGTGATTTAATAATTACTTTAATAATGTTGAAATGAATTTAAAGTTTATTTTTGCCCTAAAATTTAAGTAATAAATATTAGATGCAAAAATGATTATTAATAATAATCTTTAATATATTTATCTAAAACAATGTCATTAAAAATAACGACATTCGAGTAATATCAAGATTATAAATGAAGTTGTGGGGTGATATTTTGAATTATATCTTTATATAAAACTATAGACCTGTCAAGCTTGGCGGCCGAGTGGTCAACACAGCTGCCTTACAAGCAGTTATCCCGGGTTTGCGGGTTCGCTTTCAGGCCGATGATTTGACATATGGAAAAAAAAATAGACCTATCTAGATTTAAAAAGGCCATTTAGGAATTTAAAACTTTGCAAATTTAAATATGATAAATAATAATATATAAATTATAAAAATGGGATGTAGACATTTTAAAATCATGCTTGAAAAGCAAATAAAAAAAAATTACACATGAACATAAAAGTGATGGAATTAATTATGTTTAATGTCTATTAAACAAAGCTCAATACTGATAAACCATGTTCCTATGGGGTAATATGTTTTGAAAAGAAATTCTTTAATTGAAGTGCTGTGAAAATCGTTATATTTTTATTTGGATTAAGTATGGAATAAATTAATGATCTCTTTTTATGGTAGATGAGAATTTTCCAAAGAAAGACAAAATTATTTAAGTCTCTGGTCTGCAACTAATCTATTAGCTACACATTACTCATTAGTGAATAAGTATTAATTATTATGGGAGTGTAGTAAAATAAATTCTAAAATAATTTCCATTAGTTAAGTGAGTGATAATGCATGCTATCCACTATACATGAGATGTACATTGTAACAGCCTGTAATTTAATTTTGTTACTCTAACAATTTTTTTAAAGATTTAATATAAATTAACAAAAGATTTTAAATGTGTGAATTATACATCAGCCTGAAAGACTGTTGTTACAATGGAATACAAAAATTCTGGTCTTTCAGCCCATTGTTTTTGTAATAATTGGTAATAATTGGTTGCTTTAGGAAACTTGTTTAAAGATTTACAGTAAATAGATAAATTTCCAATTTTAATAAATCTAAATTAAAATTTACATATATCTGCTAGCTTTATGGCTTCAAATACATATTTACTGGAGCGCCCTCTAAATAAAAATTACATTTTTTTTCAATAGCATCAAAACTAATTATAATAGTTTTTTAAAGCTTTAATGATAGTTACCATTTATTAAGGTTGGAATACAAAAACACCAGTTATTTTTGTAATATTTTTTTATTAAATACTATATTTGTTATATAATGAGCTTGCAAATAGCTCTTAACAAGATTTTCAGAATATCTCCAACCCAGACTGATTTATTGGTTCTTCAGTGAGGTGCTAGGATATTAAAGCATTAGATTTAAAATACCAAGCCAACCCTAGCACGTTATCTAACGGATAATTATTATGTAAAAAATCTGAAATGTTCAGACATCCATATGTCTTTCAATACAGCTATCTAACTTAAATAGCCATATGGGACAAGTTCAGATACACCATATATTAATAGCTTTAGCAATATAAAATCACTAAAGCCTTAATAGCAAAAATAAAATTATAAAGAAATTAAGTCATATGTCACATGACCTAATTTATCAAGTTTGTATTACAAATGTTATATAATGAGCTTGCAAATAGCTTTTAACAAGCTTTCAGAATATCCCCAACCTCAGACCAGTTTCTGCTATCGGCTTTCTTGGTAAGGTGCAAGGATATTCAAGCATTAGATTAAAAATACCAGGCCAATTAAAACATATAGGTGTCTGAAAATTTCAGATTTTCTACTTAATAGGTATTCATTAGATAAAGTGCTAGGCTTGGCCTGATATTTTAAATCTAATGCTTGAATATCCTAGCACCTCACTGAAGAAGCCAGTAGCAGAAACTGATCTAAGGTTGGGGATATTCCGAAAAGCTTATTGTGATCTATTTTCAAGCTCATTATTGTAATGCAAGCTTGATAAATTAGTTCATGTTACATATGATTTGATTTCTTTGTAATATTTGTTATATACTTTTAATTGGTTGCTTTAACATTTTTTTTAAGATTTAATGTAAACATGTTTTTTGTCATTAAACACTGTTCATTTTGTAAAAGTTCATTACATTTTAAATTAACATTGCTAAGTGTGTCATTCATCTGAATTATATTAGGGGATTGATAGACCATGAAAGCACATAGCATTTTAATGTTGAATTATGTATTGGTATTTGTAGCTGTTTCTGCAGCTGGATTAGAATCTTTACCGTAAAATGTATACTATATCTCTGTAGTTAAAAGCACTTTTCCCCAGTGTTTTTTATTTAATGATGCAATTAATTTCTTTACATAGACATAATAGTCATAAATTTGACATGTGGCATCAGACAAACATTCATTCACCAATCCAACAACAGAGATAATCTGGATTTTAAATGTAAAATGTAAATAAGGATTTGTGTTACATAAGGACATATTCAAAAGTGCTGTACACTTGTACTTCAATAAACAATATGTATTCTATTCTAATCAAAATTTATTGATAAAATGTGAGTTATTATATGCAAGGCGTCTTGGAACAATATATAACACAGTTCATGGCTACATTGTATAATATAATGTTTTAAGTGGTATTAGTCTTTTCTCTTTTTCAAATATTACTGGTATGACCAGGATAGTACTATCAAAAGAATCAAACATGGGACTTTAGATTTGTGAATACTAAAATCAATTAGGCTCATATATCAAATGCAACAGTCAGAAGAAATTTTATATACATATCTATGAATATTCTCCTGATTTGGCTGTTTTTATCATAAGGGTGAAGATAGTAATTAGTTTCCAAACATTAAGAATTATCATACTACGTTTATTTATGTGGTTGTTTGCTATGGCCTTGGGATGGGCTTCTTTAAATTTTATTCTTTGTGCTTTTATCTCACTGACCAATATTTCGGCCCTTTCCAATCAAATATATATTGGTCTGCTATATTTACTGATTAACAGTAACAAAATATTTTTTTGTTTATGATTAAGTAAATTTTTTTTTAAACTTCCCATAAAATGTTTCATCTATTATTGGAATAACTTTCTTTCATCTCTATTTCTTTTCTTTCATTTTCATTTTATGTTTTACATATGCATATTATCAAAACACATTTTCACTCAAGTGTAATTAATTTATCTCTTAAATTAAAAGACATTCTTCAAAAGTTATTATTTTTTGCAATAAAAATATGTGCTTTTATTGAAAGATGTTAAAGTATTTAATTATTAGTTGTAGTTTTTAAAGAAAGCGTTTAAGCAGAAACTACATTTAAACACTAAAAAAAGTTGTGAAAAAGGTTTGCTCCTGTTAATACATAATGAAGTCTATGAAGTAAAAAACACTTTTCTTCTTCTGATACTTAAATAATACGAATAATAAGTAAAATAAAAAAAATTATATACACATCATTAACTTCATTGTTTTATCAATTTTTATTTATATGTTCATTTATATGTAGAAAAATTCATTTCTCATGAACAAGTTTCTGCATCAACGGAGTTTATAAATTTGTTTTTAATTATACAACAGATACTTACATATAAATAACGTATGCAACAATTACGTCAAAATATGCTCAAACATATATAACAAGGTTGGTTAATCAATCCACACACAAGCATGTAAATGCGTGTAAATGCATAAATAGAGTTACCTATATCAATGTATACAAAAAAATCCTCAATTATTTTTATTACACAGATGGCCTGGAAATAAAAACAACCCCTACCCCATTACGTCAACAGAGTAATGTTTAATACTTAAAATAGAAATGCATGATTGTATTCAAGAGAGGGGGTGCATATTATATATACATATTATAAATAAATAAAATACCAGGATCTGTATACCTTTTATTTGTATTCTATTTATTTGCAATTATTAAAATTAAAAGTGTGTGAATCTAATCACAAGAGTTGTTGTTGTTGCTGTTGTTAATAATAATAACAACAACAACAACAACAATAGCAGTAATAATAATAACATTTATTTACATCTTCCATATAGTATAAAATATACAAACCATATATGCAGTAAAACTAAATTGACAGTATTATAATGATATAAAATTAATACAATTAGTATATCTTATACTTTAATTTTTATGATGTTTACAAATTTAGTTTTATTTATAGATAAAACTTTTATTCCTAACTTAGGTGCTAGTATTATAGACAAAGACGCCGTTTTCACGCTAAAACTATAAAATATAAATATTCCCAGGCCGTTGATTTTAATCATTTTGATGTGTTTTTTATAATGCAAAAATAAAAAAAATAAAAAATTGTCTTTTTTAAATATTATTTTTTATTAACATATACAAATTAAATGATAACAATAAATGTAAAATAAAATCAACAAATTACAATTTGATAGAGTTTTTTATTTTGCTTTATTAGACAAAAACAATTTTCGATCGGATATTTTTTTAATGGGGTTATGGCTTTTTTTTGTTGTTGTTGTTTAAAAACTCATAATAGGAATAAAAAGTAAAATTTCTTAATCTTCCTTTTAAATTTTAATTTTTACAGAGAAACAGATATTATTGTGTTACCATTATTTTTACTTTTTTAGTGTTCATTTTACATTTTAATTTTTTTCAGAGAAACAAGATATTACCGCTATTTTTTACTTCAAATAGAATGACAACAAAAAGTAAAAGTTGTGCGTTAGGGTTAGTTTTAGGGTTAGGTTTAGGGTTAGACTTAGTTTTAGGGTTCTGTTGTTTGTAATGCTAAAATAAAAAACATCAAAATCGTGTTTTTGTAAATATTTGTTTTTATTAACATATATAAAATAAATGATAACAATAAACGTAAAATATATTCAACAAAGTATAACAGTAGTCGGAGAAAAGAAAGAAAGTAAAACTTTTTTAAACAACAACAAATATATATATAATGTCTTCTTTACTTATTAACCATGTTTATAATATATGCTTTTTATGAAATTTAAAAAAATAGGGTAGAATTGTACTTTTCTTATTGGATATTTTTGTCTTACCGCTATTTTTCACTTCAAAAATAAACAGACGGTAGAATATTGTTTGTCTCGTGGAATGTTACGAACAGTACGTTGACGCGTTACCTAATTCCAACTCACTTTACACATATATTTTGTCAACATTTTCCCACTTAAAACTTCAATACAGTATGGTGTAAAGAGTCAGATAATTATTACTTTAGAAAATCTGAGCATTTCAATACTTTAAAAAAAAAAATTCAATCAAAACAACATTTCCATCCAATTCAAATTCACACACTCTCTCACCAAGCCATACAAATTGTATAAACTGAGTGAATTCACCAAATTTATTTGCTGCGATGTGACATACATGCTGTGATGCAATGTGACATAGCAGCTTGAAATCTGTAGCACAACAAAAAAGTTGTATTATAGAAAACACAGGTTCAAACGTGTTGGCCGCGGAAAGGGCATTTTTATGTATTTATTGCTACACCTGGTGGAAATTTTTTGAAAATCTTAAACCTTTCACTTCTATATAAAAATTTTATTTTATGTGAAACTCAATAAATTGGATTTGATTTCTTTTTAATTTAATTTTATACATGAATAATATTCTAAAGAATCATATTGGAAATTTATAAATATTTAAAAACTGAATTATAAATACAAACAAAAGATGTAAACATTATTCATAATGCTAGTATAAAGGCTCTTTCAGAAAATGAACATTTTTTTTTATTTTCAAGTTTTTTTTATTGTGAAGTGATGAATGTGGATTTGTGATAAATCTATCAAATTCTGCTTTAAAATCTGATTTCTGATTTATAGTTATTAAAAATATTTGAAAATGTTCTAACACCATATCAGTTTGACATGTGCTATTGTTACCTGATGAGCTTCATATTAAGAAAGGTCAAGGAAGGAAGAATCAACTTAAAACAAATCTATCCTTCAAAGACAATAAATAAAAACAGGCAAATCTCTCCATAGAGTAATGCCACTCAGTGCCAACCAGAGTACTCAATGGATGCCAGAAGGCTTGTGCATAAAATCCCTATCTAGTGCCTACTCATCCAATAATCACAGACTACTTTCTGGCTTGTGGCCTTCTTCAGTGAGGAGCTTTGTATCTGAGAGCACTATACCTAGATCTTAGGATCTAATGCAACCCTCCAGCACCCACCTTTTATCTCTACTTAACTACAAAATTATGAGAATAAAATTGAAAACACAATAATATTTTCAATCTAAGCTAAATAGCTTATATGGGGGAACTACTGTATGGAGAGTTTTGTCTGTTTTAATAACAGTAATATGCTAGCATAAAAAATAGTGATCATATGATGTTTAATGGTTTAGCACCAATCCTGTCTAATAGGATAGTGGTGGCTATGGTTGTTAAAAAGCCAAAAACACCAAAAGGTATGGGACTCAACTGGGTTCAGACCCATATGACTATAAGCTATTGAGCTTAGATTGAAAATATTATTGTGTTTTCAATTTTATTCTCATAGTTTTGTAGTTAAACAGAAATAAAAGGTTACTGCTGGAGGGTTGCATTAGATCCTAAGATCTAGGTGCAGTGCTCTCAGATCCAAAGCTCCTCACTGATGAAGGCCACAAGCCTGAAACTAGTCTGGGGATATTATAGGGATTTCATGCACAAGCCTTCTGGTATTCATTGCAGTGAGTGGCACTACTGTATGGGGAGTTTTGTCTGTTTTAATAACAGTAATGTGCTAGTATATAAAATAGTGATCATGTGATGTCTAGTGGTTTAGATAATAAATATTATTGATATCATGTGATTGTCTGTAAAATACTGACCAGATTTTTTTGTCAGTTAAAAATCAATAAAGACAAAACTGGAATGTATTTTATAAAAATCCAACACTAAAAACAGTGATAATAATGGCAAAACATTGATACAAAGAAGCAGAACTTCCATGCATTTTTTGAAGGAAAAGCCATTGATTATCAACAAATAAGAGAGTTATTAATATCAATAGAATATTAAATTTAGCTCAATGCATACGTAAACAAAGAGAGTAAATTAACCCTCCCTCAGGCTAAGACTAAAAAGCACTCTGTTTACATATGCATTGATTCATATCTAACTTAAAGTTTACATATTAAATCTTGTTTAATTATGACAATCACGATTTTAAAAATGACATGCTATTTCCAGTTTTGTATAATTAATTATGAGTTTTATAACTCTTAAGTGCCACATTCCATCTGCTTGATAAACTAATTTTATTCAGAATTACCAACATTGTTGACAAAGGTATGCTTATAAACATCAGAGCTACTAAGAATAGGTGTATTCATTTAGATTCATTCTATTCTTGATCCTTTGTTCAATATTTAGAGTGCTTTTAAGTCACAACCTAGGAGAATGTGATTTATTCCCTTGTATACATATCAATAGAACCGTATAACTTGTTTATTCTTTGCAAAGGACAATGTTCTAAATGCAACGTTTTAGTAATAGTTAATACTACTATGTCATGATAACTGTCTTTCTGATTACATATTTAAATTTAATTATTCAATTTATTAGATATAAGTTTTCATGTAAAAGTATTATATAATATGTTAGATCGTAAATTGTTTTCGTTTTATAGGTAAAAGATAATACTTGTTCTGATGAGCAGTTATATATTTAATGAAAGTATATATTTTCTGTAGCACATCCATCATTGTTACATTGTTGCTAGTTTATATTTCTGATCCTAAGTGTACCATAGAAATACTAGAGCTTTAAATAACATAATTTTAATTTTCTATGAAGTTTTTACCAATTCTTGATATTCTTTTTACTCTTTTACATTTTTTTGTTGTGTTGTTGTTATGAGATTCTTTATATATATATATTTAATGTTTCCATGGTTATATGATGTAGATAAAAAAATATTTTTGGGTACAAACCTGTATTATTTTGCATTACAATCTGATATTTCGACGGACTAATGGCGGCTGCTAGTCCGTCGAAATATCGGATTGTAATGCAAAATAATACATAGTTTGTACCCAAAAAAAAAATATATATATATATATACTGTTTTTTGTATAGTATTTGTATCAAAAATTGTAGTTTTTGGTATAAAATACAACACAATATTCCTGAACATTTATTCTTTTGCTATTAATAATATACCAGATTTCAAAACAACTCACATAATAATACTACTAATAATAGTAATAACAACAATAATAATAATTAAAATGCTAGAAACAATGCATATTCAACATATATATATACCATTGCAAAAAATAGATATATATATAAATTGTAAATCAAAAGTACCAATTACACATAAGAAGGTAAGATTTAGATCTTTTTTATTTCATAATGAAAAATTATGTCATTACCAAAGCGATAAATTTTAAAAAATATCAAGCTATTTGCTAAAGAATTGCTTGAAGTTGGTTATAAGATGGAACAGATTAATAATACTATATGTCAATTTAAAAAGAGGTATAATGATTTAAAGGAGTTGAAGGTTGATAATAAATATGGATATCTATTCCATATGTAGCAAATGTTCAAGTGAAATTTTTTAAATATATATATATATATATATATAAGGATATGTTTAATGTTTCACTTTGTGTTTCACATAACATTAATAAGTTAGTGAATAGTTCTGAAAGTGTCATACCTCTCAAGAAAAAAAATGTGTATCAAATGTTTTGTGGGTGTGTTATCACATGTAGGTGAATCGAGGTGCAGTATTAAGAGTAACAGATCATGAAGTGTATGAGAAGTAAAAATATTTATTTAATGACTGCTTCAGTTTTCTTGGATTATGAAAGAACATGTAAATATAAATTTAAGTTTGATCTTAAAAGTGTTAAGATTCTTAATGAAAATAGAAACTATTAAAAAAATTAAGAAGGCAATTTTAATAAATAAAAATAAAATGATTATAATTAATAGACAAGCTGCTAATGTTAAAATATGGGATTCCTGGAATTTGAGTTGATGACATTTGCATCTATAGTATTATTTGAATTTAATGGCAGTTGAGAAGGGTTAAGGAATTAACCAAAAGTACTTCTTCAGATTGAAAGTCAGTATATTTATAATTAATTATCATTATATTTATTATTTATATTATTAACCTTTTAACCGCTAATTATATTATTGGTCGTATGAGGTAAAAATCAAATCTTTTAATTGGCCAACTCACAAACTGAAGACAAAGCCTATTGTTAAAACATATTCGCCTATAATATTAAATTCAACTCAGATACGTTTATAAAAAGTATATTACTAATTTTTCAGGGTATGAAGAGAACGAAAGTTCTTTCAAAAATAAATTGCTATTTATTTATTCTAAAATATTCAATTTCGGCAACATAAAAGCTGTAACATAAACAAAAAGGTCGATTTTTACATTATAGAAAAGTAAATATTTCTTTTAAATATTTCTTTAATATTTTTACTAAAATCTTCAATATTTTTCGAAAATAATTTTGTTTTTTTATTATTCTCTCTGAAAATAATTTGTAATTTCCATAAATATAATTTTATAATAATTTATATCATGTTTGAAATGAAAATCTCAGCGTTTTTCTTTATTTTCTTTGATCAGGCAGTTTCTTAGTTCTTTCCAGCCAATCAGAATGTCTTTTTCGGCTGAGAGCATGCTAAGAACCAATCAAAACTCATGTTCTTTCTTTGTTTAGGTTTAAATGCGTTTTTTTTTATTTTTTACTTGTAAAATAAATCGGAAGAGGTCACCATCTTACAGAACTTTTAAAAACCTATTCAAAACCTATCAAACGAATTTTTTAGCATAAGAACTGGCAGAGTTAGAGTGACGTCAGATGTCTATGAGGAGCTTCATAAGAAACAGTCTTTTGGTTAATATCCACACAACAGTTTGAAATTGTTGATTGTTATTGATATTGAAGTTGTCTAAATGTTGACTGGTATATATATATATCATCATCATCATCATTATCAACCATTATCAATCCACTGCAGGATGAAGGTCTCTCCAAGTTTAATCTATCTTCTCCGATCTTTAGCTTCTCTTCTCCACATCACCCCTACACATTTTCTTATTTCATCCATCCATCTTACATGTGATATCCTTCTGGGTCTTTTACAATCTCTTGGAATCCAGTTTAAAATTTCAATTGTCCATCTATTATCATCTCTTCTAGCAATATGTCCAGCCCAACTCCACTTCAATCTTTTAATTTTTTCAATGAGGTCAGTAACACCTGTTTGTTCTCTTACCCATACATTGTGTTTTCGATCTCTTCTTGTTACTCCCAACATACATCTCTCCATACTTCTTTGAGTGGTCTGAAGTCTCTGTATTGATCTTCTATTAAGTGTCCAAGTCTCAGATCCATAAGTAAGAACTGGTAAAACACATTTGTTAAAAACCTTTCTTTTCAAACACATAGGCATATTTCCTTTTAATATCAAGTTATTTCTACCAAAAGCACTCCAACCAAGTTTAATTCTATGATTAATTTCCTCCATTATGTTTCCATCTGTATTAATAATCTGACCAAGGTATTTGTAACTCTTAACTTCTTCTAATTCATCATAATCAATCTTTATTTTCATATTTTGAGCAAATCGATTAAACATTACTTTAGTCTTTTTAACATTTATCTTTAGTCCTACTTTCCTCTGATAACTCCTGCAACATTTCCTGCAGCTCGGAAGCATTATTTGCAAAAACAACTACATCATCTGCGAAATCTAAATGACTTAAATAATCTCCATTTACTTTCACTCCTTTAGTTTCCCATTTTAATCCACAAAATACTTCTTGCAGCACTGCTGTATAAAGTTTTGGAGATATGGAGTCACCTTGTCTTACACCTTTCTCAATGTTGACTTTCCCAGTATCATTATGTAATCTAATTGTTGCTGTTGCATTTTTATAAATATTCTTTAAAATATGACAATATCCTGGATCTATACCTTGATGATCCAATGCTTTAATCACTGAAGAAATGTTTATAGAATCAAATGCCTTTTCATAATCTACAAATCCAAAACATAATGACAACTCATGTTCATTTGTCCTTTCTATAACTTCTCTCAATACTTGAATATGATCTACTGTACTAAAACCACTTTTAAATCCAGCTTGTTCTCTTGGTTGGTGAAAATCCAAGGTTCTCTGTAGACGAGTTGTAATTATCTTGGTAAAAATTTTATATAAAACTGATAAAAGGCTGATAGGTCTGTAATTTCTAATATCTTCTTTATCACCTTTTTTAAATATTAATATTATTACTGCATTCTTCCAATCATCCAGTACATCTTTATCATTTAGACATTTGGTATATAACTTTGCTAATATTTTTTCTGTTTCTTCACCTGCTTCTTCTAATATATCAATTATAATTCCATCATTACCTGGAGCCTTTCCTTTTTTCATACATTTAATTGCATTTCTCACTTCTTCATTTAAAATTCTGGGCAATTCGGAAGATGTAATAGATATAGGAGGTACTTGTTCTTTATTACTATATAATTCTTGATAAAAATCTTCTACCAATTTCATAATGTCATCCCTCTTTTTAGTAATAATTCCATATTTTTTCCTTATTGCAGATATAAATTTCCTACCAATACCAAAATGTTGTTTTACATTCTTAAGACTTTTATTTTCTTCTACAGCTTTTCTTGCTAGTTCACAGTTATACTTTCTTATATCATTTTCAACTCTTTTCCGCACCATTTTACAAAATTCGAGATATTCTATTCTTTTTAATGCATCATTCTTGCATATCTTCATATTCCTTCTTTTCTTCATAAGTTCTCTAGTCTCAGTAGAAATTTTATTAGTCAATTGCTGCTTTTTTCTACCAGCTATCTTTGTTGCAGTTTTTAAAAGTGTATCAGTTATTTTCATATTAATTTCATTCAAATCTGAATCATGTTCAAAATCTACTAATACTTGAAACCGATTTGTAAGTTCTAATTTAAATTCATTAGAATGTTTCTGAAGATTAGGAATATCAACTGTAAATATAGTTTTTCTTAATAATTTTTGTCTCTCTAGTTTTACATTAACATGTATCTTACCCCTTACTAATCGATGATCACTTCCTGTGTTAAATTTATTAAGAACATTACAATCTTGAAATATGTATTTCCTGTTAGTCAAAATATAATCCAATTCTGCTGTACCTTCATTTGGATGCTTCCATGTCCATTTCCTTCTAACATTTTTCTCAAAAAAAGAATTCATAATATAAAGTTTTTCCTTCTCTGTAAACTCCACAAGTCTATGTCCTCTCTCATTTCTATTACCATAACCAAAATTACCTACAACACTTTCATCTTTCATTTGTTTACCAATTCTAGCATTAAAATCTCCCATAACAATTTTAAAATGTTGTTTACTCTGATCAAAAGCCTTTTGTACATCCATATAAAAATCTTCTACTACTTCATCACTGTGAGAACTTGTTGGGGCATAAACCTGAATTATCTGCATTTGATATACAACTTAATAGCAGATATATATATATATACAACTTAATAGCATATATATATATATATATATATATATATATATATATATATATATATATATATATATAAACAAAGGAAGTAAATCACCCTCCCCCCTAAAGTTATAGTCTTAAAACCTCTCTAAATGTTAAATAAAGTATCAAGTATAAAATGAATCCAAATAAATTCTATTCTTGATTCTTTTGTTCAACATTTAGAAAGCCTTTATGTTATAGCCTGGGGGAGGATAACATACTTCTTTTATTTACATACAATTAAGATATTTAATTTAAAATGTATATATATATATATATATATATATATATATATATATAGTCTAAATTCTTTTGTAGCACTTTTGATTATGTGGTAATCCTCATCAGCTTTAACTGAATTTCAAATTTTTTAAACTTAATGTTACATATATTTCCATAAAGCTGTGTATGCTCAAATTTTCAGCTTGTCTATTAATAACATCATTCTTATATTTATCAATTAATATTGCCTCTTTAATTTTCCTCTTTTTATGATTTCTTTCTTCCATTAATATTTTTATTTCATTACTATTAAATGTAAACATATAATTACAAGTTTTTTCATGATCAAAGAATATTGAAGCTGTATTAAATTGACTACTTACATTATTTTTAATTCAATTATAATTGATTCTCCTTCAATCTTTTTTCCACAGAACAACTTGATTCACCAATATAAAATTTCTGACATCCACATGAAATTTGATAAATTATATTACTTCTTTGCAATTTAGAAATTATACTCTTAGAATTATTAATCAATCAATTAACTTTTGGAGGAACACAAAATGAAATATTATACTTTTCTTTAAATATATTCTTAATTAATTTAGATTGCATGTTATTTATAAATGACATAGATATCAATTTTTTATTATCTAAAGTAACACTGTAAACACTTTTATTATTATTAAATGAATTTACTGTATGCAAGATTTGGTTTTTATCATAACCAACCTTTAAAAGTTCATTAGCAAAGAGTTCAATATTTAAAATTTTATCACCCTTATATTTACATAATTTATCATTGCGATGCAAAAATGATTTCAGACTTGCCATTTTATTGGAGAAAAAGGTTATATTCATTTTAAATCATGTGTTCCAATGATATTTCTTGAAATTATTTCCATTTAAAACACGAATAAAAACATGATCACTGTCTAACATTTTAAAGAAAATTCACAGCTCATTAAAAAGGAATTTAAATTTTGTTTTATAAAAAAAGTTTTTTTTAAAAAAATAAATTTTACAATCAAGAGAAATTAAACTTTCATCCAGTTTGAAAAAAAAAGTGACTCTTACAACCAATTGAAAAAAATCTTGTTTTTATTTCTATTTTAATTAAGGGTCAATGCCTTTTTATGTAATTTATATATAAATGTTTAAAAAATATATCATACTCACATGTGTATCACTGAAAACTTACTGAATCAATATTGATAGTGTTTGAATTTAAGTTCATCAACTATTTTACAGTAAACAAATCTGGCAACCAGTGTGAAATATTTAATTCTCCATTGCATTATCATTGATTTCTAATGTATGCACAGAATTTGAAAAAAAAAATCGTGTGATATATTAATTTTTGGTTTTCAAAATTTTTCCTAAATAAACAAGCAAATATTCTAATTTAAATAAAAGCATCTAACAAAATATAATTTATATTTATTAATGGTTTAACAGCATGAACTGTGGAAATTGTCTGTGGCTTTAACTTGCTCTCTAATCACTACTTTTAATGTTGTTTTGCTGATTTTATGGTCATTTTATACAAAAAACTATACTGAATAATGCTTCCATCTTCAGATTTTTTTAAACTAAGAAATCAATGATATTTAAATTTAACACTATTATGATGATATAAATACATACCTATGAAGGCAATTATTGGTAGTTTCTTGTTCTCTTCACAAGAGAGGGTCTATCAACAATTTTGATAGTTGTACTTATTTGTTTTGATTTTACAAATGAAAATATATTTTTCTATTTTTTTTACTTTTTTTTTTACAAAATAATTATAAAATAATAATTATTTCAGAAGAATAATGTAGACTTTAGTAGAAAATATTTACTTTTATAAGAAAACAATTTGGAAAAAAAAAACAGTGACGTATTTCTGTGATATGTAATTGAATATGTTTTATGTTGACTGCTATAGATAATTTTCATTAATTATAAATAGAAATTTATTTTTTAAAAATTTTTTCTTTACTTTCATAATCTGATGATTTATTAATTTTCATTTTAGGAACTAAACTAAAACAAATATAATTTTAAAAGACAAGTATATTTTTACTGCTCATTCTGTAATTAACCAATCAAAGTTGGAACTTATAACTCAATCAGCCCATTAAAATTATTACAAAGTAGAGATTAATAAAAGTATCATTGAAATAAGAAAAAAATATATTTGAAATAAAAACAAACTTTAAAAATAAAACAAAACTTATTTTTGTCTTGAGAGAGAAAAAACTTTATTGCATTATAAAATAAATAATTGGAAACAATGATTTCATTTCCCGATTACACCTGCCATCTAGCTACACAAATAATAACTAAAATATAAATTCCTCATTGTTAAAAATGAAATGTGTTAGAAGAAAAGTGACTCAAATAATTAACCAATACAGAGTAATATTAATTTAAAACAAAGTCATTGTAAAGCAAAATAATACAGAAAGTGCCTCTGTAATGCATGACTAAAATAAACATGGAAAAACTAAAAAATAATCACATTTTAAATAATTTATTATATAAATTGCACTCATATTATTTTTCTGTAACTAAATTTCTTTTTTTGTGTGCATAGACATGATTTTTCAGTTGTCTATATTAGCTTTCATCTACTGACATGAAATAAAATTTAAATATATTTGTTTTTAAAGATAAAAAGCATGATCATCAGAAAAGTGTAATAAGACAAAATGTTTTTTCCATATGTCAAAGCATCGGCTGGGAAGCATGCCCACGACAACCTTCTGCAAGCAACTGCTTGCTTGCAAGGTGGCTGTGCTGACCTCTCAGCTACCAATGCTTGACTAAGACAAAATGTTATGTAGAAACTTTCAAATGGAAATAGTAATGGTGCAGCATCCCTACTTAATTCAGAAAAATGAAAAAAGAGTTGAGAAAATCATAACTTGATTGATATTAAAATACAGAAATAAAGTCTGATAATTTGAAAAATTTGAAACTGTGTTTTACAACTTTCTTTAAATCTTAGAAGGTGAATATTCATTGGTATTTTTTTTTCATATGTCAAAGCATTGAACGGGAAGTGAACCCGGGCCAGCTGCTTGCAAGGCATCTATGCTAAACACAAAGCCACCAACGCTTGACATATTCATTAGTATTTTAATGTATAAAATATATCATTTCTATTTTTTTAAATTTGGTTGTTTTTGGAATATTCATTAGCAAGATTAACTCTACCTTTCTAATAAGCACATATATTGAGTTTGAGGGATCTTTTGTATATCTACCAAGCAATATGTTAAAAAAATTGTAACATTGTTTTGCTTAACAATACGTTTTTATACTTTTAAATCAGTTTTGTTCAGTAAATTAGTTTTCAAAGAAATATTGTTTTTAAATTATTAAGCTGCTAAGGAATTTATTAAAGGTGACATCATGTCAGCTTTTAAAAAATAAAACCTGAGATAGAAATAAATAAAATTTGTTATCCCTTTGCCCTCCATTAATAATTCATAAGCTGTAAGTATTGTATTTTATTATGATCTTGTATTCATTATTCATTTATGCATTTTGAATCATTAATTACTTTTAGCCATTTTGAATGATGGAAATTATAATTTAAAGTGGTTTTTGTCATTTAGTTGATTAAAAATGCATTTTAGCAATAAATAGTTTAATAAAATGAAAATAATAAATATTAAATATCAAGGTGTGCATCTTAATGAGGTAAGAACGCATTAAAGTTTATAATGTAGATATAAAATTGAGATGCTAAAATAAACTGAAAAAGACGTAACCGATAATGAATTACCTCCAATGACGATCAAGTTATGGTTATAATACCTTTTGACCTAGTTAATCTAACTACTAGTAGTGCTTAAAATATAACTACATGTAAAGAATGCATGGGTAAAAGTTTTCTAAAAAGTCAGGCTAGTATGTTTGAACACCATGAATAAAATTGGATTTCTGTTGGTAACAGTTGGTTTTTATCTCCTACCATAGACCTTTTTCACAAATTTTATTCTCATATTTAGAGCAGGATAAGAGTTCGAATGTTTAGAAATACATCACTAAATAATAAAGTATTCACATTATTAAATTGCAAGTGTTTTCCATGTCATCAAGTATTGCTGTCACTCAGCAGACCCAGGTTCAATTCTTAAGGTGGAAACTCATAAATATTAAATGTAACTTAATACACTGATTGAATGCTGTCCCCAAAAGATAATAATTTTTGGATTACTTTTCAGCTAAATAAGATAAAATAATTTGGTTACTTGAATGGCAAAATTATGTTCAATCTGTCTATTGGATACTCATGATCTTCTATGCAACTGAAAATAAGTAAATAGATGATAGGTAGATTAATAGATAGATAGATAGATAGATAGATAGATAGATAGATAGATAGATAGATAGATAGATAGATAGATAGATAGATAGATAGATAGATAGATAGATAGATAGATAGATAGATAGATAGATAGATAGATAGATAGATAGATGGATGGATAGGTATGTAGGTAGATAGATAGATAGATAGATAGATATAGATAGATAGATAGATAGATAGATAGATAGATAGATAGATAGATAGATAGATAGATAGATTACCATTTTTATTTTCAAATAAAAATATATTCAATTCAACTCTTATATAGTTCAGCAAGTAATCTATCTTCTTTTTATCAAACCAATATACAAACTTCAGGCCACTCAAAGAAGTATAGAGAGATGCATGTCGGGAGTAACAAGAAGGGACCAAAAACGTAATGTATGGGTGAGAGAACAAACAGGTGTTATTGACCTCATTGAAAAAGTTAAAAGACTGAAGTGGAGTTGGGCTGAACATATTGCTAGAAGAGATGATAATAGATGGACAATTGAAATTTTAAACTGGATTCCAAGAGATTGTAAAAGACACAAAAAGAGACCACATGTGAGATGGATGGATGAAATAAGAAAGTGTGCAGGGGTGATGTGGAGAAGAGAAGCTAAAGATAGGAAAAGATGGATTGAACTTGGAGAGACCTTCATCCTGCAGTGGATTGATAATGGTTGATGATGATAATGATGCTGACATATGTATACTAAGTTAATAACACCAATTTATAATAAAATCACTAGCCAAAATTAAATTTCAAATTCTCATTCAATAGTTTCCAAACCAAGGCAGAATTCTCAAATGCTAAGTAACACAACACTTAATAAATATATACTCTTCTACTTTCCAATCTTTCTAATCATTCGAATTACCTTTAATACCAGAAGAACTCTTGTTTTATTTTGTATTGCATTACTTTGCACTTGAAAAGGGTCGGAGAACCATTGTCCTTGAAGTCGTAATTTAATTTTGGCTAGTGATTAAACTGTCTATTGACGAGCTTAGTTTATTATATTGACTAGTTTAACTTTTAGCGTTTGATATTATACATATAAATGCACTATATTAGAGAATAAATTAAAAAATTACATAAAAAAATAAAGCAACATTTTGGTACATGTTTTTTTTAAATTAATTTTATATTTTAATGTCTGTTATAGTGTTTTTATATTACTTACAACAATAGTAGTTATCATTTATAAATATATAATATTTGAATACAAGTATAGTGTATATACTTAAGCAGGTTGTATTTAGAGGAGATTTGAACCAGACTTTCAAGCTTTCTTCAGCTATCCATTCCATTATATATAAACAATACACATGACCAAATATATGTGAAAAAGATAAGTGATATCCAATATAAGTATTTGAGGTTAGTACAGATCATCATCTCCCCCACACATGTATAATTAGTGCTAGGTTTATAGCAAATCTTGAAATTTTAATGGACAGGCTTCAATCTTCCCTACTTTCCAACTTTTCAATCATTCATATTATTGAAAATCTGATGATGGAATATTCAAAGCTCTTGTTGATGCCAATATTATTGCCATATCCATGTTGACCTTAAGTCACTCTGATGCCTCATATGTATATATTTATGCAAACATAATGGCCTTCATAAGTCTCTAATGCTATCTTCATCTCTTTACACAAATTGGGTGTTTGCACAATCACATATTCATCTTTTAATTGCATAAACACTAATATGACTCAAAACTTATTATTATTTTATTTTTTGTGACTTATATTTTTTTTATTTTTTTTTTATCTTTTTATCTTTTATCTTCTTCTAGGATTAGAAGAGTTATACTTGCTTATGTGTGGCTGTTATCGACACACACACACACACACATATATATATATATTACAAACTTATTTTAAAAACATTAATTTAAATATATTTACATCTAAATAAAATATATTCGACGAAGTTTATCGCATTATGGAAAATATATACAGAAGGCGTTTTAAGAATCAAACATATATATATATATATATACCATTAAGCTGTTATTTTCCGAGTCTGCACATTTTACTTTGATACATGTTTTTTTTTCTCAGTGATCTTTCCAAAATATTCATCAAAAAGGTAAAATACACAATATTTAAAAGGTTTACAAAGAGATAACTACATGGCAAAATGAAATTCAAATACAATATGGTGAGAGGGAAGGGATATATATGAAATGGGAAGGGGATATGGAAAGGGTGTGTAGTCCAGGCAAAGAAGAGTATTTGGTAAGGAGCAATGTTGATAGGCTTGGTTGCCCTGGTGGATTAATAGGAGGATCCATACGTGACATTGACTTTAACAGAATTGCTATATGTTTATATGTTAAGACTTTAGAGGTCTCAGAGATGAATGAGGTTTCTGAATTTTGCTTAGATTCAACAGACTGATTTTTGTCCTTAGTAGATGAGTAGTTTTAGTTTTCCCCATTGTACTTGGTTTTTTGGTGATGATGTTTTTAATCAAGTTTTGTTTGAAATTCGATTTGGATAAACTTTTGGTGATTTTGAGGATTTTAGTTCATGTAGTTTACAATTCTGCACATATTTTCTGTTTGGGGCAATGGCCATCTTTAACCTGTTTGAAAAAATGAAAAGTGAAATGAAAAAAACAATTTTGAACTAGAAAAAATAAATAAATTGATGTAAAAGCAAAAAAAAAAACCACTAAAAAACTTGTTATTAATAATTTTAGTTGAATAATGAGAAGATTGAGTGGAATTTTAAGCAGATAGTTACCTCAGATGAAAAAAAGATAGTTAAAAATAGCCTAAATAACTGGAACATCGTACAAAAAACTTTATAAACAAGTTCTGAGTGACGGGGAATTGGAGTAGGAGAAATATTTAAGAGACTAAGAGGGAAAAATCCCTTATGATCCATGAAACATCTGAACCACCCACCAAACAGGGGGGGGGATGAGGTAGTTAAATGCTGATAAGCACAAGGTAGACATAAGGAAATTGTGTTAAAAATTCACTAAAACTGACATTTAGTGAATGAAAGAGTATATTAGCAGCAAAATAAGGCCTTTAAAGGGCCAAATAAATATAAAAGGCATCTTTCACTGCTGCAAAACCAACTTTTCTGAGTCATTCTGTGCAAGCTGTGTGGAGGACGACTTTCCAGTAAGAGCTCCACCTATGGAATAACTTTGATACATGTTAAATAACAATTAGAGTAGTTTAACAGAAGATATTATGAGTATGCACAAGCTACGATAGAAGAGCGTATTAGTAAAAAATTTAAAGAATTTGTTTTCAGATATGGAAAAGATTAAATATTGTAGAGTTACTTGATATGTTATAAAAGTATGTGGAGGTAAAAGTCTGAAGATTTTAAAAAAATTCTCATTGAAAGGTAACAGTAGAATTATATGTGTTACAACTGATACTTCAACAGGTCTAATAATTCTCAAATTTGGCATTGCAAGAAGTTACATGATGATAATAAATTATAATCTATATATGAGAAACTTGATAGAACATCCAAGAATGAGTATAGAATATTTGATGATCAATATATTGGGGGATTTAAATCCGGAAATAAACGGATAGAACAAAAAAGAAGTAAAAGATTACTAAGTTTTTGTATGATCATTATCTCTACTGTAGTGCCACCTATACTAGGCTTAAGCAATTAGTGATTCTTATATGTTAGTGCATTTATATTCCCACCTCAGACTGCTAACTTTATCATTAAAAAATTCAGACTTAAAATTAGAAATTACACAGTTATACATCTAGCATTCAAATTCTAATTTACTATCGAAGCTAAAGCATGATATTCAAAATACTCTAAAGTTTCAAACTCATATCAATCTGCTTAAACACTTATTCAGAATTGATCCTGAATGAATAACAATGTATTCTATTTTCAAATATTCAACACATCTTTCATTCACATTATTTATATAGCAGTTTAATAAAGGTAAGCTGCCCCTAGCATACTACTCACAATGCTTTATATAACTCCTCTATAGTAGTTTGGACCACCCGGTAGACTTTTTAACATATCTCGATAAAATATATTTTTACTTTTTAAAAGTAAATTGAAAAGTTATTTTCGAGAGATCTGACATTGTAAATTGGAAAAAATATGTTTAAGAGACCAGAAGAGGAGTGTTAAACAGTCAAAATCACTATAAAAAAAGTTACATAATGTATTGTTAAAAAAGAACATTAGAAGGAGAGTGTTTTTTTAAAGATTATATATGATATCACACTACTAATATATAGCAACAATTCTCCACGAATTTATAAAATGCTTAGTTACATGTTTCCAAATTTCAGATCTCTCTATTCTAAGGTAATCTACCATAAATTTGAGTAAATCTTTATAAAAATCCTGAATAGCCTTTTACTGTTGTAATTTGTCAGCTGTTGTCAAATTTTTCCTTTGTTTTTCCTGTTGTATTTCCTTTTATGGCTAACAATCTGTTTCACTTCCAACATAACTATTGTAATGATAAATATTTTTTTATATAGCACAGTATTTATTGTAATCCATTTGGAATTAAACCAATCTTTATTAATGCATTCATTTATAAACAGAGACTTTAAAAAAACAATTGAATCACACACCTTTCAAGCTTATCTATATATAAGCCAACCTTAGCTTAATATGACTTTAGATTACACATTCCTATGCATTCGTAAATTTTCTATTCTCACTACAATTATGCAATCTAATATATTATGCCACTTATTGATTACTAAAGCTTATACTACATAATGAAACTGTAGTGAGAATAGAAAATTGCTTATATATACTGTATCCCAGTAAAATGATAATCGGTTAATCTCTCACCAAGCTGACTGCAGTGACACCTCTAAATCAATGCCTGTACATCACTAAAATTTTAAGATGCTAACATGTTTAGATCATGAGTTATGGCATTGCTTCATAAATCATATTCAGTGCTCTCCCTGATTAACATGAAATTTTGAAACCACTTGGAAACATTCTTGCTTCACTGCTATACATAGTTGGCATTATTTCAGACATTTCAATAATAATTTTGCTCAATTTAAAACAAAATTTTATGTTTTAAAATTGTTCCAACATGTGTTAAGTTGATCAAACATGCTACTACATTTCATGTTATAGCTAAACTAATTGATTCAGAGATAATCCTGCAAGAAGTTTTGAGAGTGAAGCAGTCACCAATCACTTCTCCAATTGGCCTCGTTATGTATATAAATATAAATGTGGCAAATGCTTGTATTATTTTTGTAATATATATATCTTGTTACTTTAACAAGACCTTAAAACAGGCAAAACTCATTATATATATTGCCACACACAGCAAGCATAAGAGGAGGTGGTTATGTGAGGTTTATTGGCTTTAATAAGACCTCCAACAAAATAACTATTATAGATTAATGAGAAAACTTGTTTAGTCTCAGTGATTGTGAATTAATAATAATTGTTAGCTTCTTAGCAACATCAAAAGCTAAAAAGTTGTCTCTATTTACATGGATATAATCTCATCATTTCTATTCTTTATTATAATAACAATCCAATGGAATATTTAATTCAACACACATCTTAGTATATATACAAATGTCAATATACATGTTTCATATATATGTGTTTTATGAATTTAGCATAGACTAATATATATATTAGTATTATATACTTTTAATCTTCGAATAATCTTCATGTCATATTACTTGCATTATATAATACAACTAAATAATAATACATGCTTCTATTACTCTTATATGTACATTTTTATGTGTGTGCGTGATTATATAGGTCTGTACGCATATTTGTAGAAATTTTTGTAATAATAAAAAAAAGATTTCAACGCGCAATTATCAATAAACGCCTGCATGTGTACATTAGCAGAACATGTTATTAACCTACGATAATATAGTTGTGTTCAAAACATCATAAATAAATAACGAACGCATCCACACAACAAATATATATATAGTAAGTAATAACTTTTATTAACAATCAGGAGGATACATTTTTATTAATTTTTAACCCCTTTCCCCAGCTGAAAAAAAAACGACAGGAAGAGGAGAAAAAAGTCCGCTATTAATTCAAATTACACCGTAGGATCATTTTTCACAAATTATCTGAAAGATAATTCTAGATTCGGGATGCAAATTAACAAGAAAAATGTAATAAGCTGCCGAGTTGCTATCTCTGGTTCAAATAAGACTCACTAATAAACACATGCTGCTCTGAAAGCAATCTGTAAGTCTTTATAAGATTTACAGCCAAAAGAATCCTGGGAAACTTTTTTTTTCAATTTGACTTTTATTTTTGATTTATAATGGCATACAATCAGCTTTTATTGATCATAAAGATAAAATGTTGCCATTATAAAGTATTGAATATTTAGATAAATTTCTGCCTTTTTAGATTTGCATGTATATACACGTTATATACACTATTATTGCATATATATATATATATACCCTATTATATATATACGTTAATATAATATAGTAATAACTTATCTCCTGTTCAGAGCAAAAGTGTGGTGCCGAATTATTTATAGTAAAAAGATTAAACAGTCTTTAACAAATAGATCACTATGGTGGTGGGGGGTAGGGAAAATGATTTTCTCAATAACCTTTCGTAGAAAGACTTTTCACTTGCAGAGTCATAAGGGATGCGTGATTTTCTATTTTTACTTTATTCTCTAATTAAGGATTGGTATATATCGTTTTACTGACCAATACTTGGATGGTTAAGTAAGCTGGTTATGGCTTGAATTCTGAAAAAATTCTATATCTATATAAACAAAAAAATTCGACCTAATTTAAATCTTAGAGCAGAAGCATGAAAGAAAATTGGGTTATCACTGCACCATAAAAATCTTATTTACAGCACCGTGTGATATGACTATCTGCAAAATTGTCATCTTCCTCTGAAAGTCCATTTTGCTCCAATAATTACTATTTTAATGTTATTGTGTACTGCATTGTCATCTTTTGGGCGCTTGAATAATCAATGCTCACTAGGTGGAAAAATAGTTTAAAGTTCTCAATTGACATACTCATTTCTGGTTTTTGCCCTCCTCAGAGAAATCTTAAGCTGAAACTAATATTTATATAACTCTGACTGTCATCTTTTACTCCTTTACACTATTAAAACTATTAATTAGAAAATTAAAAAAAAATCTTATGGTTTTGACCTCAACCTAAATTCACACATTTATATTGATGAGACTACATAACTTTCTATATACTTTATAGATCTTAGTTTTGTGCCAAATGTAGGCTCTTTCCACTCCTTGGCTTGAAACATTATCCCTCAAATATGATGACCAATAAGACAGAGATAGTTATTAGATATTGGCATTCCATACTGATGAGAAATTACTTATGTAGAATTAAATAAAATAATCATTTTTACGACTATATATAATTTTACCTTTTAATATATATACATTTTTACAATTTTAAAAAAAAAATAATTTTAGAGATAAAAATGAACTAACACTTTCCCATTTCATAAAAGGAATTTCAAAAAAGATAAATTTATTATAGAATATAAAAAAAATGAAACTATTATTACAAATCATTGGTTACACAAATTTGATACAACACTTCCAAAACATTACATGATCACTATTTCATACGCATACGCAGGTTGTTAATAACAATAGCAAACTCCATACAGTAGTGTCATCAAGTGCAAGCCTGAGTAATTAAGGACTGCAAGAACTTTGTGCATAAAATCCCTATCTAGTGGCTTATTCATCCAATATTCCCAGATTAGTTTCTAACTTGTGATTTTGATCAATGAAGAGTTTGGATGTGAGAGCACCGCACCTAGATCTTATGATCCAATGCAAACCCCCAGAAGCCTATTTTTACTTATTTGGTTAACTATAAAGCTCATATTCAAGTCTCTTAACTGATGAAAGCCACCAGCTAAAAACTAGTCTGAGGATATTGGATGAGTAAGAACTAGATAGGGATTTTATGCACAACCTTCTTGCATCCATTGATTATTAATGCTTCCTCCTGATGGCGATAGTATGTGGAAAGTTTTCTATTGCTAATTTTGATACAATTTCTTAGCAAAACAGAATCAAACTGGTTTATGTTCACAATGATCTACTATCAAAAGCATTAAAATGCAAATATTTACAAAGAAAAATAACATTATTTGATTAAAATCCAGTACACATCAAATTATACAAATACTGGATGTCATTATTAGATAGTGTACACAATAAATATACTGACAACTAAACTATATGTAGAAAGTCATTTATTTTTATATCTAGCAATACTATCAAGGCAGATGAGTAAACAGACATTTTTAATATATATAAAAATGTTATACATGCATTAAGACATCAAGAAAAATATTTAAAAATCTGAATACTGTGAAGTATATATTTTGAGCATATATGTGTTTAGTATATGTACATAGCTATCATAAAATATTTAAAAATTGTATACATACACACAAGAAGACATCAACAAAATATTTCCATCAAATGATTTGTGTCAAAGTTCTGAGACATTAAGATTGATGATTGATTATTATCAATTAAACTGTGGGAATTGCCTATATATATATACAGAACAATGATAAAGATATATGCAAGAGATAGTGATCTGGGCCAACTGATGAGTGCTGGTTCAGCAAGAAATGTGCGTCTGTCTGATCATATGACTTTTTCACATGTCTTTGGTCATATGTTTATGATTATACCTCTCCACAAGGTGTTAAAAGCAAATAGAAACATGTCCCTATCTTGTGTGAGAGTGGTGAGTGAAAATTACACTACAGAAATATTATTCATCTCTAGTCTAATGAATGGCTAATAAAAATTATTAATATATTTCCAGCAAGTGGTTTGTGTCAAAGTTGTGAAGGCAGTAAGTTTAACCCTTATCAATTAAGCTATAGTAATTGGCTATCTATATATACTGAACAATGATAAAGATATGATTATGAGATGTAATATGGGCTAACTGATGAATGCTGGTTCAGCAGGGAATGTGCATCTTGGGTATTATATGTCTTTTGTCACATGTCTTTGGTCATGTGTTTATCATTACACCCCTTCACAAGGAATTAAAAGTTGATAGAAACCAGTTTCTACTTTGTGGTGTAGTGAAAATTAAATTACAGAAATATTATTCATTAAGTAGATTATCTCTAGTCTAATGATTGTCTAATAAAAATTATTTATTTAGCATCTTTTTTTTTCATTCTTCTTGCGATAACACTCGATAATAATGAAATCCAAAAAGTATGATGTATTGATCTTAAATTGGCATATTGTGAGCATATTATTTTGAGATTTCAACATCAATCACCACAATTCATAATTTTAAAAATTTATTGCTTACTAATAACTATTTTTTATACTTAGTTATACTTTTTCAAACTGTGCATAAATGAATCAGAAGGTCTTAAATGGTGAATATGGGAATTTCACCAATATATAAAGAAAAAATAGTTAAAAGACATTTAATCAAAAACAATTTATTCTGTAGTATTATTGTAGCAAAGAAAATATTTTGGAAAATCAATTATGATCTAATGTTTTTACTTATACTAAAGAAATATGTAAATGAGATATTTATTTTATACAGCGCGATGTTTTGGAATTGTAATAAACTAATAATCAGCTTTTCAAGCTAATGCACATGCGTTTTGTGGATTTCCACAAAACGCATGTGCATTAGCTTGAAAAGAAATATTATGGAGCTAACAAAATTTATGTTCTTGATCAGTTTAAAAGAAGTCCATTCACAAGAAAATAAAGAAATATAAGATAGAGTTCAACAATAACACAGAACATAGAGGTTTATATTAATGAAATATTAATTTCATAGCAATATTGATTGGGAAAATGGGGGGAGAGGTGAATCATACCTGCACCATGAGATGAAGTAAAAAGTATTTTGAATATATCTCTTTCCTCAATATTTATCCAATTTTTTAATTTCATGCAGTTTCATGATATTTAAAAGAAATGCTTGCAAATATGAATTATTTAACAGGCTCTCATGGTAGGTCAAAACTGAAAAGATTAGAGATCTAGTCCAAAAGACATTTGATTTTCTTGTCGATTGCATTTAAAGATGTTAGTTGTGTAGGGTCATACATTATTGTGCTAAAAAGGAGTGAAAGTTTGCCACATAGAAAATGCCACAAAATATTATTGCCGTAACATAGAAAAGGAATCAAATTTAAGTGTAGTTGTTGTAATTAATAACATTCTTTGCATTTACATCCAGTAGGAAAGACATGTTTTTTTTAATGAGAGCAAATAATTAAGTATGTTCTATGCATATAACATCATCTCATGGTGATTTGACAATCCTTTGGATTTAGACCAAATATGATTTATTCCTGAATAAGAACAGTTCTGATATTTTACTGTACAACTTTTATATTACAATCGATTTTTAAGAATAGAACAGACTCAGAAATTATAAGGGTCATTCAAAAAATTCAGGTCTACTCTTGTGTTCTATGGGCTGGTTATAATAAATATGTTCAAAAGCATGATTACTATGAATTTTTAAAAAAGTTTACACTCTCGCTGTCAACTGGTCACAAACACAGCTGTCTGTTTAACTGATATCCCCATTTTTTTAATGATCAACTGACTGTATTTTACTGCAATCAATTCTTATACATATTATAACTTCAAAACCTGAAATACCATGCACTGTAAATAGGGAACCTGTTGTATGGATGCTTATAATTACACCTTTATAATAAACATCACATGATCAGTGGCAATACGTATAGAGAGAGTTTTGCCTGTTTTAACACTTTTATAATATTAATAGATTAGAAAATTTTAAGGCTCATCCCTTCAAACCTTAACAGTTATTTAAATCACCATCCTCAAATTCTTACACACATTTGCTGCTCATAGCATGATTGGTTATTACCTTTAATAATTTGCATATCAATTGATTATCATAATTTGCATATCAATTGTTTATCATAATTTGCATATCAATTGTTTATCATAATTTGCCTATCAATTGCTTATCATAATTTGCATATCAATTGTTTATCATAATTTGCATATCAATTGATTATCATAATTTGCATATCAATTGTTTATCATAATTTGAATATCAATTTGATTATCATAATTTGCATATCAATTGAATGTCAATGTTTCTTCTGTATGATACAGTTTTTGTCCGTTAGTTTCCCCTTATGTTTTCTCTTAATAGTTTTGTTATGTATTTTTTATATCTTAGAGAAGCAAAGAAAAATACTAAGTTTGTGAAGACAATATTATTACAACTCTAAAAAAATTAACATATTGTTTTCAAAATATTATCAATGAAGATTTTATTTTTTGATGGTAGATATGAATATATAAATAAATAAATTATCCTCTCCATTATGTCATTTCCTTTCTTTTATGTTTTGACTAGATAATAGTTGTCTTCAGAAATGGTTAGTAGCTACAACATTTGTGAAAGAACATAAAACATTGGTAAGAATATTTCAAAAATGAATTAAATTTGTCATACTAATACAATTGATGTAAATAATTATATTGTTAGTTGCACTTGACTATTTCCATTTTTTAACACTAAATCATGAATTTATTTAGAAAAAGTTTGTACTTTATTTAAATTTTCCAATTACAGTTAACTGTTAGTAATAGCACACTCGATAGTATCTACATAACATTTTGGGTGGTATTACTCTTCTTTCTTCTTCAAGGATCATTGGTCTGACTAGGGACAGTGCACTCATGGGAATCAAACCTAAACCTTTAGACTTTTGAATATTGGATTTTTAAAGAAACACTTTATCCACCTGATCCATTGTTTTTTAAAAATTTAGTATTAAAAAATCTAAAGGTTCAGGTTCAATTCCCATGAGTGTACTGTCATTGGTCAGGCCAGCAGCACTTGAAGAGAAGAGAATAATACCATCCAAAATATATGTAGATATTAAATTGCGTGCTATTACTAACAGTTGAGTGTAACTGGAAGATTTGAATAAAGTTCAAAATTTTTCTAAAGGTATTAATTACTTAATGTTAAATAAAGAAAATAGTTTAACATATAAGTGCAACTAAAATGTAATTGTATGTTTATTTGCTTTCAAGATCATGTGACATTTAAGTGCCTCTAGTAGTGGATTGAAATAGAAGATATATCCAAATGATGGAATTGAGACTTGGTTAAGAACTGATTACCACTGCTTTAAAACTGAACACATTACAAAGTAACAGAATAAAATGCTGAAATCAATCAAATATATGATGGTAGGACCAATGATGATGAAGATGATAATCATACAAAATATTAGTAATAATCTACATGGTGATAATAGTTAATAACAGGATGTGTTACATATATAGCTCAATTGCCGCAACTATGTAATAAACATGTATGGAGGTTTTGTAATTATGGCTGCCAGACATTGCACTATCCACTCATCTTTGAGTAAATTAATGACTACTCCATTCCTAGTCATTCATCTTTCATACATGTTATCTATAATTAGTTCAAGATAAAAACATAAATTTAAATAATATATACTCCATTGTTTAGTCAATATTACAACACTCAATATTCAATAATAAAGACATACAAATAATAATAAAGATCTACAAGTTGATACAAATACTATTAAGAATTCCTAAGTCAATTCAAATAACTGTTATTTAATAGCAAACTTCTGATTTCCACAGCGAACTGCCAGCAAGTGGGATCTATAAAAAAACTGGTGTTATGAGCCTTGTTTTGTCATAATTCAGAAGTTATTTATATCTTATCTTACAATAAGCTTCTTACAGGTGCACCTTAGCTATAAGTCATATATGTCCTTATAATAATAAAACATCTAGGATACAACATGCTGGAGGTACCAGAAGTGACTAAAAGCAAAACATATGGATGAGAAAACATGTACAACTTTGATATCATTGTAACAATGTGTAATTAAATATTGGTTTCTCAGAGATCATATGATGTTTAAGTATCAGAAATGGCAGGTTGAATGTTAAAACAGGAATCATTAGCTTCAAGTTTGTGACTCAACCATTGTAATGAACTGCTGTTGCTTCAGAGATCATGTGATAATCAAACACCAGAAATGACAAGTTGAGCTTCAATCCAATCACCTCTATTTCTTGTTACTCTATAACTGATTAAAATACATAACAATCAAATAATTTGTTGCTCAGTTGATCCTGTAATGTTTAAGCATCAGAACTGTTAGATTGAACTTCAATTCAGAAATGTTTAGCTCTCAAGTTTGCATCCCTACCACTGTGCTAAAATACACAGGACCAAATAATCAGATAGTTTGATGCTTGATAGATCATGTCATATTTGAACAAATATTTGAACACCAAAAGTGACAATATTGAGTTTCCATCCAGGCAACATTAGCTGTCAAATCTGTTACTCAACTATTGAGCTAAAACAGAGAGGACAGAATGGTCAAATAGTTTGATGCTCCATAGGGCATGTGATTTCAAACATTGAAAATAATGGGTAAAGTTCCAATTTGGCATCTTTGATCTTTGAAGACCATTATTCAATCACTGCATACAGAATACTAGAACAATTGAGGGGCTGAAATATGGCATTTTAGGATAACAATTAAAATCTTAAATGGGTATCAAGAGATTGTAAAGGAGCTAGAAAGACGGTCCAGATGGATAGTTGATATAAAAAAGTTTGCTGAAATGATAAGTTCAAGAGATCAATGAAATCCTGCAATAGATTAATAATGATGATGATGATGATGTATACAATCACATAATATTAAAAAAGGACAGGTGGATACTGGACTGGTATTGAGAGCTTCAGAAGAACTGGATTAAGCTTGGAGAGGCCTTTGAGACCATGAAGTGGATTAACATGATTGATCATGATAAAGGTTAAACATGATTTTTAAAAAAAAATGAATGGGAGGGGGGATCAATACACAGTGAAATGGAGAGCTTCAGAATGACTGGATTAAGCTTGATAAGACCATTGAAATCCTGAAATGAATCTAGCAACAAATGATAATGATGATGGTATGTATATACAACCAAAAGTTACACATGATTTTAGAAAATGGACAGATAGGCCCTGGAATAATGTGGAGAGCTTCAGTAAAACTGAATTAAGCTTGGAGGGACCCCTAAAATCCTGCAGTGGATTAATGTCATTGATCATGATGATGATGTATATAACCAGAAGTAGTTATACATGATTTTAGAAAATGGAGGGGGGGGATAATAATCAATGCACACTAAAATGGAGAACTTCAGAATAACAGGATTAAGTTTGGAGAGATCCTTGAAATCTCACAGTGATTTAATAACGATTGATGATAATGATGATGAAAGGGAAGTGGAGGCAGTGTACACTGGAATGATATAAAAGAATTTCAAAAGAAATGGATTAAGCTTGGAAAGAGCATTGAAATTCTGCAGTGGATTAATAACGACTAATGTTGATGTCTACAATCAAAAGTTACTCATTATTTTTTTAAAAATGGAGAAGGGGGGGGGATCAATGTGCAATTAATTTCTTGAACCATTGACTAAATTGACAATAAAATAAATAAACCATTTCTTTTAATACACAGTTCTCGTTTTCAATACAATTCTTTTAGCTACGTTTATAATATTATTCCTCAGAGTTTGCTTATAGAACAATAATTGCAATACAAATCCAGAAATGGCATTTATAATAAACTGCTATTAGCTTTTTAATTTTGATATTCACTTAAAGCAACCAAGAATCAGTTGCTTCTTGAGGAAGTCAATGTCTTACAACAATTACAAAAGTGAACTTTAAAACATAGGATTTTTTTAAAAAAAAAAAAGATTTTTACACTTGATTAAGTCTGCTTTTTAGTGCAGAAAAAATCAAGCTGCAATTCTTCCTAAGAATTAAGAAAAGCATTATATTTGACATTTTAAAAATGCCACATAAAGCAATTAGTAAAAATTTATCTTATTAAATTTTTACCATATATTTTACAATGCTGTACAACCTTTAGTTAATGATTGTACGGCTCGAGTTGCTCCAACCTGAGGAAAAATGAAATATAAATTCTTCAGCAAACTACTTTCGGAACAAAATCAAATTAGGCAAAAATTAAATTCTTAGTTTGCGATGAGGCCTTATTTTAAAAGTTAAAGTACTAATTTTTCTAAAATGTATTCTGAAAGAATATTAAAAAGTATGTTTGATAAATATTGCATTTATATTTAATGTCAGGTATCAAACATCACCATTGAAAGATTGTAAAAAAAAGCTATTAATAGTGTAAGAGCTACGCAACAATGCACAGACTTTCAGACAACGAAGTTTGGGAAATTGTATTCAAAAGTAATCAGAAGAGATCTAAATCAAAATATATAAATGAGAAACACACTGATATCACTAATATCATATAAAGAATTAAAACACTAAAATGGAGCTGGGCTGAATATATTTCTAGTAGAGATACTAATAAATGGTCAGTTAAAGTTGTAAATGGAATCCCAAAAGGTTACAAAACACCTAGAAAAAAACCATTAGAAGGATGGATGGATGAAATAAAAACAATTTAGTGCCGTGATGTGGAAAAGAGAGACTATAGATTAAGTGTGGTGAATCAAACAGTTAATGTTTTAAATGGAATCACAAAAGATTACAAACACCTAGAAAAAGACTATTAGTGAGATAGATGGATGGAATAAGAAAATTTACTGCTGTT
Organism: Epiperipatus broadwayi; assembly: GCA_028023455.1. NCBI lineage: Eukaryota > Metazoa > Onychophora > Udeonychophora > Euonychophora > Peripatidae > Epiperipatus > Epiperipatus broadwayi. The sequence continues at coordinate 3,433,959 of JAQFVV010000045.1, forward strand.
ATGTGGAAAAGAAAAAAAATAAGGATTAGAGTAATTGGATTAAATTTGGAGAGACTGTCATTCTGCAGTATATAGTTGAAAATGTTAATATTATAGTATAAAATTAATATTATGAGATATAGTTAGATATGTGATGTTTAATTATTTATCTATCTAAATGGTTATTTAAAAAACAAAATTATTTAAAATTTAATTTGATTTTTAAAAAAGTGGCCTTGTATATTAAAATTAAGCTGTCACATTCAGAATTTAATATAAAATTTAATATTGCGATGGTGTTTAAATATAAACTGCAACATAAGTTTAATGGAATATCAACTAGTATGATACTGACAATGTCATTCATGTTCAGTAGAGATTGATGGATTTTTTCATCAAATATTGTCTCTTGAAAGAGGATTTAAAAAATTCTATACATGGTATAAATTAAAATTATTAGATATTGTTATATATTATGTCATATTTCACTAATTGTATATATATATATATGTTAGTTTATACCAATCAACCCTTTTAGTTTACACTAATCAACCATTAATCTATTAACAATCTCTACCTGTAGTCAAGGCAACCTCCTTTAACTATATTGTTAAAAGAGGTTACCTTGACTACAGGTTGAGATGTTGATACTTAAGGGCTGCTTGTTATAATCTTCATTTATACATCTATTAACGCCTTGAGTAATTGGCAAAATTTAGTTTGCAATCAAGATTATCTAAAACTGAATTTTATTTAAAAGCGCTCCTTTGTCTATTGATATTAAATGATTACAGGAAGAGAATTTTGATTAATACTTAATTTAAATTTTAATACTAAATTTCAAAATTGCAACAATATTTAAATAGAAATTGGGTTGCTATAATTGGTGAATTAACTTGTTTCCTGGCTGCTGCTGATGCCAGGTAAGACCAAAAGTGCAACCAGAGATTGGGTGATTTTTTGCCATTAAAAGTTTCTGCTTGAAAGAATTTAAAAAGTTTCTATACATATCTTAATTAAAATTAAGGTAAGTAATTATTGTTATACATAACCATATATACATCAAAACCAATTGAATAATTTGTTGCTCAGAAAGTCACATAGTGTCTGGGCATTAATGTAGGACATTGAGCAAAAGAGTTGCATTGAACTGACCAAAATGAAACTTTTTTCTTTACTGACAAATCAACCTTAATTGCAGTCTGTCATTCTATTACTGTACTAAATCACACAAAACATATAAATCACAAATTAGTTCTGATATTAGGTGTTACATTTATTAAAAGTTTATTATATTATTTACTTTGCAAATGCAACTGATATAACAAATTTGTCACATGTTTGCCATCGTCAATCATTTTCTTTCAATTTGCCACAAACTGTTCATAGTCATTACATTTGTTAAATAAATATTTTAATGTTATACAGATGTACCACCAATTTACAAAATCATATATATATTCTAGATTAAAATCTGCAATATTTAATATATCAATATAACAAAAATTAATAATAACTATAGTTAGCTTACGGCAGTGCATGCCATCATCAGTAGCTTTCAACAGTTACAATTTAAACCAAAAAAATCTTATTAAAATCACACAATACTAACATTCTGGTGTGAATGGCAACTTTCCATAATTTATCTATATTCATACAATTATATAAATAATGTATAAATTAGCTGGATTTAGGACATTTTTGTTTAGAAATAATACTTTATGTAAGTTTCAGTGTGATAAATTATCCAATATTGAAATATATTCTAATGATTTATTGGAGATTGGATATAATAGGAAAGATATTTTGTTCACATTATATAAATTTACATATAGATGAAGGATGAAAAATATTAAAGGGAAAACATAAATTTCATTACTATATATAAAAACTAACATGTGTAGTAGGATTACATCATTAGTATCTTCTCATTTATACTGTTGCATTTAATGTTGGACTAAATATTAGTAAATAAATTATTAATGGAAAAGGTTGTGTTGATATAATGAATAAAAGTAATATTATTTATAAAGTCGTGTACTGTTGTGAATCCAGTTATACTGGTTAGACAAAATGTGCATTGAAAAAGAGAATTCATGAGTATGAACTTTTATGTAATATGTTGCATAATTCTGTGGATAAATTTAAATCTGTATTTGCTGAACTTTCAGTTATTTGTAATGGAAATTGTTGCTTTGATAATGTTTGTATTTTACACATGGAAAATGAGTTGAAGGAAAGAAAGATCAAGAGTTATATTTTATAAATATGACAATGTATTAAATATGCAATAAAATTGTGTGAAAATACGTTAATTATGGAAGGTTGGCCATTTAATGTTAGTGTCATTTGAATTTAATGAGATTTTTAAAAAAAAAATTTAACTGTAAAATGTGATTGAGGATGGCATATGCTGCCATAAGCTGGCTATAGCTATTATTGATTTTTATATTGATATGTTGAATATTGTAAAATTCATTTCAGAGTATTTTGATTATTATATTTTTTATCTGATTGTATATATACATCATAGAAGGTAAAAATAATCAAATCATTTTATTGCTTGAAATTTATATGAAGCTCATGCACTGGAAATGCTAGACCTTAAATCAGTTTGAGAACATTATGTACCAGAGTCTGACATTCAAATACTCCATTAAACTATACAGGGCATAATATACATTCCTAATTATAAGGCAAGCCACCTCAAGAGTTAAATTTGCATTACCAGTTATAAAAATTTGTAAATATTTTATAATTTAAAAGAGATTTGATCTCAGACCTTCAAGCTTCCTACAGCTATCCACTTCATATTATATAACTGATAACATGACTACATACATGTAAAAAAGATAAGTGATATCCAATATATGAATTTCATGCTGAACTTACACTCATCAGTTGGTCCAGATCATCATCTACCACACATAAATGCAATAAGTGCTCAGTTTATATTAAGATGGCAAATCTTCATACTTTTATGGACAGGCTTCAATCTTCTCCTCATTCCAACTCTCCAGCCATCCATATCATTGAAAATCTGATGATGAAATGCCCAAAGATCTTATTTATGCCAATATCATTGTCATACTCATGTTGACCGTAAGCCATTTTGACCCTTCATTTGTAGGACATTAAAGTGTCCATTTAAAGACACAGAAGAGAGATGGTCATAATACAGGTTGAATATATAACATTTAAATACAAGTATATTGTTTATACTAAACTTTATGTAATTTAGAAGGGATTTAAGTGTAATGCTCACAGATCTAAAGTTCCGCACTGATGAAAGCAACAAGCTAGAAACTAGTCTGAGGATATTGGATGAGGAGGAACTAGATACAGATTTTATGCACAAACTTTCAAGTAAAAGTCTTAAACTAGTAAGTACTGCTGTATGGACAGTTTACTATTGTTTTATATAGAATATATTTAATTTTTTGAATTATGGCCATGTTATGAAGATTATGATCATTGGTAATGCTGTATTTCTAATTAATGCAATAATTCAAGCAAGATAAAATTTACATTCCAAACTTAAGCTTTTTTAATACTGAATTTAATACATTTATATTAATTTTTATTTAGAAAGTAAAGTTTGCATGATAGTTATGTATTTGCTTTTTTAATTGTAAAAAATTCTAAAGATTATTCAGTAGTTTTCTCGATAAAATAATGGCAAAATTGACAAATTATTAACAAAAGTAGCAGTTTAAGAGAGAGTTACAACCATTTTCAAAATTAATCCCAAAAATATTGACATTCATTGTTAAATCATTTTTCTTTTGATTAAAAAAGATTTGACATGTTATTTTACACAGGTCAATGATTGTAATCTTATGCTCATATATAACAAACACAAAAATCCACCAAAATAAGGTGTTACAAATTTTTGTTTCCAAATTTAAGATGCACCCCTTTTTTACAGGTCCAAATTTTTTTTCATGTGTCATAGTATCAGCCGGGAAGTGAACCTGCTAACCTGGGACATCACTGACCTCTTGACCACCAATGCTTGTTTTATATTCAAAGTAATATAGTATTAGGCAGATTTAAAATATGATTTAAATCATTTTTAAAATTATATCAGGCTATGCATATTTATTATAAATATATATATACTGCACTTATTATTAAAAATATTTTCAAAAAAATAAACTTTAAAAAAAAGTGCTTTAGAAATTAAAAAACTCTACTTTACTAATGTAATCTTAAATTTTTCTCCCACATTTTGAAGTAAGCATATTAGAGCCATTCTTATTTCATAAATATATCTGATATTTAGTAGCAAAAATGAAAACTATATTGTAGATTCTTGATCACTAAATTGCAATAGTTCAACATGATATTGCAGAGAGTACTGATGGCAGGACTTATAATCTATAAAATTGAGTCATCACACTGGTAATCCTGAATTACTTCAGACATTACTGTGGATGGATTAATTAAATTTAAAACATCAAAATTAAAAATATATTATATATTTATTATTAACTTTTAATAGAATTATTAAAACACTAGTAAACTCTGTTTACAGTAATGTCACCCAGTACAAGCTTTAATAATCAATGAATGTAAGAAGGCGTGTGCATAAAATCCATGTCTGGTGCCTATTCATCCAATGACTGTGTTTTTCATCCGTGAGGAACCTTGAATCTGAGAGCACTGCACCTAGATATTAGAATCTAATGCAACCCTTTACTGACCGTCTTATGTCCATTGTTACTAAGACTTACACTGGATGGCAATACTGTATGGATAGCTTGCTATTATTTTAATAGTTTGTGTATGTGTAGGAAATGGAGATCACGTGATGAAATAAATTATTTTTACGCATTGACTATTAAAAATCATAACACACATTTATCGTTTAAATATATATGTATATTTATTTTTAAATGAGTAGTACTTTAAATTATCATATACAAGTTAATAAGAGCAAAAAAAGAAATTACAAAGAGTGATGCCCTATAACATACGTAATCTCCATTTACATCAAAAACTGTAAACATCTTAAGCTCCCAATAAAGCAAGAAATTAAATGGCTTCACCATTTTGTTTTGCAAGTTGAAAAACTTTTTATGCTCTACATAAAAAACAACAACATTAAAATACTCTAATAAATTTAAGATCAATAAAATAATCCACCCTAATACACAATTCTTCACGAAAAATGATGAGCTTTGTAATTCTCAGAAAACAAATTGAACGCAACCCTGTCGAAAGCCTTTATTAAATTACAATTTTAATAACAGGATTAATATGTTTTCTAAAAGCTAATTAGATCTCTTATCTCTAATAATGAATTTGTTAGTGAAAATAGGAAAAGCAAAAACAAGAGATGAAAGTTAAAGCCTTAAAAGAAAGTAGTTGTAGTAAAAATGAGGAGAACGTGCGTTTTCTTTTTTTATATCAAGCACATATATTTTATAAATATACAGTTAGGAGTGATAATCCAAATATTTAACAAGTAGTACTTTAACAAAAATTTATATTTGTTTCTGATAATTAAAAGTAAAAAGAGTCAATGGCATGTGATTAAGTTAAAATAGTTTATTAGAAGTGCTCAAATATAAATGAAGATAAAACAGATATTCCACATATCCTGTCTTAGGTCAAAGGTCAACCAGAATCCTTTAAAAAGAAATAATGAAATGAAAAGAAATAGTCGTAATACTTATAAACAATGAGGATTGCCAATTCATCAACAAGCTTTGTGATAAATGCTTAGCCAGAGCCAGCATTTAAAATATTGCTGTCAGGAATCCCCCCCCAACCCCCTGACCATGGTTTCGTGCTTTGGCACTCCTCAGAGAGGTGCCTATAGGTGCCTAGAGGCACCTCTCTGAGGAGTGCCAAAGCATGAAACCATGGTCAGGGGGTTGGGGTCCTGATAGAGATATTTTAAATGCTGGCTCTGGCTAAGCATTTATCACAAAGCTTGTTGAGGAATTAGTAATCCTCATTGTTTATAACTTATAAGCTTAAGAGAATAGGGTCATGGGATCTATGACTCTTATTTTAGCTACAATACTTCTTTGTTAAAACAGGCAAAACACACTATGCGTATTGCCACACAAGCATAAAAAGTGATGGTCATGTGATGTTTATTGGCTTGATACTTCTTTGTTGCTAATTGATTAAAGTTTGGGAAGTTTTCATCATTGCTTCATTCTCTAAGAATATTTAAATACCCATTTACTGACCAATGGTTAAATGCATTAACTTCATTTTAGTAAAGTAAAAAGAAATCTCAAACTCATGGCTCACATACACATGCATAAAAATACTATATATAAATTAATGTACAACTGTAATGCAAAAAAAAAAAAAATCCTGTCTCATTCAGACAGACTCTGGAACTCAAGATATATAATTTGCAATTCCTATTGCCATTTCCGGTGCTCAGATCTTTTATGAATTCACAAGCAATAATATCGTTCAGTTACTTATTTACATAAACAAATAAGCTCTCATCATATAATAAACAATAATCTAATGGTAAAACATTTAATAACAGTCTTAAATAACTGAAATACAGGCTTATTATATACCTGAATCAATATATGTAATATATAAGGTATATGAGCATAGACTTTCACATGACCCACCACTCTCCACTTTATCTCATAACACTGATACACTTGAACACATATATGTCAAAAAGATAAATAATCACCAATATAGCTATTTCATGCTAAACCAGCAATCATCAGTTGGTCCAGATTATCATCTCTACACATGTATGCAATAACTGCTCAGATATATATTAAGATAGCCAATCTTCATACTTTAATGAACAGGCTTCGATCCACTCCACACTCCAACTCTTCAACTGTCTACCCAATTGTAAATCTGATGATGGAACACTAAAAGGCCACTCTTAGGCCAAGATTCTCATCACACCCATGTTGATTTAAAGTCAATCTGATCCCTCATGTACAGGACATAATTCATTTAATATATATACGAGGTGTTTGCAAACATCTCTACTATGTAATAATTGAAATACAAGCTTATTATACACCTGTATCAAAATATGTAATATATAGGGTATATGAGCACAGACTTTCATATGACCCATCACTCTCTACTCTATCTCATAAGCACTTATTGCATATATGTGTACATATAATCTGGACCAACTGATGATTGCTGTTTTAGCATGAAATACATATATTGGTGATTATTTATCTTTTTGACATATATGTGTTCAAGTGTATCAGTGTTATGCGATAGAGTGGTGGGTCATGTCTGTGCTCATATACTCTAACAGCCTTAAAGCAAGTTTTCAGCACGAAATGCATCCTGGGAATCAATTGTCTACTATGATGTCTTTATTAGTATGTTTCAAGAATATGAGATGGAATGAAGGTTATTAAGTATATTTATAAAATATATTTCACATGAAACAGATGAAGATGAATTATTCCATGTGTGTGTGTGTGTTTAATTAAAAAAAAGACATTAATTTTTAACTGAAATTTAAAGTTCATATCTGGGCTAGGGATAATCTATAGTTTAGTAAGTGATTAATGACAATCATTGATATGCTTATCTAGAATGGATCGTATCAAAGTTGTGGGTGGAGTAAGTTTGACTCTTGTAAATCAAAATGTAACAATTTACTATTGATAAATGTTGAATGTATGATAAAATATTGTAACTTTGGTATTTAATGCCTTGTCAGCATGAAAGATATCTTGGGTATCTAATATTTCTGTTTAATTTCAAGTCTATGAATGACTAATAAAAATTTATTAATATATCCTGGATGTCCTTTGTCTTTTATGGTAATTTGTATACAATGGAGATTATTAAATACATCTATAAAAATATTGCATATGAAAAAAGAGAAATGAAGTTGAATTATTCTATGTGAGTGGGCTTAATTAAAAAAAAAACATACATTAAACAGGCAAAAACTCTCCATATAGTAGTGCCACCTTGTACTAACCAGAGTAATCAATGGATACCAGAAGGCTTGTGCATAAAATCCCTATCTAGTGCCTACTCATCCAATATCCCCAGACTTGTTTAGTGGTAAAAACATATATTAACATATTAACCCTTAACCAAGATTTAAAGTTTATATCTGAGATAATCTCTAATTTAATATTGATTAGTGATAATCATTAATATATTTATCTAGAGGGGGTCATATCAGAGTTGTGAGTGAAGTAACTTTAACCTTTACAAATCAAAACGTAACAATTTAGCAAGGAAATTGTAGGTTTGCATAAAATATGATTTAAAGAAAAAAAAGATATAAAATAATCGTATGATTAGTTACTTAATAGGTAACACAATGTCTTAGAGAAGATCAACATCGATTTAATTGCCCAAAATGAGATTTCTTACAGTTCCTAAGCTGGAAATCAATTCAAGAATATTTAGCTTTTGTGCTCTTGCTGTTATGACAAATCACACAAGGCTAAAACAAACACACACACCCCCACTACAAACACGCTCACTCATAAGAAAGTATATACAGTATACATAAATCAAATTCCCATTCAGGTGCATATTAACCATGGCACCAAATATAAAAATACTTTTTTTTTTTAAAATTACCAATAAACATTGTAATATATACATGAGACAATTAAAGAACCTCGGAGAAACAATGAGCGCCATATTGATTTCTATATAATTTTTACATTCCTTATATATGTCAAGAAGACATTACTTAAGACTCGATTTATGTATATGTTTATCTGAAAGTGAAGTATTGCTAGTATTACATTTCAAAGAAATAATGATAAAATAGCAGTGTAGGTTTTATTATTGTTTAGTAATAGAAAGGCAGATTGAATTTACATTCCGATCTATATAAGTCAGCCATATTTTTTAATTTAAATGTAACCAATATACTTTCTAATTTAAAATGTAGGTAAGAAAATTTAATGCAAAAATTAAAATTTCATCATAAATAACTACAGCTAGGTTAAATGATTTTTGAGACTAATCTAATAATGGTTATATTTAAATAACCTAATGGAGATTTTTTCTCCTCAGCTGTGAACTGAACTACAAACTTCGCTTTTTAATTTACACTTCTCTCTTATATCATTTTAGAGGATTATGTGGAGTGAAATTCATCAAGATAATAGAATAATCAAATAGTTTATTGCAGAGGAAATCATGGGAAGTTTAATTACAGAAAGGTATGGACCTGGCCTTGATTTATGGACCGTGAGCACCAAGGTCCACCATTCTACTACTGCCATAAATCATAGAGAGTGGAAAAATAATTGAAAAGTCTATTGCTTGGGGGATCACAAGAATGGCACAATGGTTGGGGTTCCTAAGAATTAAATGTTAAACGTGATATATCTGAGCTGCCATCCATGAATTTTGGGATCCAGAATTCATGTCTCTACCACAGCATTAAAACACAACATTGACAGTAATTGAATGACATTATTACTAGGAAGTTCATAAAAAGTTTGGGGACCAGAATTAATACAGCTGGGCCACAATCCATGCATGTTCATCTCCAGAGTTTTTTAGTCTATCACTGCAATAAATTATGCAGGATGAAAATAATTACATGGATTATTATTTGGGGATTTTATAAGATGTTTATGGATAAAAATGATAATTAGCTCACAACTTGTGGATATTGAAAATGAGAGCATTCCGCTCAATCATTTTACCAAACCACTCAGGGTATTATGGTATTGAACTCATAACTATAGAAAAATAATTTTAAGATGGCAGTTAATTGATTTCTAACACCTAATTACAGTGGGATTATGATATCCACTGTTTCAAAGTTCGCTGATTCATTTACACATTAGAAATTCGAAAATAAATATTTTTAGTTCATATTGTAACCACTAGGATGTGATCCAAAATACTGTTCTCCATGGCATCAAAAGAATATGGCAGATCATTGCAAACATGTTTGACATGGCATTAATTTCAGAAATTGTATATTTTGCATTTTATCATCATCAATTTTTATCATAATACGAATAAAGACAAATTTTATGAATTTTAGTTTTGATAATGAAAATACATATTTTTAAATAAAATAGTGATGTTAAAAACCATTTTGTAATTATCTATCCATTTACTTTTTATTTAAAATTTAATTCAGTTTTTAATAAATATAAATATATATAAGAGTTTCTAAAAACTATATATTTAGATAAAGAATATATTAATGAAAACGCATACATATATGCACATTGTATCAAACCACTAAACATCACATGATCACAATTCCTTATGACTATACAAGCTAATGAGCTTGAATTGAAAACATTATTGCATTTTCATTTTGGACTCAAAGATTTATAGGTAAAAGGTGGCTATTGGAGGGTTGCATTAGATCTTAAGATCTAGGTGCAGTGCTCTACATTGATGAAAGCCACAAGCTAGAAAGTAGTCTGGGGATATTAGATATGTAGGTACTAGATAGGTATTTTATGCACAAACCTTCCTGCATCCATTGATTACTCTGGTTTGCACTGAGTAATGCTACTATAAAGAGAGTTTTGCCTCTGTGCGAACAGCTTATGTAGAAAAAAGAAGGGTGAATGTGTATAATACCAATTCTCCCCAATAAGATTATGGTGACTGAGGTTATTAAAGAACCTAAGACACTGAAAGGTATGGATGTTGATCAGAGTTCAGATCCATAACTATACAAGCTAATGAGCTTCAATTTAAAATCTTATTGTATTTTCATTTTGGACTCAAAGCTTTATAGTTAGCTAATAAGGTAAAAGGTGGGTATTGTAGATCTAAGTGCAGTGCTCTCAGATCCAAAGGTCCTCACTGATGAAAGTCACAAGCTAAGAACTAGTCTGGGGATATTGGAAGAGCAGGCACTAGATAGAGATTTTATGCACAAACCTTCCTGTATCCACTGATTACTCTGGCTTGCATCAAGGGGCACAACTGTATGGAGATATTTGCATCGTGTATGCACATTGTATTTTGTATACTGGACTATTTCCATCATCTAGGATTAAATCGATGAATGTCTTTAGAAAATTTTTCAACTTTATTTAAATTTTACAGTTACATTATTCTCTTCACTTCTTCAGATGTTGCTAGCCAGACCAATGACTGTACAAGTGTGAAAATCAATCCTGTACCTTTGGATTCTTAAGTGTGGAATTAAAAAAAAACATTGTATCCAACTGAATCATTCAGCTAAAGCCATCAGTCCATAGAAATTGCATGAAGTTACTCCTGATTTTTTCACTTTTTCATAAGAGGAGACATACAAACATCATATAGCATTATTTTAGGTTGACTTATGGGTTATTTTTTATTGACATATGAGCAGCTTTTTAAAATTTTCTTCTTTATGCTTTTTATTCTCTATCCAATATTTTTCGTATTTCCCCAATTGAACATATTTTCAATGGTACATACAAGGTCTGCTAATTAAGAAACATCTGTATTCTCTTTTCTAATCGTCTTTTGATATTGTTTTCAATCACTTTTCAATGGGACACTTTGTACATTCATGTGGTATTTCATAGATGCAGCTTTTATTTGTCACCCTAGAAGTTTAGGCTTTGTAGATGTTCACAGTGTGTCATGGCTTTGGCAAGCTACTCCTATATTATATTAATTGCAGATAATTTTTAAGTTTGTTTACTATACACTACAATACCAATAATAGTTTTTCTTTTGATGATTTTTTTTGTTGTCTATTTAAGATTTGATGAATAACCATGAAAGTTTGTTCTATATAGATCTTTTTTCATTGATTTCTGAACAAAGTTCTTTTATTCTGATCCATAGTGATAGCATAATTCCCTATTTTGTGTTTCTGATATGGTTGGATGTACGTGCTAAGTGTTTTTTCTCTATGGGCAGTATTAATTTTACCATGAGGTGGTCTTGCCACAAGTATACCTAAGAATTCTAATTATTGTTCTTGTTCTCATTCTCTTGTGAATTTAATTAAAGAGGATATAATAGTGATGTGTGCCCAGAATGTTTGTAATGGTGCTTTGCCAAGTGGTCATACAATAAATGTATTCTCAACATAGCCAAGCCTTAAGTGGATATGGAGTAGTATTTATAGCTATGGTTTTAAGTTATTACCCGTAAATATTGCTAATCAGAGGTGACAGTGGTGAGCCCACAACCATTTTTTGATTTTTCTGGAAGAATTTCTTGTTACATTGAAAGTACATTGGTGTTATGCAGAATGCTAATAGTTCCATTATACTATCTATAGGAAGAGTTGTGCAGTACTGAAAGCTGTTGGCACCATTTAATCTTTTCTTTTTAATAGACAAAGCTACTGCTACTGCAACTACTGCTGCTGCTGCTGCCAGTAATACTGCTACTACCACTATTATTATTATTATTATTATTATTATTATTATTATCATCATCATCATCATTATCATCATCATAATCATCATCATCATCATCATCATCATCATTATTATTATTATTATTATTATTATTATTATTAAAGTATTACTTGGGTTGCAATTTGAAAATTATAATTGTAGTTTTTAATGTTATATTTAACTATTTATTAGTCTGCATCCAGAACAGATTATATTTGCCTTTTTAAGGAAGTTTATTTAAACATCTTTGTAACAATAATTTCAATCCTGTGATCAAGTTGCAATCTTTAGTGTCTAAAGGTGGAATTCCATCTTGATTATTACAAGGAGGTTGCCTTAACAACAGTTTGAAATCGTTGAGTATTATTGATATTGAGATTATCTGTTGACTGGTGTTTAATGTTTATATATATATATATATTGTAACGGTACATAAAATGCCGTTACATTATTTTAAAATGAAAATAAAAAGATCGTAAATAAAAATTGATTTATTAAAAAGAAAAAAAAAGCTTAACTTAAAAACTGAAAATTAAAAGTTGTTTAACGTATATATATCACACAGATGGGAAACTTTAAAAACTATTTTAAAAATAAAAGTATTTGAAAGTATCTTTTTTTTTTGTAAAAAAATAAAGATATAAAGATTTGATATTTTTGAAAATGGAAATAGTGTTGATTTCTATAATCTTAGAAAATGAAAATGATTGTTTTATTAATTAAATGATTGTTCTAAAGCACACTAGTCCTTGGGGCACTTGAATAATTAAATGGTCAGATAAGAGAATAAAAAGAAATTAAATGACCAATGCAAGCACGAAATGAGCATGGACCGTAAATGAAACACGAGAGGATTAGTGACGTCTTGCTCATTGAATCCGAAGATTTGATAAGAGGCTAATAAAAATATAAAAGCCAAATGATTATTATAATTGGGATCTTAGAGCTGACTATGAATATATCATTATAACTAGCTATATTGCAGATTTTCACAATGTAGAAGTCCGAAATAAATTTAATTTTCCAGACAACCAGCTGAGGCCTCTGGGTGACAGTTCCTGACCAAATGCATGGCAAGTAGCAGTTTCATTTCAAAGAAGGACAATCTACGAAAGTCATCATGAAGATGAACCTCTGTGCGGTCTATTTAAAATAATAATATAAATTTAAAAATTAATGTTAAAATCTAAATATAAATTTTATTCCTTAATTTTAAATGTGCGTTAATAAAATCTGTTGTGTTATTAGTACTGGCAGTGATCTAGTTTATTTTTTTAATAAAGATAGTTTAAAACCTCTGCTACACCATGAGCTAGTGGCAAGGGCAGTGTGTATCTGCCTACTCTATAAATTTTCTAGGTTCAAATGTCCTAGTGGCGCCCTGTATGGCAGATATGGTAAGACTCTATCTTTGCTGACCGTTATAATATATATATAATCTATGGTATCACATTACCATTTGACATTTGTAATATTGTATCCAATGCAATTTGAGCATACTATAGATAAATTTACAGCATTCTATAGATTTTTGCTGGTACCAAACTTTTCAAATTTCTGCAATTTGTCAGAGATTTGGTCAAGATACATTAAACAGGCTTTCTGTTTTAATTGTATTCTGGCTTGCATGTTTAGGAGATTTCTATGCATGTGTACATGTTAATCAGCTATATATAAATGAAAATAATAACCAAACAGCTTTAATATAATATTTGATGGTTTTTAAGTTCAAACACAGGAAGTGCCAAAGTAGATTGCAATCTATGGACCTTGAACTCCAGAGTCTGCCATTCTAACACTGCAATAAAGCATGCTGGGAAATCAGAAGGAATATAGTAAGTGAATGGATTATTATTCAGGAGTTCATAAAAAGTTCAAGCATCAGAAGAGATAGAGCTGGGCCATGATCCACAAACTTTGAGCTTCAGGGTCTACCTTTCTATCATTGCAGCAAAGTATGCTGGGAACTCAGAAGGAATGTAGTAAATTGAATGCATTATTATTCAGAAGTTTATATTAAGTTTGAGCATCAGAAACTGCAGAGCTGGTCTGTGATTCAAATACTTTGCATAGCTAGCACTGTACCAATGCATGCTGGGAACTCAGAAAGACTATGGTAATTGAATGGTTTACTATTCAGGAGTTCATAAAAAGTTCAAACATCAGAAGTGACAAAACTGGGCTGTGATCCATGAACTTTGAGTTTCAGTCTACCATTCTATCATTGCAACAAAGCATGCTGGGAACTCATAAGGAATGTAGTAAGTGAATGGGTTATTATTCGGGAGTTCATAAGAAGTTTGAGCATCAAAAACTGCAGAGCTGGGCTGTGATTCTGACTTTGTGCCCCTCTATCACTGTACCAATGCATGCAGGGAACTCCGACATCCAAGTATTCAGAGCTGGAATATCATTAAATGGATGTTTTGCTTCAATGGTTGCCACTCTACCAGTGCATTAAATTGTTTATGATATCCAATTTCATTTATCAAAATTTCAAAATATTTTTTTTACTTGTGAAATTTAAATATGAAAAATGATAAGTATATTTTAAACAAAGCAAAACTGTCCATACAGTAGTGCCACCGTGTGCCAACCAGAGTAATCAATGAATGCTAGAAGGCTTGTGCATAAAATCCCTATCTAATGCCTACTGATCATGTGATACATTTTAAAATTATAATTTTTAAAAACAATAAGGAATCAATTACAATCCTTACTATTTTACAGTAGCATCTCATGTTTAAAAAATAATCATCTCTATAGATGTAATCATATAATAAACAAAATACACTAAAATAACTACAAAATTAAAAATCCCTACATAAAATTAAAAAATAATTTATTTGCTATAGCCAGCTTATGGCTTCTTCCACCATCTTTTTTTTCTTCTCATGTGTCATAGCATCAGCCGGGAAGCGAACCCACTAACCCGGGACAACTGCTTGTAAAGTAGCCAACGCTGATCTCTCAACCACCAATGCTTGACTTCTTCTACCATCTTGAATAGCAATACGTTAAAAGCAAAGAAACTATTTTTTAATTTTATGTAGGGATTTTTAATTTTGTAGAGTTATTCTAGTGTATTTTGTTTATAGATGTAATTATGTGATGGACCACTTCCATCATTTGCTATTAATTGTTAAATGTTTTTAGAAATATTTCTAACTTTATTTAAACTTTTCAAAAACATTCCAGCATTAGGAACAGCACACTAATTCACAAAGTTACGAGTCAATGACAGGTCTAGGAAGAGAATCAAAAACCTGGGATTTTTAGATCCGTGAATACTGAATCCAAGGCAATGCTCATTTCTAAATATTGAGTTTAAACAAGTACTCTAAAGACTTTGTTTTGTTAGCACTGTCATTGATCAGGTCACAAACGTGCAGAAGAGAGCATGATAAACTCTGAAAACACTGTGTCATATACTAATCTGTGTGCTATTACTAACAGTCGAATATATTTGAAATGTTTAAATAAAGTTTGAATTTTTCTAAAAATTAACCATTAGTATTTGCAGTTACAATACCATCTTCACAAGCTGTCGGACAAACATTAATAATTTACATAGTCCAATTTTTATCATTAAAGTAAATTATAGCAGATAATTGGAAAAGTTCTTTCAAGTCGTGATATCTAAAGTCGATTTTAATACTTTGATTTTTTTTTTTCTATAACTATTAGAAGTACCCTGCTTTAATGCCGAGAGTGATAGGGTAGAGAATTAATGCTAAACGTCACGTGTGCCAGTTCGGTTTGTTATTTCCGGTACTTGAATGTCACATGACTTCTAAGCGACAAATCGCTGGATCATTTTTAGTTTATTGTAGATAATTTATAAACAATTTTTTATTATTGTTGTTAATAACAATGCATTTTTTTAAAAAGAAAAAAGCATTTTATGTGATTAAAATTATTTATAACAATATATTTTCAAAAAAATTTTTCCTTATCTTAGAGCTCTGAATATCACGTGATTCGTAGTGTAGCCCGCAGATCAACCTTTGGAGGTCTTCTTATCCATTAAAATTTTCAGAAAACTTAAGAACAATATTTAAAAACCATAAAAAAGACGACGGGAGTTTTAAAGCCTATACTTTTTTAAAAAAATAATTTGGTGCTATTTTGAATAGTTTTCCATTTTCTTCATAGTCATGTGCTTCTAAAACTAAAATGAAGTTTCTTTATTATTATTATCGTTTAGGGCAGCCAATTAATTGCTTAAGATGTTTTTATGAGTCTCTCCTGGCCATATTAGTGATTTATGGAATAAAAAGATTACCCTCTACAGACAAAAGGATTATTAGGTATCTTAAAATCAATGAATAGAAAAAATTAAATTTGCATTTTCTTCTAAACTTGTGAATAATTTAACAATAATACGACTTTCTCCTGCTGGCTGCTGTGAATAATAAATAATATTTATAAAATATTGACTCAAATCTCTAGTTTCACACAAGATTTTTTTTTCCCGATAATAAATTAGTTTCTTTTTTAGCATTATCACCTGAAAATTTACTATCTTCATTATTACAAAAGTAAATAATAAAGAAATTGCTTTTGGGATTTCGGAGAATATATTTTTATCGGGTAAAAACGACTTCTATGCATAAATTAATCATTTAATAAATAAACGACCGTTAAGTTTTTGCCTTTAAACCAGTTGATAACATACATAATTATTTAAATAACGAAAACGATTATTGCACATTATCAAATATGTATATGATTATAAATTATATAATTATTTAAATGATGAAAACGATTATTGCACATTATTAATTATGCATAAAGATTATAAATTATGTAAAAAACTTTTTACTCAAAAGCAATAGACAAGCATAACAATATAAATACACTTTTTTTCCAGTCAGCAATAGATATGAATTTTGAAAAGTGTATATTAAATTATTTTAACGAATTTTAATAATAAAATATAGAGATGGATGATAAAGATAATTATCAGTAATTGCTGCTTGTAAACCAAAATGATCTTTCCATCTCAGATGATGATGATAATAATAATTATCATCATCTTCTTCTTCCAAAGCTTGACTAATCCCACTTCAAGTGGGTCACTGGTGCGGATCATTCGTCTCCAGATTGCTCGGTCTGTCTATATATAAGCCAATCTTTTTTTTACATACATATTCAGGGCTTGGGTCGATTATGGGCCTTATTTTGATGAAGTACAATCTTGGAAAATATGGATCAATTTATGGATCAATTTAAATATCTTAGTAAGTCTCTAAACATAAATATAGCATTAGATATTAAGACACTACTGTTTAAAAATTAAAAGATATGGCATTTCATCTATAGTTATATAAATACTACAACTAAATTACTTATATATTAGGACTGTTATTTTACTCAATTTATTGCAGAGAACTAAGACTTTGAACCCTCTTGATGTAATATAAAGTGCTGGAAACATACTAATTACATTGTTGTACAGTTTTCTGGGTGGGATAGTATAGAGTCTGCTATTCTGAAGTCAATATAAATTATGATAATTCAATAGACGAAATTCATGTGGAAGTTACTGAAAACTCCCAGTGAGCTATATGTGAACTAATACAAAATTTTCAGTAAGTGATAATGTGCAGAGTGGACCCCACCTGTACTTTAACTTGGTCCATGTACAAGCATTTAATAATTTGAATGTTTTTCAAGCTAAAGTACAGATGAATCCACTCTATACTTTTTGTTTTTTTGATGGTAATTATATATAGTGCATTGGAAGCTTTTAGTAGATCCACATAAATTTTATTCTAAGGTCACATCTTCATTGGACTCCATGTGAAATGAATGAACAGTAACAGACTTTATAAAAAATATATTTTATTGTTGAATGTGAGTATAGTTTTCATGAGAGACACAGATCTAATTTATGTTAAAAGGATTATCTCCAAATACACTTTAAATATGTGTAATTTTGAATGCTGTCATTGAAGTAATATGGCTGAGAATACAATGGACTTATACAATGTATTCTCAACCTTTTAGAAAGTAAAATTTGATGCAGATGCTAAAAGACAGTATCATATAAACGGAATTAACCAAAATGCTTCCTATATGAATATATTTATGGTTTATGGATTGATTTGGATAATTATCTCAAACTCATCCCTAGAACATTATTATTTTGTCATTTTTTTTCTTTTGAAGCTGAAATAGTCATATTAATCTGCAAGGTTGTTCCAGATAATATAAACAAATCCACAAAGCAGAAATATGATCACTTATTATCATATTCTAGTTTTTCATCTGTTTATTGGATATCTTGTGATGCTGACTTTTAATTTCTTCTGTGGCAAATACTTATTTCTACATGTCTTTAATTGCTTTGTCTAAATGCAGTCCTTATCCAATGTATTTCATGATGCCTATATATTCTCAAATCCATAAAAACGACATATAATCACATATCATTTATATGCTCATATATTGCTCTTTTATTCTAATTGATATCTTGTAATACTATCTTTTAAGTTCTTCTGCAACATGTATTTATGGTTTTTTGTAGATCCCATATTGTATTTCTTCTCCCCATATATCCCCAAATGCATGAACCACAACCACATGGTCATCTTCTCATATGCTAATCTTTTAGTCTGTGTATTTGATATCTTCTGGTGATGCCTTTTAACCCCATCTGCTTATGTATTTATGTCTGGAAGGTCTAGCCATTGTAGTTCTGATATTGTCTTCCATGTTGCCCATATATCCCCAAATCCATGAATCATAACAACATAAATACTCTTATACTACATTTTAGTCTATGTATTTGATATCTTCTGGTGGTGCCTTTTAACTTCTTCTGCAGTATGTATTTATGTCTGAAAGGCTAACCAACTTGACTAATTATAGCTCTCATATTGCCTTCCATGTTGCCCATATATTCCAAATCCATGAACCCCATCAACATAAATTCTTTTGTACTAATCTTTTGGTTCGTTTATTTGTTATATTGTGATATTATTTTGTAATTTCTCCTGAAGAATATATTTATGTCTAAAAGGTTTAATCACCTTTTCTAATTGTAGCTCCCACATTGTATTCTATGTTGCCCTTGAACCATAACAACATATTAAATGCTCATATGTTGGACTTTTAGTCTGTTTATTTGATATCTTGTGAGATAGTCTTTTAGCTTCTGCCGCATATATTTATTCCCCAATGGGTTAACTATCTTGCCTAATTGTAGCTTTCATATTAATTTTATGCTGCCGATGAATAGTAATAACACATCATATGCTCATATGTTAGTCTTTTAGTCTTGCATATTGGATATTTTGTGATGCTATTTTAACTTCTGCAGTGTATATTTATATCTGAAAGACATAACCCTCTTGCCTAATTTTAATCCTTATATCATCTTCCATTCTGCCCATATATTCTCAATGAACTCTTCAGAAACCTCTGTGATGCTTCTTTCCAAAAACCATGTTCCAAGTGCAAAAGAGTATAAACAAAAAGAGTAAAAAATGGTACCAGAAAGTCTATATGATATAATTAAAATGATACAATGTTTAACTGCAAAAGTATACAATCTCATTGTCCACAGATGATGAAGAGTGATGGAAGATAATATAAGAGAGTAATGAAGTTTCATCATCAATGGTCACTGCTATTTCCTTCTGTTAGCTAAAATTATCTTTGGTGTACATCATCTTTGAGATAAACTAGTAGATATTTACACCATCTTCTTACTCAACTTTTGGTAGAGATTTTATAATTCTTTCAATGGGTGTTTTTCATGATTCTCTGGTTTGATGGGCTCTTCATTATGTTAGGGTAATTTATAGTCATGACTCAAATCAATTGATCTCTGCATCTGTGCTGTTGCTTATATAGGGGTTGGACAAACAATATGCAGTCCATTTGCATTTACAACTGTTTCTGTACCCCATTTGGTGGTCCCTATCGAACAAATGGCATTATACATGGATATATATTTCTCTTTTCGTCACCAGGCTTGCAACTGGTGTTTTTGTTTGTTGGAATATTTTGGTTTATCTTACAGTAGCAATGATAAGTCTTAGCCTTGATGTCAGTACAGTAGAAATGCAAACTATGCTATATTTTATTCCAGGCTCCTCTCCACATGTCAAATATATATAGCACATGAATACCTCATATTTTGTTGACAAACATTGATTAAAATACATATTGTTTATTGAATGGCAAGTGTAAAATACTTAATAACATACATACATATATAACACAGATGCTTTTTTATATGTATAGCATGCATACATAATTCAAATTTATAGTATAAACAAAATTTTCAAAAATACTGATAATTTACTTATTAATATATGAAATACTAACATAATTTATATACTTGGGGTTTAAATGTAATTATATGGGATTTAAACACAGACTTTCAAGCTCCTTTCAGCTATGCACTCTATCTCATACAATTAATATATATGACCACACACTTATGAAAAAGATAAATGATTTCCAATATACGTATTTCTTGCTGAAACAGCATCCATTGGTTGGTCCAGATCATTTCCCATACATATATATATATATTATAATGGGACAGACTATTTTTGTCATGATATATATCTAACTATGATCACCCACTGGGTCTTCCAGGAAGAGTATTACACTTGATAAAGCAAGTCAGTTATTTGATGATTTATCTAAGTTTTAGGAAGTGGTCCCATGATGATTATCGATTGAATGGGATGGAATTCATATCTACACAACTTCCCTTACTTCTCCCGGCCATTCATCCTTGTCATGCCACAGAGTTCAAACTCAGAGAGAATGTATGTGTACTCTATTTCAAGATATGATTGTTCCATGTCTGATGTGTGCATTGGATAATAGTGTGATTAATTAGAAAATAGAAAAATCAAACAACAGACAACTAATTTAATATTTAACAAATTAATTTTGATGATGATTTCCTTTCATGATTGTTGGATAACAAAAATAACATGTTTTGATTAATTTAATAATTGGTAGGCATGATCATCCTTTATTTGTGTTCATTAACTATTTACTAATCCATGGCCTTGATCCCTATGAAGGATGGTCGTTCACCATTCTAATTTAATAATTTCAACTTTACATCGAATACAGTATAAACAAAAGAGACCTATTTTTAATAATTAACTCTGCTAGCTAAAACTTCTAATATCAGTTACTCATTAATCTGTCTATCTATATTTGACAATTTTTTGAAGGTTGCTCTTATATTCTGAACCCCCTTCCTATTCTGATGTCAAATAAATTTATGATAGGATTGACCAATCATCCAAGGGTTTAGTCATTCATTCCAAATAACAAATAGTTAATAATTAAGTTAATTGAATACAAACATTGAACATAAAAATATCGTAACTGTCAACTTGTGACTGTTTAATACTGAATAAGAGTAGTCTCACTTTTCAAGTCAGGAGATTAATGTACCAATTGGAAAGCAAGTCGGAAGTTTGCCCTTAAATTTTATTATTAAATGAAAAAAAAAATAGAATTGATGGGTTCCATCCTTTTAGAAAAATTGGAGATTGCATAGATTGACTCTCTGTTTCTAAAAAAAACCAATTTAACAAGTAAAATAAGAATAATATAAATATATTTTTGGATGTTAATCCAGCATAGTCTAGCCATAGTTCAAAGTCTTGTAGTTCACATTATGAAATATGTAGGTATCTTTGCTCATAGGAAAGTTCTTTTGCATAAAATGAATGGTAATCCATTGGATAATCTTCAGTTGCCATCTGGGTCTTCATATTGGTGACTCAGACTTTTTATAAACTATCTTTCCTATGCTGAGATCATTTCTTTACTTGATTGTAGTGCATTGTAAATTTTTTTACTAGCATGGTCATCATGATGTTAATTTGAAATGATAATCATATCAGAAACTCTTGGTTGTATGACAAACAGCTCCATCCCCATGATGTTTTATCAGTTCTTAGCCACATATGATTTGGTCTTTTAGAATTAAGGTGGTTCCTTTAAAATTGCATTTATAGTCATTTATGAACTTCAATATTAAGAAAAGCTAATATGACAAATAAATTGAGAATTTATCAAGAATCTTTTCTTGACAATGTAATTTATTTGCCTTCCTTTTTTCTCAAAAAGAGTGAACGTGTTCTATCTTGTCTTATGTTTGATTTATTGATGCATGAGTTTCAAGTTCATGCTTTGTTTCATTGTTAATGTCACTTTGATCTTTTTATAATTTTAAGCTGGATTAATAATGATGATGGTGTAGTGATGGCAGTGGTGAATGATGATGATGACAATAATAATAATAAAACAATTTAATATTAATGATTTCTTTCTTTTGTTTTTTGCTTGCTTGCATTTAAAGGTTTGGTATACATATAAATCAGTTTTGTCAACAATATAATTTTAATTGACAATTTTATACAAACATATTAACATATAATCAATAATATGCTTTTGATTGTGTTAGTAGGTTCAGTCTTTATGGTGGATGCATGGGTGATGATTTTTGTGTGTAATTTAATGTATGCTCACAATATAAAATCAGTGTTTTGTTTACATTAAGATAGCAAATCCTCAAACTTTAATAGACAGGCTTCAATCAATTCCATCCTCCAACTCTTCAACAATTCATATCATTGAGAATCTAATGATGAAGTGCCAATCTAGTACACAAAAGAGGGAAGGGCAGGATATAGACTGAATTTATTATATTTGAAATACAAACATAATTTATATACTTGGGGATTAAATGTAATTATAGGGTATTTGAACACAGAACTTTCAAGTTCCCTTCAGCTATCCATTCAAGTGAATGAGATAGAGTGGATAGTTGAACTGATTTTGAAAGTCTGTGTTCTAATCACCTATAATTACACTTCTTAATAATAAATTGAGGAAACATATTTATATATATTTTACTGTGTTTCTTCATATAACCACTGAAGCAAAAAAAAATAAGAAAAAAATCTGTCATATTTTTTTAATATAATAAATTAATACATTGTACAGGCTTAAACCTGCATTTATATATGTAATATATGTGGGTTCGAACTCAGACTTTCACACGACCCACCACTCTCAGTTCCATCTCATATTGCTGACCCACCTGATCACACACATGTTGAAAAGATAAATAATCACCAATATACATATTTCATGCTAAACCAGAAATCATCAGTTGGTGGGTCAGCAATATGAGATGGCACTGAGAGTGGTGGGTCATGTGAAAGTCTGAGTTCAAACCCTGCATATAATATAATAAATTGCAAAATGTCTGACTTTCACAGCTATTAAATACACTTGTAGGCAATATTCTTTTTTTTTTCAATTATTATTTTTTTTCTTATAGAAATGTAATAGTAGTCATATTTTCAAGAAATTAAGATTATTAACCTTTTTATTGTTTAAACCATTGGTCGAGTGAATTAAAGTTCTAAACTTTTGGTTGGTCAAATTACAAAATCAGCAGTAAAAATATATATGTCTTTTAATATTATATTTTAGTTTCATTTGTTAAACGCAAATTAATAATTTGTCAGATTATAAAAGTGAATGAAAGTTTTTTCAAAAATAAATTTCAATTTATAATTATAAAAATATTTTATAGCAGAGAACCTAAAAAGAATGTTCATAACCTATTAGAAAATGTTGAGTACTTCAGTGATTTTCTTTTTCAATTTACGTTCATGTAAAAGTAAATAATTTGTACTAAAATCTTAACTATTTTTCTAAAATAAATTTATTTTCAGCATATTTTATCAAAATAAATGTAAAAAAATACTCTAAAACATTCATTATCATTATCAAAACAAAGAAATTGAAGCAGTGAAATTGTTGACTAGTACTCCTTTTTATTCAATATGAGCAACAACCAATCAGCACCTAGGAAAGTCTGTCATGTCCCATTGTTAAACCTTTAAATTTAAATATTGATTTTTTTTACTTGTAAAATAATTCTAGATAGAGAGGGCAACATCTTACAGTACTTTTTAAGCTTTAAAATGAGCATAAATTCGTTATGATAATGTATAAAACTGCCAGTTTTAGAGTGAGTTAAAGCTGTATTTGTCGAGAAACAAACATGACAGTCAACAAGTTAATATATATAACCATGCATAGTGCTCCAAGATTGAAAAATGTTTACTAGTGTCTTGTAAATTTTCTTTTTCTTTGAAATGTGATTGAATATAGAACTTGGAGAAGAAAAAATGGCTGCTTAAATATGTACAATTTATGAATTTTTAATGGGTTTTTCTTGTTTATTTGTTTACATTTTTCTTTGGATAGCATATAATTGAAGTAAATAGTCTATAAAACCATCAGACATAGGATATAACCAATTTTTTTCATTCATCTGATCTCTGGGTAATCATTATGAAAATCTCTTGACTATGAGAGAGGCCATCTACAAAAATGCATTATTTTTAATCCCCAGACAATACCACAATTTTCAGTGGAGATCTCCAACCAATGCAACCAGTAGGCTGGATGCAGTTCTTTAGATCTTTTGCTTTCCCCACTCAAATGAATCCATTTGATTAACATCTGGAATCCATGATTACCAGTGGATTATTAGACAACAAATTTATTACTTATCTCTGCCTTTGCTTCCTAATACATTTTAATAATAAATTGATTGCTTGGATTGCTTTTATTATTTTGTTCATGAGTTTATCAACTAGCAGTCTTAAATGCTGATGTTTACCAAAAACCTCATATTGGGTAGTCCCTTTAAACTTTATTATATTTGTAACTTGGTTCAGTTAATCCCTAAGTTGCCTAAATAATTACACCAATCATATCCCAATAAAATGCTGTACTCTTCTGCAAATATAATAGGAGTCAAATATAAGATGTTATTATACATTATAGTCTTTAATATTATTGAAAGCAGGAGGAGAATTTAGTTACCATGGCAATCTGTAAGTACTTTGGAGTTAATTTGAATTTTATGATTATTTTTTGAGTATTGAGAGTCAAAATATTTTTAATACAATGAACCCTGTGTATCCTGTATCCAACTCTATTTGTGTCAGCATAGGATTAATAGTGATTCAAGCTTTGAGTAATGAATCCATGTTTTCTAACACATTTACATTTTTTATACTTATTTTAGATTTTGTTTCACACTGTAACTGTTTTGGAACAGACTCTACAATTGTTTTTTTGGATATCTTGGTATTTCTTCTTTTTGAATCCAATGGCTTCAGTGTGCTAGATACTATTGCAATATCTACAAATTGTAGGTCTACATGGATAATTAGTGTGTGTGTGTATGCTACTTGCTTATTAAATCTATCTGCAGAAAGCCTTTTTGCTAGTATTTGATGATTAACTGGGTATTTGGCTGACTCAGATTTTTGACGGAAAATCATTAATATTGGAATTAACCTTACCTATTGTTTCAATTAGGATCATCTGGAAATGTTTATAACTGAACATAGTTTTTGAATCTCTCAGTAACTTAACCCCATGTAATTCTTGAATCCCTTAGTAATTTAACTCTTAAGCTGAAATTTTTATCCCATAAAGAAATACGGATTCAGCACTTTATTTAGGAAATTTATGAAAATGCAGCTTAATGCTAATTCCTAAGGACTGTACCAAAATTTAATCTAACTTTTTATTCTAATTTCATTAAACTGTTAGTTGTTAAACTATTATTTTTTTTGAGAATTCTTAATGACAAATTGAATTAAGTTTAGGACTCATTATTTGTTCAAATTAAGAAAATTTTTTTTAGAAAGTTTAAGGTATTTGTTAAAAACACATGTTTACAAATGAGAAAAACATATTCTTAAAAATATTTCGATTTTTAAATATAAAAAAAAAATTAAATATGAAGCAAGATTTATAAAGAACAACTTTTTCTTATCGGACATTTATTGATTTTTTTTCAGAAAAATATTAAATTTAAAAAAAAAATCAGAATTCTTTTAACTTAATTTGTAAAGTCCAAATAAATTATTGGTGAGGCTTTCAAAAACTAGTGAATTTTATTTAAAATTTAAAATGCTATTTATAATTTAAAACAAAGACAAAAATTATTCCACAGCAGTCAATATGAAAGAGTTTTTTTTTCAGCCAATTACAAGTTACCTCCATATGATATTGAATTCTCTTGAGCTATCTTCTTCTAAAAGGAATATGTTTCTATAAAATCTAAATCTAATCATATTACTGTTTTAAAGTAATATGTATTATATACACATTTTATGCAAACAAAAATCAAATATTTTAACAGTATTAAAAATACATGTTTTCACTCTCAAAATCAAAAAAGAATGCCATGCTAAAAAATGCTCAGAAGTCCTCTTGTACAGATAAAAAAAAAACTGCCAATCAGTGCCATTGTAAGCTGGGGCTTGGATTTTTTCTAATAGCTTTCTCTGCACAAGTTTACATCTTAATGTGTTTTTTTAGAATTAATAAAGCATTATTTTAATTCCAGTTTTACCATTAAATGAGTATATAACCAGGAAAATAGTGACAAAAATAACTCAGAAAGTGAGTTAAGGCTGGAAAACCCACTAGCACTATCAGGCATGATGGAACATTGCACTCATAGTTAGGAAAATGCAAATGGAATTTTAATTTTGGTAAAGATAATGTAAATGTAGATGTCAGAAGTATTTATAATCTCCTCATTATCATTTTGACTTGATAATTTATGTCCATTTTCTACAGTGTTTTAATATGAGTATTTCTCCTTTAATAATAATGATATTAAAACCCCCAAAATTTAATTTTTGTTTTTTTAGAATGCATACCTAGAGATAAACAGAACTGATTTTGATTGTCCAAAATATTTAGAGATATTTTTATTTGTAAAATATATAGTTTGTTTTAGCACTGCAACAAGTAAACTTCAAAATCAGGAAGCAGTAGGAATGCTTAAATTACAGAGCCTCGTTTTGGAATCAGGTCTTAAATGACAGAGCCTCGTTTTGGAATCAGTGCTAAAATAGGTTAGCTGATCATCAAATAATAAAAAAATGAATACAACTTAAATATTACTATTCAGCTGAATAAATTATCAGTGCAGATGTAATGTTTCTGTCATGTCATAGGATGCAAATATGGGCTTAGTAAAACTTTCTGTCAGCAGATTTAGTCATTCTAGGTAACCATTCTTCATTGGTCAGTAAATGGGTATCTAGATATCATAGCTGGCAATTAAACATATATGGAAAACTGCTCAAAATCCTACTAACCAGCAATTGGCTAGAACTGATGAATACAGTCTTCTCATCAATGTCCCAGTACAAAGGGTTATTGGGGAAATGGGTTCGCCAGGAAAAATACTGTTTTACTTTACTTAATTGCAATAATCTATTACCCAGAAAATTACGATTAAAAAAAAGCAACATATATATATTATACCTGAAAAAGAA